>JAEAOA010000596.1:0-155000 GCA_016746295.1 Potamilus streckersoni | reverse complement strand
ATTATAGACATATTACATTGATCACAGACATGTTACATTGATCACAGATAGGTTACATTGATCAAACATCCCATAATCCATCCCAATATTATGATGCAGACAACATCCCATCCCCCAATGTAGATGGCCTTTTTCCATTGTGACCAGCCTAGACCATATATCAGGGGTCATGAGGGGCCAAAGCAACTAATATTACAGGTTTAATCACAAACAGCCTGACCACCAGTAGAACCAGATATATGCAGATATGTACATGGATCAGTATAACTCATATGCTAACTCTAGACACTCTATCAACATGACACTTAGATTAGATTCTTATGCTTAAATAAATGATGCTTCGCAAATCACACTCTACCATGAGAAGAGAATCCTGACTCAGTGACCATCTCAAAGTTACAGTTTCTAGTTCAGATCTTCATGAGTTGCAGATCCCATCACTCTTCACCTGCTAAGTCTAAGGCATCATGGGAGTCCTCATTTTCACCTTATGCCACCAAGGATAATGATACTTGTTCAAAGGGATGTCATCAGATCTAAACTATATGATATCATGGGAAGATTAAGCCTTCTGGACCTCCAATGAGGATGTTTTCTGCTTTTACAACCTGAAATTCTGCCCTCCTCCTCCCACACCAGCAACTACCTAGATCAGAGTTCCAGATTTCTTGATCTTATCACAAATAAGTAGGAACCCTTATTTAAGTTACTTCCACAGCTGGGGAGGGTTACAGACATTCCAAACTGTTTTCATTGTCAATTACAGGATCTTGCCATGAACTGACTTTTCTTATCACAAAAGTGCCTTCCCTCTAACTTCTGTTGACAGTTCTTACTTTGCCATTTGCTGAACTGTCATTTGGAAACCACAGCAGTCAACCATATCTCTGCTTTGGGGATGATGAAGTCATGCTCCATGCATATGGACTGGACAGCCTTTTGTGACACTCAGCAGTTAATACACAATATCATAGCCATGAGTTCTCTGTTGAACTTTGTCTCTATGGATATCTTCCAACAGACAGAACATAATGTATCTTCACCAACTCCTAAAACTATAAGGCATGCATGGGAGTCAGTCTCATGAACATGCCTGTCTTTTAAACATACCTTGGCCATAACTGCATCTACCAATGTACAATTGGTGGAACATGACTCAGTGCTTTCTACATCCTCTTTCCTGAAGGACCACCATAAGGCCAAGCTGTCAGCACAACCATTATTCTCCAGCCTTCTGTAGATCAAAGCGAATTAAACACAGAGAGGGTCCTATCTTTCATTCCAACGTTTCACCTACTGACAGCCTTCTTCCCTCAAAAAATTTGTCATCTCCAATTCACACATCCCTGTCAGAGGAAGTCTTCAAATCTTCTCTGTCGAACTGGCCAAGATTTGCCATGATGATCCAGGAATCTGACAATTGTTTTCTGAGGGACTCTGCATCACTTTACACACTCCGCCTTCTCTATCCATTGTCCCAACATTTACATATGTCCCATCAGACTCATTCAAAGTCATCACCTTGCAGTGGGAAAAAAATGATCTTATGCAGTAGTACTTGTTCAAAATACATCATCTCAGGTTTTATTTTTGACTTTTCTTGGTTCTAAAGACAACTGGCACTCAGTGTCCAGTCATCAACCTCAGCACTGCCAATCAGTTCATTCACTCACTTCATTCACACCCTCTTGGTTTGCAATTTGAATACCATAGCACATTTTGAATGCATTCCAGGAGGGAGATTTCACCATCAATCACCATTAAAAGATGCTTACCTTCAGATCCCTATTCATCAAACTTCCTGGAAGTTCCTACAATGATATCATATGCCAGTTCTAGGCACTCCCATTTGGACTAAACATCAGCCTATAGATCTTCAATTTCTTCATGAACCAAGTCATGGAACAGATCTGGATCATTTCTAAAGTGGTAACATCAAATTAACAGGACAATATCCTGCAAAAACATCAGGTGAGTTTAAATCATGACATGGTAACCCTTGTTACACTGCTTATCAACCTGGAGTTTCTTGTTAACATGTAGAAATCCAACCTAGTACTTTCTCAAAATTTTGTTAACCTAGGTATGTAGTTCAATACACTGGCAAACAAAGTTTGTCTCCCTCAGACTTGGATATTGAAAATCCACACCATGGTGATTTCTTTACTTAAGAAGAAAACTATCCTCATATTAATTTCTTTGCCTATGGGCTTACTCAAGGGACCAGTGGACCTCCTTATCCTAGGTCACCTTTTTACTTGCCCATTCCCACTGGACCAATCCCTCACTATCTGCACACTACTGACGCATCACATGCAGACTAATGTGGCTCACAGTGGATATACCTCTGCAAGTTTAACTGCCTGAGATTAGAATTTGTACTGATGCAAGTATGGAAGGCTGGGGAGCCCACCTACTACCATTCTTTCAGGAAGCCAGTGATACCTGGTGGCAGGAATTTATAAATGGCAAGAGAGTCCTCATTCTATCTGACAACTCTATAGTAGTGACTTATCTCAAACGACAAAGAGAAACCAAGTCTCCAGACCTTTGCATCATGGTGTGGGGCTTTCTAAAGTGGTGTTGTCAACAACAAATCCAAGTTTTCCATATCCAAGGACACCTAAACATACTGTCTGATTCTTGTCTTGGAAAAATCAATTAATACAGATGGAATATAGTCCATCCTCATTCAACTATTGGTGGACCTGTTTGCACAAAATACCAGACTCCAAACAGTTGTCTCTCCAGCTCCAAAATCTTGGTTAGTCAATGCTCTAATGCTTGATTAGAATGGTCTGAACACCTACCCTCCAACACCTTTGATTCCAAAAGTGGCACAGAAAGCAAGAGAATCAGCTTGCAATGATTCCAGGGTTTTCTATCCTTTTTGGGAAACATGAACCTGATGCAGAAATGTAAGGAAATTCATTCACAAAATCCTGAGAAGGAATGAGATCTGATTTATCTAGGTTGTGAATAAATCTTGACAGGACAACAGTGGGCCATATGCTGCTGATGTGCAGCAGCTAGTTATCAAAGAACAAGATGATCTAAATCACCAGATACCTCAATTGCACAGCTACTACTCCCATAAATCTGTTGAAGACCATGGGCACTAAGGCCAGAGTAAATGGCTTGGGTCAGAGTTCAACACACTACAAAAATTTATTTAGAGGGAAAAAGATCTATAATCAAATTTAATTTTCTCTCTGAGGACCAGAAATAACCAGAAGTACAATATTGTGACTTTAAGTTTCTCTACTGCACCATCTGAAGAAGGATGTGACCATTTCCTTGATTATATCTGAATGATGACAGAGTTCTTGTAGTTTATTACAACTCTATGGTCTTAAACTAAAAAAAGGAAAGATCAAAAGGCAACACATTTTGTAAAAGTCAACAAATAATCTATATCCATAGAATACAAAGTGAAAATCTAATATGGCATTGCAATTTAAATCCCAAATAATTCTAGAATTTTTAAAACAAGTCCTAATGAATAAAGTTAGGAATAAACTTTATTAGTATTTCAAATAATTTCTAAACCTTAAGGTGGTGATGTGCCTGTAGTGGTCTGTGCTAAGGTGTGTGTTTGTGATTTGGATTTTTAACGTAGCTTTAAAAAATGTTCAGTCATATCGCTATGATGTCTGCAGTGTGGAAGTTTATAGTAATGTCTAGCACTGGGGGCATCATGCTGCAGATATGTAGCATCATGTCCAACCCAGTCACATTATTCTGAAACCAGGCTGACCAGTCCTAACACTTAAACCTCTTAATGTTGAATGACTGGCAAGGCAACTATTAGTACCATTTTTATAAGTTTTTGGTATGACTTAACTTGGGTTCGAACCCATAACCTCCTACATCTGAAACAGATGCTCTAACTACTAAGCCACTGGAACAGTCAATAGTACTAATGTACCAATAGCCTGAACTGTAATGATGTGCCAACAGTCTTTTGATGAATTACAATAGTGCGACCAAAGAAGTCCTTGTCTGAATTCACTATAAGTTCAAGTAAAACTTTCTGTCTAAGATTAGTATTATTGATAAGCACTTTGTATTTAAATTAATAATTTCTAATAAATAAGTTCCAGCCCATTCTTACAGTAAGAATAAATAATATTTTCCACTAAATTATATCTAAAACAGCAAGACACAAATGAATAACCCAGATAAAGGCCAAATGTTTACTTCTACAACCATTTAAGTTATAATTCAAAGTTTTGTTATTATAATTATACTAACGATCATGATAAACATAATATCCTTGTCACATTAAGATAATAATCTTAATATTTAATCTACACTCACAAAGAAATACAAACTATGTATCAGTTTGTTTACAGAATTAAACAAAAATTATTCTGGTCTGGTAGGCAATAAACTTTATTTTGAACAAGGTTAACTACAAGATATAAGTTATATAACCCACATCATATAATAATACTAACTAACAATGCAAATGAAAATATATATAATATGTTGTTGTGAGCTTAATGCCATTTCTCTGTAAAAGATAGGTTATTCATGGCAGATAGTATAACTGGTGTAAGAAAAATGAAGGAAAACCCAACACCTACAGAAAGCTACTTGCAAACTTTCTCACATACCCACATTGGCCAAGCTTGAGGCTCAAAACCATATGTGAAGAGAAACTAATGAAGGAGAATGGGTGTCCTTATGACAGGATGGAGTTCTGTGAATCACAGATGTAAACTCTCCATTACTTAGGAAAGGACCCACCAGTCTTCTGTGATACTTTAACAGGCCTCTGAAGTTGGCCAATCAAGCACCTACCTGTATTAAAGAGGAGTGAACTGAACAAGAGGTAGAAGTCTTCACTGCTTTGTCCTTGCCTCTCCAGCTCCTCAGTCACAAGTACAGTTGATGTGTAAGGGGTTTATAGGAGAGTTGATTATTTTGCTGTTGTGGTTGCATCTCCTTCTTTGGACACTAGTCTACTTCATGGTTTTATCAGGCAGTGTTTGTTTACAGGCCAGTTTCAATAGGCCAATATCTGACACATAGGTCCATTACCTATTTTGGTGGTCCATAAAATCCTGAGATTCCAAACCAGGAATGAGACTGCCAAATAGTCTCACATTCCAAGAGTGCACCCCTAAGAAGGATCCAATTTTAAATCTCTGCAGAGGTGGAGGTGCTTTGCCAACAATGCCAGCTTTGTAGACAATAACATCTTGACCTGATGTCTTGTTACAGCCTTTAATAACCATTGAGCAGATACTGATTCTTCCTTTAGAAGTGTTGTTGTGAGTAGATCAGTGTGTGATGCTCAAGTCACTAAGGAAGAACCCAGGAAAACCTCAAAAAGAAGTGGTTGGTCATTATACCATTATGGCCTCCAGTGTAGAAATTCTCTATACAAAATGTTCCATTTAGCCTTCTGTGTGCCACTAGCATCTACAATTATGAAATACATTCATACTGGAATCAGATTGATATGCTTATTTTCATCCATTTTGAACAAGACTGGAATAAAATGCTACATCATTTTTTATTCTGCAATACTTATTGTTTAAACATACCTTTATGTAAACCTTTTTAGGCTAAAATGAAATGATCTCATTTACACCTGTAAACATAATAGAGTTATTTGCAACATGATCATATAAAATGCAAACTAATAAAGAGAAGATCAAGGAAATATGAGTATGCTAAATTCACTAGACTGATAAAAATTAAATGATGTTAAAATACATATTTTAACAATGTAACTACAGCTTTGCCTTCATGGAAGGAGTTGTAGTTTTCAATTTCATTGATTAAAAACCCACAATAAACATCCTTAATCTATTCTTTACATTTCAGGATTAATGGAATGTTTCAAGGAAGGAAGAGCCCAGTCACCACAGAACAGGAAACAAAGGGGGATAACCATGTGGCAAAGAAAGAATCTTCATGAACTGAGAGATATGTTACCTGGAAACATAGAAGTCATGGTATTATTTCAAATGAAACCATTTTTTGACCACAAAATTTTAGCAAATTTTAGGAAAAAATATACATTGAAAATGAATTTATTTTAATAGCAAGATAAAAAGGGTACTGTTAATGAAATGAGCAAATCATGAAAATCTTTGTCACAGATATGCTGCGTTAATTAAGTCACAAAACTGAAATGATACTAAAATATAATTATGTACAGTTTGACATTCATATTATTTTCATAACTATTCAATTTTTTTTAATTTTATGGACAGTCTTTTTAATGCTGTCATAAAACGAAGTTTAATAACACTACAAATATTTTGCATGATTCTGTACACTGTACACTGATATTTGATTTGCTGGTGTATAACAGCACATCAACACATGAAAGATTATTCAGTGCTCAGGCAAAAGCACTAACAAGAATTGCCAAGAGATACATAACAGGAGCCAACTTGGGCTGATCTGGACAGGATTTGAACCTGCAGTCCACAGAATGTTTTCAGCAAGACATGCCAAACACTCAGTCTTCACAGCTCACTATACTTTAATATTGGTCAGAATGTTTCTTCTCTATTTCACATCATAAAGCTATAAAACAAATGAGTCTAACACAACAAAAATTTAAAATTTAAAAAATTGCAGTGTCACAGTGTCAGCTGCTCAACTATGGCATATTTAAAAGTCTTGCCCAAAAAATAGTACCAGAAAAGCATGTCACGGTGACCTACTTTTGCCTATGATGAATAGTACCTTCCAAGAGGGGTCCTGAGTGGCCATATGGTCTAAAGTACTCACCATTATGGATGACTGTCATCTCACATCTGTTGGCATAGGTTCAAGTCTCTGATTTTGCTAATGTGGATATGTCAGAAAGCTTGTCAGTAGCTTCTCAATGGTCAGAGGTTCTTTCTGGGATTTTCACAGATTCTTCCTCCATCTTTAATACTGGCTGCCATGTTATGATGTATAGCCTATCTTGTGCTGAAAAATGGCATTAAACCCTACAACAACAACAATAACAACAACAACAACCACATTCCAAGATGAATAAGCAAATCAAGTTCAAGGATTTACTGGATGTAATAAACACAATGTATATCTGAAATGTAAAATGCTTTTGGTGAATAGAACATTCTGATGATGAATACATCTTTCAAGGTTCATAACTTTACATACAACAGTGTCCAAGAAACTGAGTAAAATGCAAAGATAAAACTAATGCTCACGCCAAAAACAAGTCAGAGAAGTAATCCCTAGATCTTGACCGTTATTTGTTATTTACAGGTGAGATAAAACTTTATCTCTTACTATGAAAACATGTCAGAATATAAGAAACATAATATCTATATTCTGACTTGATGTTAAAAATATGTAAATATTCCTTGAAAATGTACTAGTAGGTTGTGAGATACTGCATGTATTAACCAAAGTATCCCAATCTGACATTGCGATTGGAAACTCTATCATGATTAATACCATGGCAGTTAATATGAAATTATACAAACATTACAAACTACTGCTTTTAGTAAAGGGTGCATTGAAAAGTGACCTGCTTTCTACAGTTTGTAACCTCACAAAGAATGTAATGGAAGGGGAAGGGGAGAAGTATAAAAATGAAACTCATCTGAGATCTCATCTACATAAAAAGTTGCACACCAAATGCAATATGAAGTTGTGATTTAGACACAGAACTCCATGTGCCATTAACATAAACTCTAGCTGGTATCCAACAATCTTCAGTAAAAGTAGACTGATAAAGCTAAGGGAGTAGGCAAGCAATGGATTTTTTCAAGATATCAATGATGCACAGTTGCATAACAAACTGGTTGAAAATTCTTAGTAATGTTAAGTTGCAGAAACAAATGCTACAGTGATTGCTTGTTTTTAAAAGGCACTGTAACACATTATTGTCATGCCAAGAAAATGGGAAGTTATATGCATTGTCCAAGAACACATGACAGCTAACCCAGAACTGTGAGTCCAATGCTCTAACAACTTGGCTTATTCATAACTACTGTACATGATGTCATGCAGTGCGGGCATTCGAGCTCATTTAGATTATCATCTGTATAATGTGACTTGATTAAAATCCACCAATTCTTGGTAATGTTATTCTGTGGAAATCAAAAGTTAGGAGTCAGAACAATCAGGGGATGTAGCTCCTCTGATTTATTGCTTAAAAAGCTGAAAATTAAAATAATTTGATGTACCTTTGGTATACAGATGAAAACCAAATTTTTAGTTGATATCCAACAATTGACAGTACAGTCATTATGCAAACAACAAATTTACAGACTTACAAACATGACTGCAACAGGGCTGTTCTGACTACTTTGAATGGAGCCCTAGTGTCTTGCATCATTAACTTCACTACCATGTCAAAACTTTATCAAATGTCATGCAACATTTTAAATGTCTCTCCAAAACTTATCAGATATTGTTTTATTGGAAATAGTTTGCATTACAGCTGTAGTCAGATCTGACAACAACTCTATTATAATATAGTTAGTTATATAAAGGAAAGAGAATCCACAAAAATACTGTAAAAATACATAATTTGCACTGCCGATTCCAGATGGAAGTCATTCACATGCTGTACTTTTCCAACAAGTTATGATGTTCGTGTAAAATTTACTGCATGTATTCTGTACTTAAATTTGTGAAAATAACTTTTGTAACAGTACATTTTTGTTTACATACTTTTTATTGACTCAAGTCCCTGTTGACATAAACACCAATGATTTTCTCATGTCTGAAAGAGGATAACCAGATCATTGTAAACCTGTACATAAATTAGACTACAGAGAATTTGCATGCTGGTAATTACATGTACAAGTATATTCTTGTTCAAGATAATTGATGTCTCTAGAGACAAAAAGACCTTAGAAACCGTCAGTGCACAATTCTACGTCAAAGAGAATGGAGCTGTAGTACCAGTCAAGGAGGCTGAAGCTGTGTATGGACAACTCACAATGCAGGAAACCAGTGCACTTCTTACTTATCCGGTATGCAAACTGTCTTGAGGACAAGATAAAATTTTTTATTCATTTTGTGCTGTATAATCTCAAATATTACTAGCATATATATATATATATATATATATATATATATATATATATATATATATATATATATATATATATATATATATATATATATATATATATATATATATATATATATTGTTGCATGACAAAGGCTTGTGCTCAGTAACAAAGAAAAGAGTGAAAGCCAAAAAGCTTTGTAAATTTTAACAAAACAATTTATTACCCTAGACAACAATGTAATAATTGGTAAATATGACTTACAGTTTATGAATATAATCCAAATATGATTCTAAGAATAAAAAAGTCTTATCACTAAATAGTCCTATAAGAATCCAGGATCGAGTCTCAGTGATGTAAAAATATGGAAGGTAATGATGTCAGATGTAGTCCAATATATGAATAACAATAATTCATCACTTAAATCAGTCTTTGTTTCCAAATAATTCCAGAATTATTTTCCTTCATGATATTTTTTGTATAGAAAAGTCAACTTGTTGAGTTTCCAGAGGAATAAATTTATTAAATCTAAAAATCAGTTGAATAACAAACAATCATGGCAAAAAATTAAAAAATACATTCACCTTGTACCTTCAAGGTTTTGAATGACTCTATCCAATAAAATATTAGAATATGTATTTAATTTCCAGAAGCCTCATTTCAAGTCTCACAAGATTGGTCATGTGATCTCTAAATACACTAGTTTTGTCATGTCCTCCAGTATAGACCCACTTAAAAACCAATCAGTAAAAATGGTTGTTTACAAACAGTGATCATGCAAAGAAAGTATGTCCATGATATTGACCAATCATTTCAACTTCCTGTTGATATTGTTACCAGTCAGACAACTAAATGTTAATTCTCACATATTACATCTTAGTCTTGAATAAGCAAACTTTGTGCTAAAAATATGTCTCACTATCAAAAAGAGAATCCTGAATCTAAGAAAAATATTCATTGTAATTAAATACAATTAGACATAAATCAAATAAAAATAATTTTAAACCTTACACACAATCAATTTAATCACATATATGTAACAATATATATATATATATATATATATATATATATATATATATATATATATATATATATATATATATATATATATATATATATATATTTATATATATAAGAATTGAGCAGAATACTAGTTTTCATTTTCTTAATTGAGAAATCTTATGAATATGTGATCCTTACTTTTCTAGGCACTGGAGCACTGGATGGTCTGATTGCCTCAAAATATTTATGATGCCATAATATGGCCAGATTCACTTGAATAACATCAGGCATGATGTCTGTAGAGGTAAAGATTACATAATCTTTCCTGAATTGGCAATCTCTCCACCACAAGTGGCTCAGTCAGAAGGAATTTAGCAATCAAAGCAGCATTGACAGCAATGATGATGTAGTCTGCAGACTTGTTTGAATGTTTCTTAGCTCTCTAAAATGCCTAGGTCAACCTCTCTTCAAACCAATGTTGCTAGTATGGCTTGAATGACACCCAAACAGTTTTATACAGATGGGGAAATTTCTTCAACCAGCTTAAATCTTTTACACACCCCATCTTTAATCCTGCATATTATTGTTAATACCTGCAATTGCATATAGTAAAATAATAGTATGTACTGGTGAAATCAATCAATCATTTGTATTGAGCTTACTGTAATGTGGATGCATAGAATTATCAGAGAATTAAGCATTATAATAGACCATAATCAGCCCACGTTTTACAACTCAAGTGCAAAATATAAGTTTGATTTAGAAAAAAAACTTCTTCAAAGTGAAACTTCAAAAGATTGCTTAAACTAGTGAAAAAGAACAAAGTTGAGGTATTTATATGGCATCTTCTTTCAATATGCTGACCAAGCACAAGGGAAAGTAGTAACTGGTGATTGGAGGGTTTGGGCGCCAATCCCTCCATTCAATCAAGACCAATCTCATCTAATTTTCATCTTGGCAAGCAGATGAAGTTTTAGGATATCATGACTCATAGGTGAGTTTTAAAATAACTTTGAATATTGGACACAAAGTGTCCATAATTATCCTATGCAATTGATTGGTCACTATGCTTGCCCCATTGATTCATCAATCCATAGCCACAAAGCATGACAAAAGGGGTGTAAAAGTTTATCTACTGGACTTATCAAAACACTACAATGACTGGGGATGTAATACAGATGTTATAACAGACTCTTGGGACTTGTAACATATTTCACACATTGCAACAGTATATTGTATGTATAAAATCCTGAATTATTCTTTAGTTGTGTATGAAGAATGTTACAGGGCACATGGCACTGGAAATACCATATTGAAAATGAAGCATCTATCAATTTCTAAATACTCAGGACTAATCTTACTGCATTGAGCCATCTTAACATATACTTTTGTGTCAAGAAAACCATAAGAACCATTGCATTTTTTAAATATACACATGATTGAAGCTTTTGTCACCTTTTTAACAACCCCCAAAATATAAACTGTAACTTTAATTATTTGGATCGCTGAACATGTCTAGTAAATAAACTGACTGTGCATCCCAAGTAAATGACAGGACTTATCATTTTCAACCAATTTTGGTCTTTCAAACTCATATATTCTCTATTTTATATTCACACATTTCAAGATAGGTTTAATATCTTTGTATACTTAGAAAAGAGTCCTACAGGCTCCTGGAACTGTTGCAATTTTGAAAATGAATAGAACAACTGTTTAATCTGTACCAGATATTTTCCAATGAGAACCAATGAGTGAATCTCTGATGCTACATTGACCAATCAGATATCTTATTACCACAGTAGAGCTAAGCTTTCAGAGTGGTATGCAGTTTATTTATTCTAGCACAGACCATTGTGCATTCCAAACCGTATGCAAAAGAAGAGATGAAAATCCAGAATGTGAAAAAAGGGTGGAGATGCAGAAACTGAAAATTCCAATCATGATTTTCTGCAAAAGATGAAAAATTATCACATCACTGAACATGTTAGTGTTATGACTCTATGGTCTTAAGCTAAGTAACAGAAAAGAGTGAAAAACAATACGTTCTGTAAATTTCAACAACTAAATTAATTCCCTAGAATACAAAGTGAAAATTTAAAAAGAAGTTACAGTAATAAAATTAAATCCCTATAGTCCTAAAATATTTATCATAAGTCCAAATTTATAAAGACATGTCCAAATATATAAAGTTCCAACTGTATTCCAGTAGTATTCCAATTAAACTCCAGTAATGAATGTATTGATGTGCCTGTAATCTTGAATATGCTATTGTGCTAATACTCTGTATTGTGATGTGCTAACATTGTTTTGATATATCACAATAATATAATCCAAAAATGTTATTGTCTGAAATAACTATAAGTCCAAATTTATGTTCCAATCCAATATTATTATAGATGAGCACTTTGTATTTCCAGTGAATACTTATTTGAATTAATAATTCCACCCAAATGAAAGTGCTAGACACAACAAGACTGATTCTACTTCATATGTTCAATGCAAGAAAGAGTCATTTCTCAAATAAACAATGTTATATAACAAGCTAAGACACAAATGTAGAACCAGGATGAAGGTCACAATTAATTTCTAAAGAATTAAACATACATAATGTAAGACTCGTTAAGAATAATTCCTGAGCATCATAACTTACATATTAAATATATTTTATAATCATTTGGGGATGGCAAATCTTCTTAGTGGCCAACTAGCCCTGGCAAATAAAAAAATCATTGTTCTGCTAGCACAATTTTATGTAACTATCCAAAAAATTTTAAACAAGATAAAAAAGTAAATATTGAGATGGGTTTCCATGCATCCTCCACATAGAGCTATATGGTCAATATTGGAATGATCAATCCCAACCATGATATTTTTAAAAGTCACAAAGTTTTTAGCAAATCACTGAATTTTCATTGAATTTACTTCTGCTCACATTTCTTATGGAGAATGACCAATCATACAGCCAAAAGTAATTATCATCACATCATATAAAACTATCTATTGCAGGTTCTTCAACCCATTATGTCTGCAGCTGTTACACCAACTATTACTTCAAAGAATGAAGAGTTCTTTACTCCTGCGACCATCATGTTAATCTGTATCCCTGCTGGGGTCCTTGTCTTGGCAACTATTCTTCTACTTTTCATATTTTGTCAAATTAGATGGAAGCAAGAAGAAACCTCTGCAAAATATTGGAGAAAATACAGCTCTCTTGTTAAGGCAAGTGTAGTATCTTTAATAAATATTTTCAAGCTATGCATCTGTTTACAAAATAATTTTTACATGTAGCAATATAACAGCTGGAGTTCTTGACATTTTATAACTTGCTACCATACTACAAATAGCCATCAAAATGACTGCCCCCCACAACAGATCGTAGCTATTACAAATACAAAATGAACATTTTACAATTAAACACCCAATGACCTTAACCTTTCACATATTGATCATAAACTCACTAAGGAGGTACCCCTTTTAAAAATGTAATGCATTTATGAAATTTACAGAAAAAAGGATGTATGTTTATCATGTGGAACCCAAAATAAAAACTGTTGCTCCTGTAACCTTGAACCTTAGCTCAAGAGTCAGCATTGAGGTGACTACCCAAGTGTAGTCTACCCATAAATTTTTATGAAAATTGGTTAATTGAAGACAAAAATACTATAATTTTTGGAAGTGAGCTTGATTTTTCATCTCAAAATCTTGAGGGAGCTTCCCATTCCAGAATGTAGTCTACTCTGAAGTATGAAAAAAATTATAGCAAGGAACTTTGACAAATACAGAAGGAAAATAAATTTCCAGCTCTAGTGGCCTTCACATTAGACCAAGTAGCAGCAACAGCATCCATCCATAGGTAAGTTATATAAGGTTTGAGGAAAAAAACCATGGCAACATAGTTATGTTTTGGAAACCACATGGTTTATGAACAGACAGATGGACATCACTCTTGCCCCCACCATTCAAACACATTTGGTAAGTGGACAACAGAGTCAGGCTTTAAGTGAAGGCGTCCAGCCAGAAAACAAACTGAGCTAGTAAAATAAGTGGAACCCAGTCTGTTAGCTATACCCATGCAATAACATAGCCACTTTCCCAATAAGACAAAGCAGTCAAAATGAAGCAGCTCATTTCTGAATCAATTAGTCTAAAACTTTTGGTTTCAAAAAGTTTGTAAAACATTAAATGCAAAATTAATGCTGAAAAATATAAAAAAGCAGTAATACCAAACCTAATGTGACATTTATTTTAATATACTGAATCTGGTCTGATCAGACACCTTGATATAACAGACATTTCTTATAAATTACAGCTTTTACAAGTCCTTTCTACAAAACTTATTACATTTAATTCTCTTTTTAAAAGGCACCTGCTTATAAATGAAGTAATTTCAACAAGACTATGTAATATGTACAGTATGATACTGAAGTAATTTAACAAGACTATGTAATATGTACAGTATGATACTGAATTTAACAAGACTATGTAATATGTACAGTATGATACTGAATTTAACAAGACTATGTAATATGTATAGTATAATACTGAAGTAATTTAACAAGACTATGTAATATGTACAGTATGATACTGAATTTAACAAGACTATGTAATATGTATAGTATGATACTAAAGTAATTTAACAAGACTATGTAATATGTACAGTATGATACTGAATTTAACAAGACTATGTAATATGTATAGTATGATACTGAAGTAATTTAACAAGACTATGTAATATGTACAGTATGATACTGAATTTAACAAGACTATGTAATATGTATAGTATGATACTGAAGTAATTTAACAAGACTATGCAATGTGTGCAGAATGATACTCAAGTAATTTAATAAGACAATATAATATATGCTGTATGATTGTGTATATGCAATTTGGATATTTTAAATTTTAGAAATTTATCAGTCTTTCACTATAGTCTGCAATAAGGCATTTTATAGTGATGTATAGTAGTGAGACATCATGCTGCAGACATAAAGCATCATGTCCCATCAATCACATTATCCTGACACCAGGAAATCTAGTCTTAACACTAACCTGTTAATGCTGAGTGCCAAGTGAGGCAGCTGCTGGTTACATTTTTATAAAGCCTTTGGTATCACTGGGCCATTGATTGAAGACCATGTGTGCAGTATGATACTTGTGTAATTTAACAAGACTATATAATGCAAACTTAATTTCTTTGTCTATACATAATTACCTCATTATAAGACCATTCAGTATAACAGTTCTGGTAAAAAGGAGTGCATGATCTTGGCTCCCATTTTATTATTCAGTAGTATGTCACATACGTCATTATAGAGAGGATATCTGCTCATATTGAGTGAATCACACATATTTCATGAAGTAGTTGAAAATGATTTAACATGTTGGCTAGCTAAAGTGTATAATACATTGATGTTGCAGATTTCTTAAGGCAATGTGAGCTGTTTACCATTTATGTTCTGTTGCTTTTTGTAGACATTCACATTGAGATTATAACCAGCAATACAATTAAATTTCCTAATTCAAGGCAAGAAAGCATATAATTTTTCAAAATTTATTTCCTATTGGAATTCAAAAGTGGATCTCTTGTGTGACAGGTCAACATGCTATTACTGCATCAAGTGACTGACAACACAGCAGCTTAAATTCCTTGTTCATGATGTTATTGATATCTAATGAAAAAGTTTTATAGTGAAAAAATTAAACGGATAATTACCATAATTATTTCTCTTGTAAAATCCTCTAATTAAATGACAAACATTCAAGGTGGTATAACTCCATGGAAAGCATTATAAAAAATAAGAACTTGGTCAGTGTCAATTTTAGACTTCACAACTTTTTAATTCTATTTTCAGAGGAAACCTACTCTAACAGATTATGACTTGATGATAGACATGGAAATGGGAGAGGTGATAAATACCTCTCATTCACCTGGCAAAGTCAGTTTTAAAAATCTTCAAAACTGGAAAAAAGAAACCTATAATGAATTCACCAATGTCAAGCAGGTGCCAGAGCTTGACGTTAATCCATTATTTGAACTGTCAAAGTTCCCATCCACAGTGCTACGGCAAGCTCTTTCCACAAACTCACAGACATATTCTGATTCTGAGTTGATATGGAAACAATTGGTTTGGAAACTTTCCATGGAGGAAAAAAATGAAGTTGTGACATTTTCAGAACCAAAGTCCATAGGTGCAAAAACAAGTGAAAAACACCTTGTCAATGGAATGATTTACACAGATTTTGATAATTTTGAAAACAATAGAAAAGTTCAGCATAATATATTAGTAAATAAGACTGCTGAGGCTGTTACAAATGTTTTACCCCAAGGTATGGCACAGACAATTCTTAAAAACAGTCCAGTTTCAAAACATAGAAAAAGTCAATTTAAAAATAAAACTACTCCTATAAACTATGGAACTTTATCATTGCCAAAAAAATCAAATTTAATCTCAAAAGCTGTGGAAGAATTTTCAAATAAAATTTTCACCGAACCTGGTGACCTTGAAATTTCTTTAACAAATGCAAAGGATTACAAACAAAAACAGCTTAAAAATGATAATGTCAATAGTTTAGTCAGTGATTCAGAAATGGTTGTTCATCATTCAAAATTTACTTCTGACATGGGAGGTATACCAATGGATAAAGTGCCTATACTGAAGAACAGTGTTAAGGGAGTAAAAATCTCGACTACTATACCTACCATTTGTCATGGTGGAAAGTTGTCCCTTTTTTCAGATGATGCAAGTGACACACAAGATAAGCAAATATTTTTTTTCACACAAAGAGAACCACATGCAAGTGCACAAGAAGAAACAAAGATTTTGAAAAATCTTAAACAATTAGGCAAAGGAAAACCAAATAAAAGTGGGAAACAAACACAATCTGACATTTTGTTTACAGCTAATACAAAAAGAAAAAAAACCCAAAAATTAACATATCCCCAAAAGTATCCAAACATTCCAGTGGACGGATACTGTAATAGAATTCTGGAAAAACCTTTCTACAAATATCTGACATTATCAACTGTAAAGCAAAAAGTCAATGCTGAAAATAACGATCAAAGTGGAGATAATGATGACACTTCTAAGAATGATATGTTTTATACTCCTAAGAATGAGTTAACTCCTTTGCAACAAAATTCAGAAATTGATTCAGATTTTGCATACAGATTAACTGATGATGGACACCTCATGCAGTCTAATGATTATGACAGTGAGCATGAATTCTACCCAAATGATCATAATATTAATGATGATGATGACAGTGATCAAGAGACATACCCATTCTATGAGAATGTTACCCCAATTTTCTTGGAGTACTTTGGTGGATTTTGTGATCTTCCACAATCAACTCTCCATTATGGCAATTTCAGGTAGGTAATGTTTGTATTTTTCAAAGTTCTGTAATAACGTTATATACAGAAAAAAAACAATACTTTCAATTATACATTTTCTCTGTCGTGTTCTAAATATTGGAATGTTTTAAATTTTGTGTATGTCATACTTCCCATCAAAACCAAAATTATACCAATTTGTGTTATTTGTTCAATGCCATACCTAAAAAATAAAATGAGGAGCAAAGAGACAAAATTTAAAGAGACAAAAAGAAAGCCGAGAGAGAGAGAGAGAGAGAGAGAGAGAGAGAGAGAGAGAGAGAGAGAGAGAGAGAGAGAGAGAAAGTTTGTAAAATCTAAGAGAGGATGACCAAAAGGACACTACATGCAATAAAGCATCGGTAAAAGAAAATTTGGTTTTGTAGTGTCACTGAAGTAGGTGAAAAGTGGGCCAGATAATGCAATGAGAGACAAAACAAGAAAAAAAAAAGAATAAATAAATGAAGTAACAGAAAGCAAAGCAGCAGCTGGGTGGAAAAAATTGCAAGTCATGGGGAAGAAAAATCCAATGAGCAGGACATATTGAAAGGCTTGGAGTTCAAATTGGTTCTACTGTTTGGCAGTTTCTCGAGATTAAGTTGTCCAAATGTTTTTCTGCTTTTAGTGGTTTTTAAGTTGTTCAAAAGTTTTTCTTGTTTTAGTAATAGTGGTCATACTTGCTGGAAGATTTGTATTATTTGTTCGATTTCAAAATTTCAACTTGCTGTATTGCTTTCTCTCCATATGATCAGATTCTCTTCTCCACATAAGTTATTTAAATTTTAATCTATTTACAGTAATAGTGGATTTGAAAGCATGCTTTCTATCAAATTTGTTCAGATTCTGTACAGTGGGTTTTTAGAAGTTTATTCGAGGTTTTTCTATATTTAGTTATGACAGCCATATTTAATGGTGGACTGGCATGATTTGCATGATTTTGAAAGGTTTTCAGCTAGCACCCTATCAAGATTTGCCATTTTCTACTCAGCAGTTTTGGAGAAGAAACAAATTAATAGTTTTTCTATCTTTAATAATGGTAGTCACATTTGACATAAAATTTTGCATTATTTGTACATTGTTCAAAAAGGTCCTCATGTCAGGTTTTCTGTCAAGTTCTAATGGTCAGTTCATTTGAAGGTTATCTATTTTGTCTCTATTAATGGTGGCCATATTTAATAGCTGATAGACATCATTTGCATAAAACTGAAAGGCCTTCATGAAAATTGGTCCAGTAGATTTTGAGAAAAATTTTAAAATTGCATAGGTTAATGGACACATAAGAATGGCAGTCACAGGGCCATATCATGAACTCACTTGGCCTTACAACCAGGTGAGCTTAAAAAAAATTGGTAAACAATATAAAAAGTGATAAAAGCAAAAACTGAGTTGAAATCAGGATCAAAAGTGGCCAAATAAAATAACCAGCCACATCAAGACCAAAGTGTCCACAAAAATGACGAGTTGTGAAATAAGAATAAAACAATTTGACTGGAAAACATTCTCAAAAAGGCTCAGATGCACAAAAAAAAGATTCAAAAAGTAAAATGAAAGAAAAAGACACAAGCAGAGAAGTGTGGATAAAACTGACCAACGTTTTGTACACACCCAAAAGGGCAAAGAGTGACATAATTTTTTATGAATAATGGCACACTGACATGTAAAAAATGTCTAAGTATGGCAAATATAGTCAATCACACACAGAAAGCTTCAAAAAGTCATAATAGATTGAAAGGAGGATAAAAGACTGGTTTTGTGAACATTTATATCAGCACATAGATTTGGAAATTAGGTCCTATGATGATCATTTTTCACTGGTTATCAAAATTCATAGTCTGAAGCAGAGTTGAAATCCATAAAATTGTTATGGTTAAAACTGTCAATAAGTCATCCATTGGCCAAACTGTCCTTTATAAACAGAATCACCTGTAAAAATTGGTTTTTGAACAAATATCATGCATTAAATAATAAAATCATTATTATTACCTCAAAAGATTTAATTTAGTGTCCATGTTGTTTCAAGTCTTGGGCTTGGCCACTATGGGTATGCAAGAAACTGTGTGTTTTTGATGTATTATTTAAAATAGATATATCAATTTCATATCGCTATGATGCCTGCAGTGTGGCAGTTTATAGTGATATCAAGCACTTAGGCATCATGCTGCAGACATGAAGCATCATGTTTTACCCAGTCATGTTATCCTGACACCAGCTGACCAGTTCTAACACAAACTTCTTAATGCTGAGCACCTAGGTAGCTACTAGAACCATTTATTCAAGTCTTTGGTATAACATACCAGGGGTTTGACCTGCATCCTTCTGCATATAAGGCAGATACTCCAACCACTTAGTAGGTCACCAGAGTGGTTGAAAGCTTGCCCATTGATCTCATGGATTGATGGTTTTCAGAGGTTTTTCTTCCACCAGTTGTAAGGACCACAATATATAACCTATCTTGAGCTGAGAAATGGTATTAAACCCAAAACACCACCATCACCACCACCACAAAAAATAGTGATTTCACATTTTGATAATAATTTGTAATATTTTTACAACAGATTATGGTGCTTTTCTACTGCACTTAATTAAGATAGAAGCAATAAAGAATAAAATCCAAGCTGCTTTTACTTTCAGAATTATATTTATTCCCATTTCTTGGATTGGATTGAAGATGGTCATATTTAAGGATGCAGAAGAAAACTAACAATTTTGAATAACTTTTTTTGTGTACAGCATATAACACACAACTCTCTGTGATACTGTTAATACCAAGATCAGCCTTTTATTCCATATGTACCATGTGTTTATCTAAATGATTATTACTGGACACATAAGTAAGTGCCCAAACATATCCTAAAATTAGTTTTCCTCACCCTCTCAATGAAGTTAACAATTAAGAACGTCAGGCTATTAATCACTTGGATTGGACTAATAGAGCAGCCAATGGAAGAAACTGGATCTTTTTTATTTTGTCTCTTTTCATAATTTCATCTTCTTGCCTTTTTCAAACAACAATTTCTTATTTTGGCTATACCTGTGAGACAAATTTTTAATGTGAACTGTTTGGAAAAACCTTGAGGAAATGTTACAGCTTTGTTTCATATTTTATTTTCTTGTGCTTTTATACATACATTTATCAGGAAGGCTTTATATAACCTATCTTGAGCTCCTAGTGACATCCTAATTTTTGTGCAATTTTGCATTTTGGAACATAACCTTTTCTTGCTACTGCATGGACATTTGTGCCTAGGTGCTGTGAAACTCTACTTCATACAGCCTTTTGACCTATTGATGCCTTTTTAACAATAGTTTCATGAATGGCACATTGTGCTTCCACTGTGTACAAAATTTATCTCTTTGTAGCTACTAGTTGGTTTACTCTGGAGATTACTGACCTATGGATTGTAGTGACCTCCACTTTAGGTCAATGTAAGCAGTCTTGAACTGAATTTAATTAATGTGCTAAAACTATTTTCTTTTCAGGCTTATCATGACCACTAATCTTTAGACCAAAGAATATATTTCTAAATTACTCCAAGTGCTAGCCATTAATAAAAACTTAGTCTAGGAATTTACTCTAGAATAAAAGTTATTCTACAAGACCCATTTTTCTTTGAGCTATAGCGATAACCATCGTTCACTTTCAATTCCAAAACCATCAGAACTGTTTCATACATTATGTAGAAGCCCTCCACTACATTGATTAAGGTAATGAGGCTAGCATAAAAGTTATTATTACTAAAAGCTTCTTTTTCAATGTTTTTGACCTATTTGTATATAGTTTCTATTACTTTTATTTTTGTATTGCATTGCTTTTGCCTTGATTGGTCTTCAAATGGACCTCTTTTGGTTCTTTCTTTACATAACCAGAATGTAATAAATGATTATACAACAAAACTATATGACATTTTAAGTATTTTACAGTAGCAACTGTAGACATTATCATGCATACAATAAATTTAGACTAAAGTGAGTCTGACAATGAATTGCTGGGCCCCTTTTGACTGGGCATAAAGACAAAACAATAAAAAAATAATGTTTTCTATATCAAAGTTAATGCGCTACAACAATTCAGCGAGCTGATGAAAATCAGATACATTTCTCTTTTTGTAAAAATCATCCTTCATAAAATCTGCAGTAGAAGCTATTTTGTTCATCCACAAAAGCCAATTTGACTGAGGTGTTGCAATTAAATTGGTGTGATAGTATGACTACTTTAACCTTGATTAGACAATACAACTGAGGTCTCACATGAAATACATGCAGTCTTCTCTTTTAATATAACTTTCTTAATGTATAATTATTCACACATATGATACAGTTTACCTTTTTGAGATTAATGTATCACAGTTACAATGTATAGTCATAAATTTAAGTTTACTAAGAAATAATTCATACCTGCAACTACACTGGTAAGAAGGGCCTTCCGTGTAGACTAGGATGTATATAGCATACCAGAATCTATGTGAAGATCAGAGGTCTCAGAAACATTTGATCATGTATATTTGGACACCAATTTTTTTTTATATCTGGGATAGTAGTATAGGGAAATGAGGATTTCAGCCCACTTTATTTTTTTACCCTCCAAACAAGTATAAATTATAGTCCTAAATTATCCCCCACCCCTTTTTCCAAAATAGGGAAATGAGGGTTTTAGCCCATTTTATTTTTTTACCCTCCAAACAAGTATAAATTAAATGAGGGTTTTAGCTCACTTTTTTTTACCCTCCAAACAAGTATAAATTATAGTCCTAAATTATCCCCCACCCCCTCATAGGAAAATGAGGGTTTTGGCCCCCCTCCCACACCTCCTCCCCCACCCCCGCCAAACCCTCATTTCCCTATACTACTACTATATAGACAGATATTTTGTAACCAGACAAAACAACAGGTGTTGGAATGCGATAAGCTCTGTCAACAGAAGTGACGAATTTGTTAGAACAGCGTATGTGTGGAATACGATTATTCTAAAGACGGCAAATAGGTTTTACCACAAATTTTTTATCAGATAACAGGATGAAAATTAAACTGTGCATTAGAACGTTTCAGTTAACAAGGCGGAAATTAAACTAGCATTAGAATGAAAATGATATTGTTTTATATCTCATTACCAATGATTAATGTTTCAACTGTTGATATTAAAAATACTTCACTATCACGACTATAGATACTAAATTTTACTTTACCTCTCACACAGCGATGGGACTCAAACAAATCTTTCATTTCTGGTTTGTTCAGAGGATATTTTTTGTTGATAAAATATACCTTTGACCGATCGAGATCAATTGTGAGTTTAGTATAGTTTCGTTGGCTAATGGGGCTGTGAAAGTTTTTAAATTCCGCTAGCAACCTTTGATACAATTGTTCGAGATAATTGAAATACACGCTGTTATCAGATCTGATGAGCGAAAGTTTTAACTTGTCACGTATTCCATTAAAACATATATCTGATGTTTCATTATTAAATTCAACTGTCAATTGTTTACCGTCCATCATTAGATATTTGATGTTACTATTGTAGCTATTTGTCATTGTCAAATTTTCAAACATTATTTTATAAGTTTAGATAAAATTTCAGTTGGAAAAGATAATGTCGAGTATAGACCTATCATCATGACAATACCCAAGGGCAAATGTATCTACCCCATTTTTACAATAGCGTTTGTCATCAAAATTATACAATCCACGTTTGATAATGACATCTGTTTCGAGTTTATGATGATTAGTTCGAATTGCCATAGCTCTCATAAAACTAACACCGCCATCAAGCGCATACCTGTAGTCATCAAATTTCATAAACTTTTTAACAAAATCACGAGGCAGACCTTTTGCTTTTTTCGTTATTTTATTATTGTCCAATAATACGGCATACATTTTACTACGTAATCCGATAAAGTATTTGATAACGCTTGAGTTCATTTCATCTTTAAACTTACCAATCACCTTTTTATTTGTGTCGTCATGAAATTTACTGTCACGTGGGTAATCAGAAAGATCAAACAGATCTCGATTATTGTACATGTCCTGATAGATATCCTCGCATTCGATTTCATATACGAGCGAATCGGTATCAGTAAACAATAATCTACTTGCTGGCCACTGAATTTTAGCAAAATTGTAATGAAAATCGTACATCAACCACTTTGATAAATCTAACACTGCAGCTCCAACATAGATCGGCTTGTTTAGTTTTAGATTTACTTTTCTTCTTTGTATCGCAAAAAGATTTTCATTAAATATTTTCATGCTCACAAAATCATCGTCTGACACAAGTTTGTTTCTGCGATTGACATCATTAACTATTTCAATATTTACGCGTTTCCTAATATTCTCCATCGTCTTACCAAAAACGGAATTGTTCATCAGTTTAAAGAAGTTTTTTTCAAACTGTTTTCGCTGCAGCCCTTCTTGAAGTGTTTGAGTTAATATAACCTCTCATCCACGGCGACTGATTAAATTTTAGTACACGATGAACTTTTCTCAACACAAGACCAGCATCGACTGCTTGTTTTAAAACTTTGTAATACAAAACGTAATTTTTCTTATCAAGTAAATTTGGTACTAGTTTCTTGACCATTGAATGTTGCCTTGGTGATGCTAACGCTTGTTGTTCTTTTGATAACAAACTATAATCTATGACCATCGATTCCGCACAGAAAGGGTAATCGTTATGTAATTTGTGTAGCGAATTTGGATAATCAAGATCAACTTCAACGAAATAGGAAACATCTTCGGGTATCTTTTTTCTGTCTTCGATAGAAATCGATCAGCCGTGATCCAATGAAATCCACCAAGAGGCATTGGTTCTGCCACCGAATACCCGTACAAGTTATTACAATCTAGATAAACTATATACTTCGAAGGAAGGTCAGGGTTATACTTTTTCAAATATTTGTTGTTTGCTTCAGCATACTTTTTTGTTATTACGCTAATACCGCCTCGGATACCTTTTTCAATAAAATTGAACATATCAACGTTAGTCAGTAATTCCAACCTTACCTTACTAAACTTTAGCAGAGCATTCCATGACAGTCCAGGGGCAGAATAATACCAGCAAGGATCTAGTCCGTAATTATTATAACTCACTTCTCGAAAACTTTCAAAAACATCTGCTAGTAATAACACATCAGTTTTCAAATACAAATCATGATAATTACCAAAAGTCTCACAATCAAACTCTTTCCAGATATCTTGTGCATACCTGTACTCGTCATCGGTTATATTTTCGTTTTTAAGTTGTGAGTAAAATTTGTCTTTGCCAGGTAAAGATGTTTCATCAAATTTACTCCAGTCGTCGAGGTATTCGTATGGAAAGACTCCTTTTTTAGCTAGTAGATTAAATTTATCTCCAAAACAGTCTCTTAGGTTATCAAATTTACTACAACCTTTCACTAACTCATCTAACGAGGCTGCCATAAACTGCAGGCTGTCAATAAAACGCAATTTACCTAGCGTAACTGACATGTACTTTTCAAAATTATTTGGGATGCATTTGATGACGTTATCGAATTTTAGACGAGATTTTATATCAGGATCACCAAAAGCTTCTACTATATTATGGCTATCATATCCTCGAAAATTGTGAAGAATAACCGGAATAAAATCTGGAGCATGAAATTTTAAATTACACTGATTATGAGCCGCTCCACGATACTGTCCAGTCAAATGACAATGGTCATGTACTTTTTTATTACTAACGTTGTCAGGGTCAAAAGCTTTTTCACAAATATGACAAATTTCTGCTTGCTCGTGATCGGATTCTTGTTGAGGTGTTAATTTTAACATTGGCGTTACTTTTTTCAAACGATAAGTAATATTATCAACTTCATTAATCAACTGCTTGAGAAGGTAGATAGCTGGATTTTTACCACGATATAATTTAATTGGTTTAGATAATCTAGAATCAGTACAACAAACTACCTTATACGCTACTCCACACGGAACATGATTTTGAACTTTTCTTGTACTCGATTGATTAGGATTATTTTCTACGCCAAGTACAGGTTGAAGTAAACACTCAAAATCAGCGTATATAACGAAAGGAATTTTTAGTTTGTGATTATGATGGACAAACTGTAACACACTATCTTTTATAGATGGCATTGTTATTTTTTGCACATCATTACAGTACTGCAAATGCTTTTGTAATGTTTCATTGTTAGCACAACCATGCAAGCAGCGGTAAGAAAAGAACTTTTTGTTCCTATTTTTATTGTACTGTTTACCAACTAGTCCGTTAAAGTTTTTAATCCAAACGTAATGATTTTTGTAAAACAGTAAATTGATAGTCGATTGTGAAGCTTTTTCTGAAATATATCTCGGGTATACATCCTCTTTTTCATCTAGTCCGAAAACGTTAATTGAAACATTATTTTGCTTTTCAAATTTTGGTATTTGATTTTCTGCCACAGGAAAGTTAATATCTTTAAAATTTAATCTAGACACGTGACTGATATATTTTTCAACGCGATCAGCGTGTTTTTCTGCTGGAAATAGTGCGGAAAGAACAGCCCATTGGAAACACTTGTTATCTACGTTTTTGATGTATACAACATCTTTTACTTTTTATTTTTAGTGGCAGGTCGATGTATGAACTACCTCGTAATGCGTTATTATTCATCGAGTGAAACAATATTTCTTTGATCATTTCAAACTTCCAACCCGAACCTAATTGAGTGAATTCCTCTATTTTTTCCAGATTTCTTGGTGTATTTCATCAGATAGTGATAACAGATCAGTCCCAAGCAAAACACGGCTTGATTTTGCGTTCATATAAGGTTCTGTAATTTCCTTGTTAGTTAATTCTTCCGTTATAACTAACTTTGAAAATATAACATGATATTGCAAAATAATCTGATACTTTTGTGTTTTTCGAGCTCACGTTTTACAGTTGTCTGTAGTAGGTGGTAAAGATTTGCTGCATTAAAATTTACTAAAACAATTTGATTATCAAACTGATAACTATTATCAAAACCTGCAAAAGCAGTCGCTATTTTATTAGGTTCTCCCATAAGACTTCTCTTAGCTACATCACGCAATTTTAACATTATTATACTATAATGTAATATCTAATTGATAATTTTCTCACCCTGCGCATGCGCTAAAAATCAATTAAAGATAAAAAATCTCCTATAATATAATGACAGCAAATCTAACAAACACATGTGAGCAAGAAACATATCAAATTCACCCAAAGTATAACTTTACCTCACACTGCGCATGCGCTAAAAATCAATTAAAGATAAAAAATATCGCCTATAATATAATGACAGTAAATCTGACAAGCGCACGTGAGCAAGAGATTTATCATATTCACCCAAAGTATAACTTATACGCTGGAAATGTATTAGGTTCAGTTATTAACATCAAAACTAGAATATCTGTTGGCAAATTAACGTCAGCGGGTTATACGATTAGTGTAAAGGGAGATAATGCCGAGAGGATTGCAATGTTTAGAAAAGATTTTATTTACACGTTGTTTTGCGATGATATTCCAGAGGAACAACGTGTATATCATGTGAACGATAAAGTCACTGATGACAACATTGAAAACGTATCCTTAGAAGATGAGTTTCAGCCGCATCCGGTCTTTGATTTATACGAGGCTAACGATCGCGGTATTATTAGAAACAGAAAAACTAAAAAAGTTCTTGGTACTATTAGCAATATGGAATATATCAGGGTAACTGTTAGAGGAACATCGACAAATCAAGTTCGTTATCTTGGTCATAGGTTTGTTTACGAGGTGTTCAATGGATCTATACCCAATGATCTGGTTATTAATCATATTAATAACGTAAAAACTGATAATCGATTGAGAAATCTGGAGCTAGTGACCCAGCAGGAAAATGTAAGAAAAGGACGAGGTGGTGGTATTAATTTTAGATGTCCAGCAAAACCTGTTATTTCAAAAAACCTTGAAACGGATGAGGAGATCGAATTCAAATCGATTACAGCTGCGGCAAAGCATTATAAGATAAATTCCAGAGCAGTAAAATTTGTAGCTGATGGAGTAATGAAATCAGCTTTTTCAAGAGAATACGATGCTAGGATTGGTTTTAGATATGATATTTGATAGCTCGGTTTTAGTCAAGCAATGATGAGCAAATGCTATGATATCATCGTGATTAAATTTTAGCGTCGTTACTGCACTTTCATTAATTTTATTTTTTTCTGCTTCTGTTAGCAATATTTTATGAGAATCACCTTGCATTACAATAACGTCAACACTATAACCCAACAAACATTTTCTTACCGCTTCGGCTAGTTCATTGTAATTTAATATATTAACTTTTTGGTGATATTTTATCTCATCAGTCATCTTATAACAATAATTTAGATAAAAATATATTATAATAATGGACTTGATGAAATGACTCGCTGAACTCTACAAACAAGATACTAGCGACAAAGTCGCCAGCGATAAGGTCGTCAGTGATGAGGTCACATTTTCCAAAGATTTCATAGACAAATCTATTGGTTATAATGAAGATGATATTTTATATAACAGCGAATCTGATGATGATGGTGAAATAGTCACTGTTGCTGACAGATCAAATTACAGCAGACCAACAACTAAACGATATAATATCAAGTATCACATTGCAAAAAAAATAATGAAATTTAATTTTACCGTTGCCGAACAACAACTGTTTTGGCAGCTAATCAAACCTTTCTTAAACATCAGAATTCCAGGCCGACAGAAAAATATCAAATTCGATTTCATATTTGTCAAGATTTTTAATCTAATGACGATCTCTGACGATCGTAAGCAGTATCTAATATCGTTATGTAAACCAGTAAAATGTAAATCTGTCAAACAAAAGTATGAGAAAATTTATAATAACATTATATCATAATCTGCTTAGTTGGGATCCAACTGTTAAATTTATCGCTATACCCACGCCATTTGACTAAACTTTGATTTCCTTTTTTCTTAATTACTTTCTCGATAACAAAAACATCCTGCTCAGTTTTCTGTAGTTCTTGTTCATAAAAACTACCTACGATCGGTTCCCCTGCCAGATCTTTCAAAAACGTACGTTACAGGTATTGTGAAAAGTACCTTATCAACTACAAATACTTCTTCGCTCCAGTTTGGAGTAAATCCTTTTGCAAATACCTTTTTTGTCAAAGAAATTCTAACTTTATCACCAACCTTAAATTTATGTCTGCGGTACATGTTTTCATTTGCTAATATTGGATTTTTAATAGCTTTTTTAGGTGTCATTTTGATGGTTCGATGTTTCGTGTTATTATATTCACCTACGATTTGAGACAGGTCATCGATGTACCTGTTGGTGTTTTTAGCTGTCATATGTTTGTGTAATTTCTCATTTAGCGTGCGATTAAATCTCTCAACAACAACGCTTTTACCTTCGTTTCCTGTAACATACCTTTTTATATTATTTTGTTCTAGAAACTGTTCAAACTTTTTGTTAAAGAACTCGGATCCGTGATCAGTCCAGATTTTATTCGGTTTTCTTTCTGTACTCATTATTATTTGTTTTAACGCATCAGTCATTGAAGTTCCTGTCTTATCCGAAACAGGTACACTGAAAGCGTATTTGCTAAAAACATCTATAACATTAAACAAATACCTTTTTGGAGCACCATCAGCGCCAACGTTAAACTGAGCTAGATTGGATACATCCACCAAATCTATAGCCCAGATATCATCTACACCATTAGCAACAACTTTACGTCGTGGGAACTTTTTTTTTAGGTCTGTGCAGCTCGACTGCAAGATCATCGTATACTTTTTTACCGAGTCCGAGTTTATATTTTGCTCCTATCATTCCCTGAACAAATTTTCTATCAAAACGTTCTCGTAGATTTGTTGGCTCCATATCACGTAATTCGTCTAACATTACTTTATCACAATCTGCTTTCGAGTTTTCATGATCACGATAACAGATATCATGACGCATCGCTATTGCATCCACTTGATTATAAGGCTCTTGACCTGGCAATGGATTGTCGTTTTCATCTAGTTGTTGATCTAGCGGATTGTAAGTTCCTGTATACCGATGACCTGGCAATGTCCAACCGCCTTTTGGTTTTGGTAATTTTCCAATAATTTTATGTATATCTATACCTGACCCTATTATTTCTCTGTTGTTACAACATTGACAGTATGCGACAATTTTATTTTGCTCAAGACACAAATCTCTGTCAGAATCACAGTTGCATATCATTCAATATTTTTAGTCGTTGACTAAAATAATATCAGGATAACCAGGTCCTAGCGACATCTCTGAGGATACTGTCGCTGGGGACACTTTCTTTAAAAACATATTTTTTCTTTTTCCGCAGACTGCACAAAAACTTTTTAATATTATCCTGTTGTTTTTTGTTTTTTCTGTTGTTTCATCAATATTTTCTGTTTTAGTTCTACACTTGAGACAGTATGTTGACATTATTATATTTATAAGTTTAGATAAAATTTATTGCGATCTCATCATTAGCGTGAGAAGGATGCTTGTCAAACTGTAAAATAAATTTAAAAAAATTAAGATTTCTGCTCATCTGTTGGATAAACATAATACAATAATATCCGCAAGCAGACATTTCAACAGGTTGGAGTTGATTTTATGAATAATATATCTTTTAAAATTTTTTCTTCATATACTTTTTTATTACATCGCTTGGAGGAAGTCCAAACGAGTCAAAATAATTATTATTATAAACTGCTACCCAATGCGTGCCGGATCCGTCATTAAAATCTTGTATATTAATAACACACGAACTTACATCTGATGGTGATTTTATTGCTGCGAGTTCATCTTTAGAATAAACTCCGTGAAATCCAGGAACCGCTTTTAACTTATCAATGATATCAAAATTACTCAACGGGGTGGTCGAGTTCCCGGTAATTTTAGACCACGTCCGATTCCTAAAAGATTTGGCAGCAGACTTCCCGCTAGTCCCGCCAAAAGTGGAGCGAACGGAATAATTCCTCCTTGTTTTGGTTGATTGCATATGCATTTGCATTTTGGTGTTGGCGATTTTGTTTTTGTTGTTTTCTTTTTTCTGTTTTTGGCGATTTCTTTTTCTTTTGTGGCATTATAATATATCATTTACATAAATTTTACAATTTTTTTTATTCCACTTCCACGAATGATACCATTACCTTCGACTGCTTTCTTCGTTGCGCCAGATATTGCTCCAGACGCTGCTGCTAGTCCTAATGTGCCTAAGACTGGTAAAATTTTAGGTATTATTGTACTAGTTAATACTGATAATGCCGGACCAAGAAAACCACCTTTAACGACAATGTCGTTTGCCATCGCTGTCATTTGTGCAGCACTCAAATTTAAAACAAAAGTTTTTTTACGATCATACTTTTTTACTTGATTTTTTGTTAGCATTAATTTTGTTAAAACACCATCAAAAATATTAGGATTGATTTTTAATGATACATGTTCTCGCTTTGCAATAGCAGCTACTAATTTTTTAACTTGGCCATCGGTTAAATATACTTCTTTTACAATATATTTTGCCATTTTATATAACAACTGTAGATTAAACTTGAACTGTCATTTTACCTCCAATAGAATCTACCGTGATAAATCTATCACTAATCACTAATTCGTATACGTATAACGGCGCCACTGGAACCGCCCCAAGTGTCCATGTAATTTCAATATCCTCTGTGCTGTCTACAATTCGCTCGTTATGTTTACTAACATCAAAATGAAATATAGGATAAAGCGTACGAAATTCCTCTGCTGATATTTGAGTTCCATCTTCAACATCTTGATATTTTTGTATTGCCTCAAGCAGGTACATGTACGGTCGAGAAATATTTTTATTAACATCATCAGCAAAATTGCACTCGATAGCTCGTTCTGGATATTGCTTTGAATTTAATCTAGCGTATATTCGTCTGACATCAGAGTGATCAAATATTGCATTATTTTGTTGTTGGTTACCTCGTCGGGCTTGCTGTTGAAATACGACAAAGATATTTCTCGGCAGTTGTTCGCTTGATGTTGTTGTGACCCTCCATGTGTAGTCAGTAGTATTCGGAACCGCTGTCTGATATATCTTATGCTGCTTAAAGTAAATTCTGTTTGTATGTTTATCAAGCGTACTATTTAGTTCTGACATTTTAGTGATTGATGGTGTTCTACGTGGCATCCACAAAGCAAGTTTGTTTATGATAAACTGTACATCAACCCCTCCAGATCTAAACAAGCAATCGTTTTGGTCTGCTCGATCTAAAATAAGAGTATGTTTTACTCCGCGAAATACTTTATCATGATCGCGACAAAAGCCGAAAATCATGCTTAGTGGAAGCATCATTGTAATTTGACGTGATCCTGCTGCAAGTTTTCTTCGCCTAGCAAAACCATCGTTATAGCGTGGATTTCTCAGTCAAGTGTGTTAAGAAGTAAATTTAACATCGCAGTACCAGCTGGTGGTGTTATATTTAGATTATTAAAAGCTGCTGTAAGAGAAACTCTTGTAGCGTCTGCATTAGCAGCTGCACCTGGTGCAGCAATACCTAGCTTGTCTGCATTAGCAATGAGAAAATTTCTCACAATTACAGCATTTGCATCAGCATCAGCTCCATGTACTATAGCGCTTCTCTTTAAAAATTCGGTTGAGTCAGCTCTACCCCGTCCAGTATCTTTAAACCTCATCATGTTAGTTGCAGTTGATCTTGAGTAATCGTCGGAAAACGAAATAATATTTAAAATTTTACCTGCAACTTGTAGATGACTTGAAATATCTTCTATAGTTTGATTGGCCAGTTGATATCTAGCACTTTTGAATAAACACCAGCCGTTATTTATAAGAGCTACTTCTGCTCCAACTGCAATTGCAGCAGGTGGATTGGCTACTGTCATAATCTGACCACGAACTTCTACCATAGCCTTAGGTGGCAGTAGAAATACATCTTCGTCTCTGGTGTTAAAGGTTCTAATACCAGCTTTATTTGGTTCGTTAGAATTTTCATCAAGATACTCAACAAATTCGAATTCTGTCACACCGTTGTCGATGTCATAAGTTTCTGTTAACTCAAGATAATTTTTAACAGACATTTTATTTTATTAGATTATATAAAATTTTATTGCGGCACTGTTACTTTAGATATTAATTTTTGTATGATCTGCTCGCCCTTTGGTGATAATAATTTTTTGTTGTTGTTATCATAGCTTTTTGAGTTTCTTTTGTTGGAGCGATTTCTGAGATAGCTTGTTTTATTTCAGATGCAGTCGGTGGATCACCTTTTATTTTATCAGCTATTTTTGTCCCACCGCAGTCCCAGCGGCAGATGCAGCCCCAGTTACAAAAGCTTTACCAGCGTCAATAGCAATTGGTGCAACTTTACGTGCTATACCCGGAATATTTTCAATAACTTTAGTAAAAATATTTCCAAAAAATCCTCCTACTATTTTTCTTCGATAAACTTTTTTCTTTGTTTCATTATATTTGATGTTGCATAATTTTTACTTTTGCTCGCGTAGATGTAAATAATAAGTTACAACTTCATTATTAACATGTAACTGTTTTCCTGATTGATCTGTCAACTGCATTATTATACTTGATATTTGATCTTCAACGTTTAAAGGATAATAGATAATATGTCGTGGAGTTATTTGCATGAGAGAACCTGACGGAACTTCAGGTGAGAAACTGTAAATCGTTTGACCTTTGCTGCCTTTTGATGTATAAGAGCCAGAAGCAATTGAGCAATTTACTAATATTGTATTTACTTCTGTTATATTTACTGGCAGTTCACTGTCATATGTAATAGGCTGATCAAGTGCAGTGTAAGTTTTTTCAGTAACTCCTAACAGTTGTGCAATACTTCTTTCTCTTGGTTCAAGACTGATTACTATATTTTTCAAAGTTATCCTAGTTCGCAATGTGTTATAATTTGCTGCCAATTCAAAATTATCAGCCACACCGTCAGCTTTTGTGATGAGCTCTTTGATTGTCTTGTTTAGATCAGTAATATTATAAGCTCCTTGCGGAATTTTTATTTTTTTTGTTGTAGATATTGGAGATGTTGTAATCATAGTAAAATACATTTCATCGTTAACATCATTTTTCACGTTAGGTATAGCATTCCAGCAAGTACAAGAAATTAATCCAATTTCGTATTGTTTTGTAGGATCTAGTTGGATAGGTGGAATATAATTTACTGAAAAATTTGCGCTATCTATCGCAGACTCACTAGAGTTTAGTAATAATGTTGTTTGCATTCCTTTAATATTATATCATTTTACAAAATTAAGTCGCCGCGATTAAGTCGCGGTGTAAAGTTTCATATTCGTCAGATGTTAATAATTCATTCGATCTTAGATGATCAAGTATGTCAATGATTTCATTATCAAGTTCAACACTAACATTCCCAGCTTCCTTTGATGATATTAATAACATTAATCTACCTATCATTTCAGTAGTTGATGTAAATATTTTTACACCAGTTCCTGTTCTTACTTCTCTACTTTTCTCTACACGAGTTTTATCAAAAGTAAAAAATTTCCTTTTAAAACTCCACCCTTTACCAAAAGGTTTTAATCTAATATTTTCTGCTGTTTTTTTAAACGTGAGAGCAATAACACCGTTTTTCATTCTTTTATAAAGTGGAATCATATCAATCTCTGTAACCGTGTTTAATTCATCTTTAGCAGCAGCTCCGTCTTTAAATATTACATCTAATCTATCGAGTAATGTTTGATATTCTACATGAGTCCACTTGCTTATATCATCAATACCCCTTATATTTTCATTCTTTAAAAAATCATCATATTCAATACCTTTTATCTCATCATTTGCTCTTTTTGTAAAATAAAATCTTTGATCTCCAACTTCCATAAACTTTACAGTAAGCTCACCAACTCTTTGTTGCTCCTCTTTGATATCTTTTATATCTCCTGATAATTTTTTTTATAATATTTGTTATTCCTTGCGTTGTTAACTCTGCTAATCTTCGCTCAAGTTCCAGCGGATTGTTTATCAATCGATCTGTTTCAGCTTGTCTAGCCGCAGGATCAGCTATATTTGCTGTAAATGCCTCAATTAGTTTTCTTTTTTCTTCATCAGATCTAGTAACAAGTTTTGCAGCAGCTGCTTCCTGTTGTTCTTTAACAATTCCAACCAAGCCTTTTTTCCTGCAGTTGTTTAAGTTCTTCTTCTGACAGTGGTTTAGTTTCAGGTTGTTTACCTAATAGTGCTTCAGTAACCGGCTTGAAAATTGTAGCTGTTGCTTCTACAGCGGTTACTTGCCCATGTCGTGCTTGTTGTACTTTTTGCTTAAGCGATCTCTGAGATTGAGCAAGTTTTTTTTAGATCTTCTATGTGTTGTCTGTATCTTGCTCGTTTGTCCATATTATTATTATAAATTTTATAAAATTGAAACCCTTACTGTAAGTAAGTGTCAATACAACAGCGAAACATTTTAGTTGGATCATTTGTAAGTTTATCAAATAAGAAAAAGTTGTATTTATCTTTTGTAGCATTATGGTAAAGTTCAATAAACTTATCTTTTGTCACGTCACCGCATTGTTCGCTTGCAATATTTCTAACGTCAACATTGTCCAGTCCTGGAAATAATATAATACAACCCGTATATCACCGAATAAATCTGTCAACATTATAAAATCCTTGAGCGAGATAAACAGAATTACATTGTTTGTTACGTGACAGTGAGAAATACGATCTTATTTTGTTCATCTCCATGTTATTTAGCGGAATATCGTCAAAAACTACTATCTTATGTTCATCTGCATCAAGTTGATTAACTGGAATAAGATCTTCTGGCTGCCTAATTATAAAAAAAATCTTCACCAGCCTTAAGTTCATCACGAAGTTTGTCATTATAATCGCTTAATAACTCATACTTATCTTGCTGTGGATTGATTGTGTAAATATAGACTCTATCGTAGTTAAAATTATCACCAAAAAGCAAGTTCATAAGCACATTTGTTTTTCCTGATCCAGTTCGCCCAACAATAAGATAATGACAATCAGGAAGTTCTTTGTTATGTTTGTGTTTCACCAGCTTCTCTGTATCAAAGTTTAATATCGACGATTTTGCCATTTTGTATAATATTAAACTAGTGTTGATAATTTTATCTAAGACAGTAAATAATGAGTTACTATACAAAATTTGGAACACTATCAGGAGATTTATCCACAAAAGGTTACCAAGTTGACTTATCCAAATATGCAACTGTTGATCAGCTCAAAAATGAAATCAATAATTTACTAAATCTTACCAGTGTAGAACCAGATGAAGTCGTCATTTTCCAGGACAAAGAAGGACGATTAAAAACGAGTGATGTAAAACTGCCAGATGTACTTGTACGAATTCCTAATGCGGTTGCTGATAATATCATGACTTTTAACAATCAAGGTAAGATACAAGATTCTGGTAGGTCAGTAAATGATTTTGTTAAAAAAGCTGGTGATTTATTTAATGGGAATATTGTTATGAACCAGAACAAGATTACAGATCTTGGATATCCAACTACAGATGGAGACGCTGTAACTAAGAAATATGTCGATGATCAGGACGTTCCAATCAGTAATGAAATAACAGCGCTCAAAAATGAATTTACCGGTCACGTAAAAACGTTTTTAAATTTTCGTAGAAACATAAACACGCTTAAAGATGATTTTTTTTTGGAAATCCATCAATTGTTAACATTACACTCGCTAATATTAACACAAAACTCAATGATATTAACACAAAACTCAATGATATTATTAGTGGAATTCCTAATATTGTTGATAAAACGAGTATGGATAAAATTCCTCACAAACAGATTAAAATTATTGTGTATACTGTTGTTACTGGTTTTACTGGGTGGACACCAAAAAATAATTCTATCAAATATATTGCAGAAGTTACCGGTGTGTATAGATTGTCAGTGCTTAGCAGTGCAAAGTTTAGAATATCTACCAAATATCTATTTCGTCATCCAAATGATGACTCATCTGGAGTATTATCTGTAATAATAAACAAAAATTCTGAAGAAGAATTTGTACTTGAACCAGTTGATAAAACTTTAAAATTAGCAATTTTTCTCTGGTGTTTGGAATTTATAGCTGAACAACCAGCTCTTATTATGGATTAACCAAACATAGGACTATGTGAACTAATATTATGATGAAAAGAAGTATAGTTGATTTCAATCATATTTCAAAAGATATTCCAAAACAAGATGTAGACGCATTAATACAATACTATAAATATTATCATAAAAAACTTTGGTGCGTGAAAAATGTTACAAATACTACAAGATCCTTCGAGTAATATCTTATCTACCCTTGTTAATGGCCAGTTCTGGTATAATTTCAAGTGGGGTATCATTAAATCCTTTTTTGTTAATCATATCCGCTATTGGTGTTTCACTTACAGCGGCGTGTAAAAAAGTAGAACCAAGACTTTTGATAAAGAAGCACGGTTGTTTAACATCAATTAAAACTTACAAGAAACTACTTGATCAGATCCGGTCTTACCTACGAGGAGTTAAATATAATATGGATGATTTATTACGTGAATTTCGTATTATTGACAATATGTTAACAGATATTCTACCAATGAGGGTTAGCAAGTATGAAAAAAAATATCACAATAAATATGAGTAACATAAAATTTTATCTAAACTTAAGATATAATATAACTAAAATAATATCATTTTCATTCTAATGCTAGTTTAATTTCCGCCTTGTTAACTGAAACGTTCTAATGCACAGTTTAATTTTCATCCTGTTATCTGATAAAAAATTTGTGGTAAAACCCATTTGCTGTCTTTAGAATAATCGTATTCCACGCATGCGCTGTTCTAACAAATTCGTCACTTCTGTTGACAGAGCTTATGGCATTCCATCACCTGTTGTTTTGTCTGGTTACAAAATATCTGTCTACATAGTAGTAGTATAGGAAAATGAGGGTTTGGCGGGGGTGTGGGAGGTGTGGGAGGGGGGTGGTGGGCCAAAACCCTCATTTTCCTATGAGGGGGTGGGGGATAATTTAGGACTATAATTTATACTTGTTTGGAGGGTAAAAAAAAGTGAGCTAAAACCCTCATTTAATTTATACTTGTTTGGAGGGTAAAAAAATAAAGTGGGCTAAAAGCCTCATTTCCCTATTTTGGAAAAAGGGGTGGGGGATAATTTAGGACTATAGTTTATACTTGTTTGGAGGGTAAAAAAATAAAGTGGGCTGAAACTTTCATTTCCCTATACTACTGGGATGCAGAAAATCACTTAAGTGGAGTCCTCCATACACATGTAATAGGTGGGTGGCAAAATTCAAAGACTTGCCATTCCTGCTTTAGCCACCTGCTTAGTGGGAAAATGCATTGATCAATTAGCTGTACTGATATTTACAATGACAGAATTCATTAGCTACAAGACCCCTTGATGTACATGTTGCCATTATGAGTCTACATCAAAAGAACATGACACAATAGCTGGGTGGCAAGTTCAAAGACTTTAATGTCAAGGAACAAATGTACACCACTTCCAGCTACCATCTCTTGTTGACCTTCCAGACCTGTTTGCAAATTTCTTCTGTGACAAAGTATAAACAATCAGTGATAAACTTGACAACACAACTTCAGCAAACTTGTCATCACCATACAGTTGTAACACAAGTTCAGTGGCAACCGTTAGCAGCATTCAACCTGTCTCTGTGGAATTAGTATGTACAATTGTGATGAAGAGTGCACCAAAGTCATGAGAACTGGATTTGATTCTGATCTCACTGCTGCTAGAGTGCCTGGATCCAATATTGCCTTCACTAACTGATGTTATTACCTCTCTCTCATCCAGGGAATTCCCATCATTCTACAAAACTACCATTGTAAAGCTTCAGCTGAAACAAAAACAACACTCGACTATAATGATTTAAAGAACCACTGCCAAGTTTCTAATCTCCCAATCATGGCAAATATCTTAGAAAAAGTTGTTCTATCCCATCTTGTATCTCATCTGAATTCAAACAGTCTTTTTAGCAATGTACAGTCTGCATATCACCCTTGCCACAGTACTGAAACTACTCTTCTGAACGTAGTGAATGACCTGTCTACTTTGGATGTCAGAAAGATTACAGTCCTCACTCTCCTTGACTTGTCTGCAGCATTTGATACAACAGACCATGGCCATATTACTTCACCGTCTCCGTCATGTATGTAGCATTCATGATACGGCCTCACTATGGTTCAAGTCCTACTTGGTCAACAGGACACAAATTGTGTCTGCAAATAGGAAACACTCCAGCCCAGTTGATCTATGTTGTGATGTTCCTCAGGGGTATGTTGCTGGACCTGTTCTCTTCATTCTGTATACTCAGCCACTCTCAAGTATCATAGATCATCATCCAGTGTCTCACATATTGTATGCTGATAATACTCAAGTATGCAAATCTAGCCACCCAACTGAAGTTGATGCTACCATCCAAGCTGTAGAGAGGTGCATTTCCAAAGTGAAATCATGGATGACATGTAACAAGTTGTAGATGAATGGTGATAAAACTGAAGCCATTCTGAATAAAACAGAGACTTTCTCATTCACATCCTTTACCTCAGATAATAAATATCAGCAACACCAACATTAAATTCAAGCAGTCAGTACAAAACCTTGGTGTTACTCCTGACAGTACTCTTTCATTGCATCAACATGTCATGAACATATGCAAGACTGCATATCTTGAGCTGAGACGCATCTTTCACTTGATGTCACTAAAACATTTATGTGTTCCTTAGTACTTTCAAGACTGGACTATTGTAACTTGATTCTGTCTGGTTTGTCTTGATATCTACTTCATAAACTTCAAAGCACAGCCGCTCGGATCATCCTTTGAGTACCATGGTCAAAGCATGCCTTTCCCCTGCTCTGTACCCTACACTGGCTATCTATATGATCCAGAATTAAACACAAAATTTGCTCTGTCCAACATAAGTATCTAACTCACCCATGTGTACACACCTGCAAGATACTTATGCTCCTCTTCTGACACTGTTACATATTTAAAGGTATTTCAGTATGTTTATATAAAAGCTGTTATGCTTGCCTAAATTAAGTCAGATTATACTGAAAGGTTCCAAGAATATGAGAAGAGAGTAGTTTGACAGACATAAGCAAAACTAAGACTAAAACATGCATCTCTGCATGTTAATTCTGTTTACTTATTATAGTGTATTATTAATTTGTTAGTTTTATTTTGTTCCATTTACTGAATATGTTTGATTACAATCCTTCCATTTAGTCCTTTCTTTTAAAGTCATAACTATTCTACATGTTTACGTAATGTTCTAATATATTATGACACTGTTTCTCTTTAAATAATATAATGCTGATTTAGGTGACACTGAGTTTTATTCCAAAATTATGTTTCACCTAGGCTATCAGAAAAGACCTAGTCTTTCACAACAATGAATGAGGAGATGTGTAGGAAAAAAATAAGGTTAATCATAGAAAGAAAATCTACTTATACTGGACAGCAAATGAGAACTGATGCATGGGATAGGCTTCAAAACATGACATCACAGATGCTTGGACATTTATGTTATCCAAACAAGTGATAGGAAGGTAATCAGAACTTGGCTATATTTTAATGTCAACAATGCTGCCTGTTGGTGCTTCCCTCAGCAAAATACCATCTTTGCTAGCCAAAGTTCTGATATGTCAACCCTATCCACACCTTGGCGGATCGATCAGAAAGTTAAGTGCTTTACCATAGTCATCTATTGCATTTTATGAGTTGTTTCCCTTAGTATGAAATGCCAGCTAACCAATAGCATTTAACAGCGATGCATTGTTACTTTGTACATCAACAAAAATTGGTGGAGACAAATGACTTCAACAGATTATACTAGTATCTTGTGCAAATGGTTTTTTACTTGAACAAACCCCCACAATTCTATTGTTCCAAACTACAATGAAGGAATATAATAAACAGAAAAAGTTTATAAAGTAGTTCACAATAAATATTAAAGTAAAATATTTTATGCAAATCCCATCTATTTCCCAATATGCATATTTGCATTTGACATTGGTTTTAAGCACTACTTATTTTTAAAGTAGACAATCTTTTGGGTTCTATCTATATTATAAACACATTTGGTGCATGTTTAAAAATTATATTCATATTCAGTGTATTTGGGCAATATGACTTTAAAAGAGAACAACAGAAGCTATACACTGTAATGACTTTCAGCTGAGTAATTAGATTACAGTAGTGTTATTGCAAGTTAGTACAAATGCTTAATCAACTACCCTTAATCAAGAATTTTTCTTTTTACTTTATGAAAATTCATTCTATTCTTAAAACTCCAACTGCTATTTGCATAGGTTAAAATTTTGAAACACAAGTTTGTTTATTTTTTGGATGATTCATCAAAGGAAAACATGCAGAAATCAGGCAGTAGTTGCTAACTTACTCAGGAAATGGTTAATGGTCAATCAGCTATCAAAACACATATTTGTGGATGTGCAAGAGTTTGTCAATACCAACACCAACTATTTGATGGATAGAAGCCAACATTTTGTTTTCACTTTCCTAATGGAAGGCAAAGTTTACAAGTTTTAGGCGACATATATGCAAATATGAATTATAATTCTCTAACCTGTATGATAGCATTATTTGTATTAAATTATTAATTCTGCCTACTATTATCACACATTCTTTTATAGAATCCAGGGATAGCACTTTCTGTTCTGTTTGGTATATATTTATAATTCTTTGTAATAAAAATACTATATATCTTGACTTCTTTAATAGGACTCTGGAACGAATTTGCATGAGAATTAATCACCAGGTCATCAAGTGCATCATATAATACTAATTCAGTGCCATCATTTTTGGTGATGTATGCTTAGTCATGACAGTATATGGGCTGGTGTGTGCAGGCAGGCGATGAGTGCTATTTACTCGCAGACCTGGGTTCGAAACTCCAGAGTATGAATTATAATTCTCTAATTTGTATGATAGTATTGTTTGTATTAAATTATTAATTCTGCCTATTATTATCACGCATTCTTCTAAAGAATCCAGGGAGAGCACTTTCTGTTCTGTATGGTATATATATATATATATATATATATATATATATATATATATATATATATATATATATATACACACACACACACACATATACTGTAAAAAAATTGCTCACCTTTTGAAGAAACACAAAACATTTGTGAGCGATATTTTATTAGCTCATTTGTAATTTCTAATGCTACAACCTTCACAAAAATGCCATATTCATAAACCTGAACCAAAATTTTAAATTTAGCTTATTATTTTTTTCATATTTGATAGAATTAAATATATTTAGTGACACACTATTAGTGTTCAAAGGTTTATTCTTCTTGATGTTGCATTGGCGCCGAAAATAGCTATTTTAAGTAGTTTGGGCAAGTACGTCTTCTTGTAGTCAGAGCAAGGCTGGTCTTCAAAGTATGTGTAGGTCTTCTTAATGCAAAAGAGAGAGAGAGAGAGAGAGAGAGAGAGAGAGAGAGAGAGAGAGAGAGAGAGAGAGAGAGAGAGAGAGAGAGAGAGAGAGAGAGAGAGAGAGAGAAACAAAATTTGCATCAGTTCGTCTCTGAAGAGTTTTCTTGGTAAGTGAATATATCCGAGACAAATTACATTCTAGTCCTAGAATATAACGTGTCACCACTCTCTGCATTTGAAATAGACCCTGTATCAGTACTCTTATCAACTTATATCCATGCCGTTAGACAAGTTAAACTTGTCCTCGGCTTCACTGCTCCATTCGTCGGAATTTGATGGAAGATATTCAGAAAATATATATTTTTCGTCTGAATCGGAAAACGCTACATTTTCTTGTAATTTAATTCTCATTCTGTTATTTCGTCCGCTTTTATAGAGGCATACTCATGATACATATTTCTAACTCCCTCTGTAACAGCCATGCGTAGCCTAAGTGAATATCGAAAAGAACGAAGTTGCTGTTGGCTGGCTTTATCGTAACGTTTTTGCAAGCCGTTTAATCGATTATTCAGTAAAACTATCTGTCTGCATGCTCTATTGAATGCTTTTTCTGCTTCCAAAAACTTTGTAGGAATATCTGATGTCATCGCAAGCTAAGTGAAGTCTATAAAATGTCACTATCTTCCAGTACCATTAAAAAGCTCAATATTTACGAAATGCAATTTCGAGTTTCCCTCCTTTGTCATGCGTGAAATGGTTAAAGTCAAATCAAAATCTTCAATATTCGAGGTTGAAAATGATTTTAAACCAATGAAAAAATAGAACATAAAGTGTATTTTACTTAGCTAGATTTAGATTCTTAGGTGTCGCTCTACAGTACAGTATCGTATTTAGTCTGGTCCCCTGCTTAGTATGCTCCTGCGGTGCACTCCGCTATACTAATCGTATTTTGAATAGCGGTTAGAATTTTAACGAAAAAAAAAGAACTTCCCCGAGTTTTCTCACTTGTTACGCTGGTTATTTAAAAAACAAACACCCTTGTATATCTTAGGTACTGTACAAAGAACCTATAATCTCTTTATTTTGGTGTATGAAAGATGGGTCTAACGTTGGTATGAAGCGTGGCCTTGCTCAAGATGTGCATCTTTCAAAAAAAAAAAAAAATGCTAGCTCCACTTGATCAATTTCACTTCCTGTACTTTAGAGGTAAATTATAAAAAGAAGAGGTGATGCATTTTTTATAATCCCCTCCTTTTTATATTTGGTTATTCATCCATTGCATTTTCAGAAGCTGGTATTGTCTAGTTGGACAAAATTAATTTGCCCAAGTTTAATAGGTGTACTTTCGACTAATTTGGGAGTGAATTTGTTTTAGCGTAAGGATGCAGTCCTTTTAGTTAGCAGTGCACTTAGATGATTTACAATTTTCATAAGGATAATAACCAAAGAAATTACAGCACCTTAACATTAAATTAGCATAGAGGTATGCCAACAAAGTAGCATAGAGGTACACTAATGTGCATGTTTCAAATGCAAACAACTTCACCTTACATATATCACTTTCTCAAAAATACATAATAACTGGTGAGCGCCCCATTATCTGAAACTTATTTAAAATTCATTTTAACAATCTTGTGAGAACCAGAAAAGAATTTGACATATCAGCTTTCTTTGCCAAATTGGCACCTATCTTGGACACAGGCCTATTACAGTACAGATCTTATGAACTTCTGATAGAGTGGTATGACTAGACAACCCCAGCTCATGAAAGTGCAATGAATGAATTACCATATATATCAAATTAAAAAAAAATGTTATGAGCTCTTTTTTATTATAATTTTCTTCAGAAGTCCAGGAAGTGAAAATATCCAAGCGGAGCTAGTACTGTTTTGAGAAATGCGCATTTGATATCAAGCCAAGTTGTACTGTCTATAACTCTTTACATCCATTAATCAAACGCCAAAATAAAGGGTATTTAAAGGTTCTTTAAATATTACCTCAGATATACAAGGACCTTTTTTTAAAATAGCTAGTATAATCAATGAGGAAACCTGGGAAAATTCTTTTTTTTTTTTTTTTTTTTTTAAAATTCTAACCTTAGGCGGATAGATGTCGCCAAGCTTTGGGAATTGAAAATAGAACAAAATTCTTTAGCGGGTAAGTCGTATTCATTCGACAATTGCATTTTTTTTTTTAAAAAACTTAATGCACTAATTAGAGGTGGATTGAAAATTATGATTAAGATAATAAAACTTTAAAAACAGACGCTATTGTTCGAATCTTAGTTTTTATTGACTCTAAATACTTTAGTTTTCGTACACTGGAGCAAAATATCATCCCGTGAACATATGGATCACGACTGAAGAATGGATCCTTTTACAAACTATCCGAGATGTTTCAAATTGCAAAGTGGAGGTTGCTCCAAATGTGTTTTGTTATAATGTACTATTGCTATGGGAACGGAGGAAGCTACTTTGAAACAAATTGCAGAACAGCGATAGATCTGAATACATTTCTATCACAAGGATAGCAACAGGTATAGGGCACTGATAAAGGCGTTGCATTTTTTTTAGATAATAGATTAAATCATTCTATATATTTAAAAGATATAGGTAATGCAAATACGCTTAACAGGGTGGGTGGGTGTGGTACAAGCAAGCATCACGTGCACTACGTAACAAATGGAAGTTTTTATATATTATTAACTTAAAAAAGACATTTAAATGCTCAAGTGCAATCATTTTTGCATAATATTATTGTGAGCTTAAAATAGTCAATGTGATATTTTATTGTACATGCAGTTGAGACAGTATTTACATAGTAAAGTCACACAGGTCATGTACACATTCAGCACCGAATATTTTGGTAATGGCATACATTTTTAGGATTTAATTCTACATATCTTTAAGTGGCAAGTGTTCACTTCATCAGAATTCTTATACATCCACATTTCTTTGGAAGGTCATTATTTAGATGCCACAAGAAGTACATACGGCAAAATTGATGTTAAAGTACATAGACATTTTGGGATAAAATGATCCAGAAGGTGTGATCCAGTACAATCTGGATTGACTGTCGTACACTGTGATGTCACAATGAAAGCTACACATAATGGTAATAAAAGTCACATATGTCTTGTATATGCATTTACTCATTTTAAATAAATATAAATTGCTGTTTTGAAATTTAACACTAATTTTCTGTAACCAAAGTCTATTCAGTTCTGGTTATTGATTGCTCTGCATTTAACTGTCATCAGGAAACTTCCAGATGAAAATGATTGATTGCTATAGTCTTTTAAAATTGTGGTCATGTACTAAACTGGGTCAATAAAAGAGCATGTTGAGTGGAACCATCACAATATGGGTAGTATGCATTTGTTTATCATCATGCATAGCTTTCATTGTGATATCACAGTGTGTGACATTCAATCAGGCTTTTACTTGATCATACCATTTGGTTGATTTCATCAAAAAATGTCTATGTACTTTAACATTGATGTTGATATATGTACTCTCAGGGCATGTAAATAATGGCCATCCAGAGGAATATGGATCCAAATGAAGTGAATAATTGTCATTTAAAGGTGTATATAATCAAATTCTAAATAATGGCACCCATTATTGAAATAGTATGTATTAAATATTTGCATGACCTGTCAGACTTTTATGTAGTTATTGCATTACAATTATCATAACACATGAAGACTAAGTAAGATGCATCGAGAGTTAAATTTTTCATATACATCAGAACTTGCATACAATGTGTTTGGCAAAGAGTAGGATGCCATATAATGGGGACTGCAATATTGATTTTCTTCCAGTCAACCAGTTCTGATGACTTACAATCATATTACACATATACCAGTAACCCAAGCTTTTGATATTGATAGTAGTTAATAGCTAAGACAATTCATACACATTCCTGAAAATGCATATGAGAAAATTACTTATTTGTGTGTTTATATTTAATTGTTTTCCTCTATTATTTTATCACTGGTAGTTCTATACAATTTTATTAATCAAGTGAAGTTTATATCTTGGGATATTATCAGATTATCAATCATTCATTCTTAATACCTATCTAAAGCTATAGAAAAGTAATTGACATCAGCCAGTTATCCCAAATCAGTGGTTCCCAAAAGTGGTGGTGAGGGTACCAAAGGCCAGGGGGAGGGGGTAATGCTGAATATTGCTTTGTAGGGGGTTGGGACACTAAGGATAACCAAGGAGGCAGTGGCCCCAAAAATTTGGAAACCACTGTCATAAATAAGCCTTGTATGTATGTATGTATGTATGTATGTATGTATGTATGTATGTATGTATGTATGTATGTATGTATGTATGTATGTATGTATGTATGTATGTATGTATGTATGTATGTATGTATGTATGTATGTATGTATGTATGTATGTATGTATGTATGTATGTATGTATGTATGTATGTATGCATGCATGCATGCATGCATGCATGCATGCATGCATGCATGTATGTATGTATGTATTTTTATGACTCGGTTTTATGCAAAATTCACTTGTCCTTGCCACTCAAATGATTATTCATAAGTGTCAGTGACATCTCTTTTTCAGAACATATAGACTCCATATTGTTGTACACTGGATCAACATTTTTGTACAAAACTGCATACTAGTCTTTATTATAACTATTTCTTTCAAACACTCAACTACTGACTGTACATGATAAATAAAGGAAACAGGATATCACCATTACTATAATTAATAGGTATTTTTTTCACACTCCCATAACATCCCACCTTATAAACAGATTTCCATAATAAACTCTGGAGGATCTGCATACAGATATCCAGAATATATTATGTAGGACATGTATACACAGTTTTTTTGAATATACTATATAGGACATGCATGCACAGATTTCCAGAATATACTATATAAGACATGCATACACAGATTTCGGGAATATACTATGTAGGACATGCATGCATGGATTTCCAGAATATAGGATGCATGCACAGATTTTCCAAATATAACACATGCATGCAAAAATTTCCAGAATATATCATGTTGGACATGCATGCACAGATATCCAAAATATACTCTCTAGGACATGCATACACAGATTTCCAGAATATACTATGTAGAACATGCATACACAAATTTCCAGAATGTACCATATAGGACATGAATACACAGATTTCCAGAATATACTATATAGGACATGCATACACAGATTTCCAGAATATACTATATAGGACATGCATACACAGATTTACAGAATATATTATATAGGACATGCATACACAGATTTCCAAAATATACTATATAGGACATGGATACACAGATTTCCAGAATATACTATATAGGACATGCATACACAAATTTCCAGGATGTACCATATAAGAAATGGATACACAGATTTCCAGAATATACTATATAGGACATGCATGCACAGATTTCCAGAATATACTACATAGGACATGCATACACAGATATCCAGAATATACCATAAGGGACATGGATACACAGATTTCCAGAATATACTATATAGGACGTGCATACACAGATTTCCAGAATATACTATATAGGACATGCATACACAGATTTCCAAAATATACTATATAGGACATGCATACACAGATTTCCAGAATATACTATCTAGGACATGCATGCACAGATTTTCAGAATATACTATGTAGGACATGCATGCACAGATTTCCAGAATATAGGACATGCATGCAACAGATTTCCAGAATATACTATATAGGACATGCATGCATAGATTTCCAGAATATACTATGTAGGATATGCATGCACAGATTTCCAGAATATACTATATAGGACATGCATGCACAGATTTCCAGAATATACTATATAGGACATGTATCCACACATTTCCAGAATATACTATGTAGGACATGGATACACATATTTCCAGAATATGCTATGTAGGACATGCATACACAGATTTATAAAATATGCTATGTAGGACATGCATACACAGATTTCCAGAATATACTATATAGGACATGCATACACAGATTTTCAGAATATACTATGTAGGACATGAATGCACAGATTTCCAAAATATACAATATATGACATACATGTACAGATTTCCAGAATATAGGACATTAATACACAGATTTTCAAAATATACTACATGTATATAGGACATGCATACACAGATTTCCAGATTATACTACATAGGACATGCATGCACAGATTTCCAGAATATACTATATAGGACATGCATGCACAGATTTCCAAAATATACTACATGTACATAGGACATGCATGCACAGTTTTCCAGAATATACTATGTAGGACATGCATACATAGATTTCCAGAATGTACCTTATAGGACATGAATACACAGATTTCCAGAATATACTATATAGGACATGCGTGCACAGATTTCCAGAATATACTATATAGGACATGCATGCACAGATTTCCAGAATATAGGACATGCATACACAGATTTCCAGAATATACTATATAGGACATGCATACACAGTTTTCCAGAATATACTATATAGGACATGCATGCACAGATTTCCAGAATATAGGACATGCATACACAGATTTCCAGAATATACTATGTAGGACATGCATGCACAGATTTCCAGAATATAGGACATGCATACAGATTTCCAGAATATACTATATAGGACATGCATACACAGATTTCCAGAATATACTATATAGGACATGCATACACAGTTTTCCAGAATATACTATATAGGACATGCATGCACAGATTTCCAGAATATAGGACATGCATACACAGATTTCCAGAATATACTATGTAGGACATGCATGCACAGATTTCCAGAATATAGGACATGCATACAGATTTCCAGAATATACTATATAGGACATGCATACACAGATTTCCAGAAGATAGGACATGGATACACAGATTTCCAGAATATACTATGTAAGACATGCATACACAGATTTCCAGAATATAGGACATGAATGCACAAATTTCCAGAATATACTATAGATGACATGCATACACAGATTTCCAGAATATAGGATATGCATGCACAGATTTCCAGAATATACTATAGATGACATGCATACACAGATTTCCAGAATATAGGATATGCATGCACAGATTTCCAGAATATACTATATACGACATGCATACACAGATTTCCAGAATATACTATATACGACATGCATACACAGATTTCCAGAATATACTATATTTTTACATGCATACACAGATTTTCAGAATATACTATATACGACATGCAATTACAGATTTCCAGAATATAGGACATGAATACACAGATTTCGAGAATATACTACATTTATATAGGACATGCTTACACAGATTTCCAGATTATACTATATAGGACATGGATACACAGATTTCCAGAATATACTATATAGGACATGCATGTACAGATTTCCAAAATATACTATGTAGGACATGCATACACAGATTTCCAGAATATAGGACATGCATACACAGATTTCCAGAATATACTATGTAGGACATGCATGCACAGATTTCCAGAATATAGGACATGCATACACAGATTACCAGAATATACTATGTAGGACATGCATACACAGATTTCCAGAATATAGGACATGCATACACAGATTTCCAGAATATACTATGTAGGACATGCATACACAGATTTCCAGAATATACTATATAGGACATGCATACACAGATTTCCAGAATATACTATGTAGGACATGCATACACAGATTTCCAGAATATACTATATAGGACATGCATACACAGTTTTCCAGAATATACTATATAGGACATGCATGCACAGATTTCCAGAATATAGGACATGCATACACAGATTTCAAGAATATACTATGTAGGACATGCATGCACAGATTTCCAGAATATAGGACATGCATACAGATTTCCAGAATATACTATATAGGACATGCATATACAGATTTCCAGAAGATAGGACATAGATACACAGATTTCCAGAATATACTATGTAAGACATGCATACACAGATTTCCAGAATATAGGACATGCATGCACAAATTTCCAGAATATACTATAGATGACATGCATACACAGATTTCCAGAATATAGGATATGCATGCACAGATTTCCAGAATATACTATAGATGACATGCATACACAGATTTCCAGAATATAGGATATGCCTGCACAGATTTCCAGAATATACAATATACGACATGCATACACAGATTTCCAGAATATACTATATACGACATGCATACACAGATTTCCAGAATATACTATATTTTTACATGCATACACAGATTTTCAGAATATACTATGTAGGACATGAATACACAGATTTCCAGAATATACTATATACGACATGCAATCACAGATTTCCAGAATATAGGACATGAATACATAGATTTCGAGAATATACTACATTTATATAGGACATGCTTACACAGATTTCCAGATTATACTATATAGGACATGCATGTACAGATTTCCAAAATATACTATGTAGGACATGCATACACAGATTTCCAGAATATAGGACATGCATACACAGATTTCCAGAATATACTATGTAGGACATGCATACACAGATTTCCAGAATATACTATATAGGACATGCATGCACAGATTTCCAGAATATAGGACATGCATACACAGATTACCAGAATATACTATGTAGGACATGCAAGAAGATTTAATGAAGGTGAAAGATTAAAAACAACTCAAGAGCTGATATCCTAGAACCATCATATAGTTTGTAACTTCATTATAATATGCTGACAGTATTTTTGTTACATATTTAAAAGATATATACAGTATAGCTTACCACTATATACTTACTTGTAAATCAAGTCTAAGTTCACTGACCATGATCTACCACCACATAATGTATGTGCAGATCTGGATCTATGTTCTTCATTAGGAATAATCAGCAGAACAAACAACATGGACCTTAATCTTCTAGCACAATATGTGATGGAAGGTCAGGTCTATGTTTCTGGACTCGACTTAAACATGAGTTTATACAGTATCTATCATCTTGCATGACCCCTTCTGCTATTTCAATACTGTTTGGCTACAACTAAGATGGAGTAATTTTATCCTAACCTTTACTGTTTGTGAAACTGCTTGCTTGTTGTTATTGCATATCAATGGGTCTTCTTTCCTTAAAAATATTTGATAATAATTATGTGTATTGACTTTCAATGAAAACTTAACTGCAAGAATGCTTCCTATGTAAAAACAAGCAGAAAATGATATAATTTGTAAGATAATATTTATTTATTCAAGTATCATTATGAAACCTGCCCTATTAATTTATGAAGACTGCATCAGGTGCTCAGTTCATTTGTGTAACTGCATCAAGTATAGTTGCATAGTTACCTGTCTGCAAATGCCAACATGTATATGCATAATCTTTAAAAGGGTACATGAAAACAGAATAAAATACCTGCCCTTAAAAGATATACATAACTATTTCAATCTGATCTTTAAATGTATTTACTCATTAATAAGTTAATAAGATATTTATTGCTTTTTACAAGTGTTTGCAAAATATGCTTCTGATTTTTCACTGTAATAGGTAATTTACCATCCATAACATGGGACAAGAAAAAAGTCCAGCTTGAAAACCAAAAAACCAAAACAACAATCAGGATTAAATCATTGATGCAGCATGTAATATACTGATATTAAGCCTTTGATACTGAAAGTTATATGTGTCTGCTTTCAGAGCTATGATATTAAGCCTTTGGTACTGAAAGATATATGTGTATGTTTTCAGAACTATGATATTAAGCCTTTGGTACTGAAAGATATATGTGTATGTTTTCAGAACTATGATATTAAGCCTTTGGTACTGAAAGATATACTAACATGGGTAAGTGAGAAAGCCTGCCAGTAGCTTCTCATGGGTCAGTGGTTCTTCCCGGGTTTTTTCAGGGTTCTTCCTCCACCATTAATACTGGCCACCATGTATAGCCTATCTTGTGCTGAAAATGGCATTAAATTCTATAACAACAACAAGAACAACAACTGAAAGATATATGTATGTGCTTTCAGAACTATGATATTAAGCCTCTGGTACTGAAAGATATATGTGTGTGCTTTCAGAACTAAGATATTAAGCCTTTGGTACTAAAAGATATATGTGTATGCTTTCAGAAGTAAAATATTAAGCCTCTGGTACTGAAATATATATGTGTGTATGTTTTCAGACCTATAATATTAAGCCTTGGGTACTGAAAGATATACTAACATGGGTAAGTGGGAAAGCCTGCCAGTAGCTTTTCGTGGGTTGGTGTGTTTTCTTAGGGTTTTTCCAGGGTTCTTCCTCCACCATTTATACTGGCCACCATGTATAGCCTATCTTGTGCTCAAAAATGGCATTAAACCCTATAACAACAAGAACAATAGCTGAAAGATATATGTATGTGCTTTCAAAACTATGATATTAAGCCTTTGGTACTAAAAGATATATGTGTGTGCTTTCAGAACTATAATACTAAGCCTTTGGTACTGAAAGATATATGTATGTACTTTCAGAACTATGTTGTTAAGCCTTTGATACTGAAAAATATATGTGTGTGCCTTCAGAACTATATTATTAAGTTTTTGGTACTGAAAGATATATGTATGTGCTTTCAGAACTATGATATTAAGCCTTCTGTACTGAAAGATATAAGTGTGTGCTTTCAGACAGAAATATAATATTAAGCCTATGGTACTGAAATATATATAAGTATGTTTTCAGAGCTATGTTATTAAGCCTTTGGTACTGAAAGATATATGTGTCTGCTTTCAGAACTATGATATTAAGCCTTCTGTACTGAAATATATACATGTGTGCTTTCAGAGCTATGATATTAAGACTTTGGTACTGAAAGATATATGTGTGTGCTTTCAGAAGCATTATTTACATTATATATGCAATAAGAAGCCATAATCCTATACCCAGCAAGGACATGAAACATCACAAGCTTAGAATTTCTAGAGAGTAGTTTTTTTAAATCTTGCTAATTAATGAGGCTTATATGCTTAAATACCACAATTAATATGTCATGAATAGAATAATATTCTATTCCCTTGTCTAAATCAAACTATAGCTATAATTAATTTGGGCAAGAAGTTCTAAATGAAACTTTTTTAATTGACAGTTGTTTTATTCAACATTTTTTACATGAAGAATTTACACAGACTTAAGAAATTTTGACCATGTAAAAAAAAATTATCATTATGCATATTTAAGTTTTTAATTGTTTATATTATATAGCACCTAAGTGTTTAACTTCTACAAGTGTTGACACATTTTAACAATAAATTAATTTTTGAGAAAAATTTCAAGGCTGAGATAACTGTCAGTGCAGAGATAAATTTCAGTGCGTAAATTTCAATGCTGAGATAAATTTCAGGAACAGGATAAAAAAACACCTGATAATCAAGGAGTCGATTTCTTACTTTGCTTAAGGAAAATGGGAAAAGAAATCTATAAGTTTAAGATGAATACAGTAGACTTGAACCAAAATTTTTAAATCATATATTTGGATAATGCTAAGGAGTAAGGACTATTTTTGTTTTTAAGTAGTCATCTTTTTTACAGAACCTAGGAATTTTTTAAAAATATTTCAGGCTGCATAATTGAACCCCTTCCAGTTTACAAGAAATACATCCAAATTACCTGAATGACATTGATTGATAAAGACCTATTTACTCATGGGTTTTATTCTTATTTATTGGTGTGGTCCCTCTCAGACTTGCCATTATAAAAGGGACCCCTTAGTGTTGAAAGTTGAAAGGATTTTATGTTTTTTGTTTGCCTCCAGAGTATGTGTTATTTGTGTTAAGTTTAATAAATTTTAATTTGTATAAATTTTGAGCTAATCTTTTGTAAAAGAAACTCCTCAACCCAGGCTGGTCTTAGAGTATAGTTATCTTGAATGATCCTAGCTAGGGATCAATGTTGTCCTCTGTGTGCTATGTGCAAGTGCTATTTGTTTCCCATGTTATCTTTTATATGTGTAGGACTTGCTATATAAGGGTCAAATTTTTAGAGTTGTTATTTACTTTTATTGGTCCAGATTGACTCGGAAGTCTGGTTTTGACATAGGTCATCAATACCGTGCTTCTTGGTCTTTAGAACCTGCATGCTAATTTAATGTATGTGCTGTAAAGGAAATATATGAGGAAAGTAATAGAATTAAATGTGGTGAGTATATATGTAATGTCATGTGTTTGTATTGTGCTTTGTATTAATTTTTCTGTGTTTCTGTTTTTGTTATGTTCTTATTTCTGGCCTTGCCTATGGGGATATCTGGTACTACCCGTATTACCACATGTGAGTAACATGGCATCATACCATCTTGATCTCCCCACTTGGCAGGCCATAACTCTATCTTGTTGTTCATGTGTCTGTTATTATGTATGTTGGTAATATAAAGGACTCACAGGTATAATATTCAGATGATTAAAAATGATAGAGGAAAAAAAATAAAAATTTTAAGTTTAATTAATAAATTCCCTAATTGTTTTCATAATCAAGTTAATGTATGAGATTAAATCATTGTAGATCTTCTTATCATTGATATTATTTGTATATAAAAGTTGTTTATTTTCAATTATCCCATAGTTAGTCTTGACTTTTTCATCTAACTCCTGTCTTTCTGCAGCTGTTTTAGGACATGAAATATTAAGTGTTTTTTTTTTAATCTTTGAATTCTCCCATAATCTAAAACTTTGTTAAATGGGTTATTAGATGTCTATTGAGAGCTGTTTCTCTCTTTAGCCATTCATCATACAGGTATAGGAAGAGCATTCATTGAATAGAGGCCAATCCTATGTCTGCCTAATTTTTCCAAATGGCTGCCCAGTTCATCTCAGGGTGGCAGAATTCAATGTCCTGTTAATCTTGTAAGATGATATCATTTAAAATTGTATAGATATCACTCTTTTTGTCCCACTCTCTTGTATTATCTAGACTCCATACATGTATAAAAGTTCCCTGACTCTTCTATATGAACCCAGAGGTTATTCTGTATTGTTTAAACCTTGTAATCCCATATCTTTTCTAGTTTAAAAATGGCATTCTTTTTGTTATACATGTTGTGGAACTGAATTTGATTTATTATATATCCAGCCTTATATAACTAGCTGACCTAGCTGTCATCTCATTGGAGATAAGTCAGTTATTGAACAAAACTAAATTAAATGCATGTTACAGGATGTAATTACTTTAGGAAGGATCACCTTGTTGGCATATTACTTTGTTGGCTTTTAAAAGTCACATGTCTTGTGACCCAGTAGGGTCCTTCATTTTAGCATGTAAATTTTAATAGCCAAGTATGGTTGTAGATTCCACTTGATTGCTGTATATAACCACTTATAAGTTGGTTCAAACTTGAAGCATCCTAGATACTGATTTGCTGGTGCTTAATGCTAATGGATAAGACACAAGACACAAATAAAAACAATTTGAAACATTAAGCTAAAATATAGATTTATGATGCAAGATACAAGCTGGCAAAAAGAGATAATACATTATTGCATATTAAACTTATCACATACTACTTATACATAAAATAATTAAAATGGGCCAGAAGTCTCAGTTCAAACATGCTAAGACCATTTATCACAGAAACACAGACATTCAAAGAAATTAAATAGATGCAAACACATGGAAAAGAAGGTATTAGGACAATATCCAATATCAAACATATCATATAAAAAACAATTATTAAAATTTAAAAAACTGTATACGGTGTTATGCCCAATATACAGTATTATAATGAGTTAGAATGATCAATAGATGGTGCTATAATGAGTTAATATGTTCAATAAACAGTGTTATGAGTTTGTATTTTCAATAGAGTTAAATGAGTTAGCATGTTAAATATAGTGTTAAAACAAGTTAGAATAGTCAATAAACAATGTAATTGTGAGTTTGTGTGTTCCATAGTGTTTTAATGAGTTAGTATGCCCAATAGTTATAATGAGTTACTATATTCAATAGATAGTTTTAAATTGAGTATGCTAAATAAACATGTTTATAATGAGTTAGATAGGTTTAATAAACAGTGTTATAATGAGTAAATAAAAGCTTGAACTTCTTTGCAGGCTGAGTGTGGTTGTTTCATCTTTGCCATTTCCAATGCTGATAAAGAGAGTACATTCTCCATTCTTCACAAAGTACAATGTGATTCAATGATAAATCTGGACCAGAAAACTATTGAGAGCCTGCTAAGCATGATGCTTAATATTCACAATAAATCACATTAGAGGTCACCAGTCAGTTCCATATGGAAGAAAGTAAAAATGTTGATTTTATATTAAAACATCTTCGCAGTGAACACTTAAATATAAAACTCTTCCTTTAATTTAATATACAATACACTGAATAACATTCATTTATTACTGTTGAAACATTTTTTAAAATTAGAATCTGATTCAGTTTCAAAAGTTGCTGTTTTATAGAATGAGGAAAATACATATTGTGTCCAAAAATCCACTTATTTTCCTTTCAGACCACTTAAAAAAACATAAAATTTATGTTGATTAAAAAGCTCATAGTTTGATGTCCAGGTTCTGTCATGTGTATGCAATTTTTCTATTCTATTATCTTGTTTAGTGCATTATGGAAATAATAAAGAATGTTGTAGGAAGAGTCACATCTATAAAGGTTCCTATGCAACTCTTAGATTAAACAAGCATATTACTGTGGCATTTCTCAGTTGGACATTTGTTTTTTAAGCTTTTTCAGTGTCATTTGGAGGAGTTATTTGTTGGTAAGTTCTTTAATGCTAACAAATATGCCATAAACTTGCATGTGATCTTGTTAAAATAACATATATTTGGTCATTAATAGAGATTTTGATTATTTCACAGGCCAGAGGAGTTTGATGATGGGAGTGAGTTTGCAGGGTATGAGTTTGAAGCATTGAATTTTGGACTTAGATCAAACCGACCCCATCAAAATCTGGTGAATTACAACACAATAATGGAGGTAAAAACTATATTTACTCTGCAAAAAGTCCCACTAAAGTCAATCTAGTCCTAGATTGAAGTATGGTCTGCATGTTCATGATAATAAGTACAATTTATATCAATGGCCTAAACTGATCAGCACATTATGGCAGAAGATCTGGGTCTTTGTTTTCATAGTTATTTTCTAATATTGTAATAACAAATACAGTTCCATTGAGTAAAATGCTACAGGAATATGTTGAATGGGACTAAAAAATGAAGTCATGACATTGAAAAATAACTGGAAGAGAGATTTTTCTGAATCTTTGCTCTTGAAAGAATATATGGTTTTAAATGGCTTAAATATTTGTTGTCTTGTAAATTACTTTGCTATAATTTTGGTCCTTTTTAAAATGTCTACCTTTATCTCATCTCCAATATAGTAAAAGTAATTATTTGCAAATACTGTTGTGTTCATTTGAATCTTTTTAAATAAGTGATATACCATTGTATGTTGTACATTTCTCTGTCCTGTAATACAGTTATGTCCTTGCTGTAGAAGGCCTGTATACTATTTGTGTTCTAGGGATACCAATTATTTGTTCTTTTAATTTAAGGAATATGTGACATTAATTATCAAATTTTAGGGCTTTTATTTAATTTTATTGATTTTTATAAATATATTTGAAGGATATTTTGTGGAAATTTTTCAGATAAAAAACTAGATTATTATTAATGATATTGAAAAAATACTGATATATTTAAAAAAAGTTTCTTCATTGTTGTAGTGTTTATCATGACCTGTTGATACTGGTAATGATGCAGTTTGATAGAATAAAACAAGCAATCAACATTTATCATGATCCAAATGTATTGATATCTCTTTAGCAAAAAGCTTGTTTGCTTCAAGGGGAGTCATCTGTTTTTGTTAAGTTTATGATTTATTACTAGACTAATGAAATCCTTTGCCAAAGTAAATTAACATCATTCATTATTTGGATGCAAATAGTTTAAAATATAGCTGTTAAGATTCTTCCTTGTCTGTTATATACCAAATTACTTGTTTATCATGTTGCAGCCAAATGCAGCAATATTTGAACATGTGACCAAGATGGGTCGAATTGGAATCCCTACAGCACATAAGTCGGAACCCGTATATCGACAGGTATATATTTATGGTGAGAGGATTGATTGCTTAGATGATGATTTCTGTGATGATAGTTCAGATGAAGATCATGATGATGAAATTGTTATAGCCCAAATTGTATCAACCCAGCAGAGATCAGTCTCAGTCAGTCGAAGTGATCATGGTGTATTCACAAAAATGGATCTGGAGATGGTAACAAGCAGTGTTGTAAACTATGGCACCACATTGTCATAACCAGTCACCTGAATCACCATATTTTAATTTTTTCTGTTAATATTGAATAGATATTATGGTGTAATTTGATTTTTCATCACAGTCACACCATTCACATTTTCATTTTATCTACTGTGTGGAATGTCCATTCTAAATATTTTGTTTTACATAGAGGATATTTTTTTCCTATCATTAATACTAGATGCATTTTATCATGTGATACAAAAATCATATTTTAACAGAGTGGTGAAGTTATTTTTTGTACCACAAATTGAAATTTATCAAGTATTTACACAGGAATAGTTTCTTTTATTATTCTAAACTAGTTTCATAAGTATAATTAAAGCCATGAGGATTAACTTCACTTTTCACCACAATATGTTCAATATGCTTATGTAAATTAATCTCAGTTTCAGTCACATTTATTCTCAAGTAATAAATAATACATGCTATTTGAGAAAACAGTACAGTGTGACCCCACTATAACACAGTAGTTGGGAGCCATAGAACCGAACCATGTTATAAGCAGTCAGGTCAGTTAGCTGAAGAAAATGATGCATGTACCCAAAAAAATGTGTGAGGGTGGTGGTAGGTAATAAATGTTGGAGCAAAAATACAAGCTTCATTGGCACAGTTATCATCTCAAATCGATGCATATTAAATGAGAAATACACCTGTAGTGAAAACAGAGAAGACATATATAATATTTTACTTTATTCAGAGAACCATGCATTAGTACATATATATGTATACTGTTGATATATACATGTCTAATGTATAGAGACAGCTCTGGTAGTCTAGTAGTTAGAGTGTCTGCCTTGGATGCGGGGGTTATGAGTTCAATCCTCAGCCAAAAATGGTACTAACAGCTGCCTTGTTTGGCACTCAGCATCAATAGGTTAGTGTTAGGACTGGTTGGCCTGGTGTCAGGATAATGTGATTTGGAACATCATGTTACATTTCTGTGGCATGATGACCCAGTGCTATACATCGCTATAAACTGCCACACTGCAGACATCGTAGCGATATGACTGAAAAATTGTTAAAGCTACATTAAACAAACAAACAAACACAAATCATATGTATCATTGAATCAAGTATCAACACCATGTACGCACCCGTGAATAATGTCACATGCATTGAATCCACAATACAAGTAATTCCATCGAAAATATGCACAGAGATTTAAAATATTCAATAATTTTGTCACAGGGCATACAGGTCTCAATTCAGTGGAGAATATATAGCACAATCACATAACGAATGATGAAGCACATTTACTTTTCAGTTTGTCCCAAGTCTGTAAAAGTTTGCATTTTAAGTGCTGTTGGTAAAGTTCATAAGCATATACTTTTTTTACTGTAAAAAGGAAACTTTCAAGGTACAGTAAAAGTGTTTCAGTCATATTGGAAAATGAGACAATCCATCAGATTCCATCCATTCCTGTTATTTAAATTTGGTACTGATATCCTTTGAAGAAAGATTCTTTGTTGTTATTGAAGATTGCAGTCGGCTTTCTTTGATGAAGGATGTATGTGTTATTGAAGTCACTGCAAAGTACAGCTTTGGAGAACCAAAGAAATGACCATTACTTATTGTGGCAGCAACATAAAAAAATTGTATTGCATGATGGAGACTGATTTTATTTTTCCCATTTGCTTAGTATATTTTTATAATAATTGGTGCTTCAAAGGTAATGTTTTCTTTGAAATTTCAGCTACTGTCTGGGTACATTTAAAAAAAAAAGAATTGGCCATCATATGGTCAATTGTAGTTACTCTTTCTCTACCTATTGAATAGACAAATGAGAGTTATTTTGTTTTTTTTTTTTTTTTTAACATTTGTGGTAGTGGAGTGACGCTGCCATCCACGCATGGGTCAGAAATATAAAGAAAGGGCCATTCAACAATGGAGATGCAGGTGTTCTGGTCTGATGACAGTGATTACCACAGAAAATGTGAATGTGTTCTGAAGGATTTAATTTTGAATGAAAAGACAAATTTTACTTACCATCCACATATAAATGTCAGTCTATGTAAATATATTAACTCTGCGAGTGGCCAAAAGTTAGATTATGAAATAATGCCTCGTCCTGTTGATCTCTGCTATCAGAAATGTAAATTGAAAAAAATTGGATATCTCAAAAAGATACAGTTCTCATGCTAGATGTAAACATAAGCAGATTATGGTATAACAAGCCATTGTTAAGATGGTTTGTCAATATGGACAAAAAATTTGTTTATGGAACTATGGATAAAATTTCAGTGCATTTTATATCAACTTTGTGGATTCCTTTCATTGAGCCTCTGAATTTCTCCATTCCAAACCAATGATTGTATATACAAGTTTAAACAGCCAACAGTTTTGCCAACAATACAAAAATTGCCAGTTGATATATTTTGCCTCAATACAGAAAAAAATATTGCAATTTGCAACATTGGTGAAGCACTGTGTGATTCCTGAATAAACTTTTTACACATTATTTTTTCATACTTTTAAGTAGAAAACACTATTTTTTATGTGTATGAAAAAAATGGACATAAAATTTCAGGAGCCACAACACAATCATTGTGTATTGTTCATACAAGATCTCTTCCATAAATTAAAAATAATTTTTTTTTTTGTAATTTTATGAAAGAATTTTTTTTGTGTATAAGAAAAATACATACATATGAAATTTCAGGAGCTACACAATGACAATGTTATATCTGAATTCATGTCATTACAGAGCATGCTATAGCAGGGTCACACTGTACTTTTGCTATAACCTAATAAGTTGCAATCAATTATGCTGCATTGTAACTGACTGCAAAGGAAACGTCAGTTAAGTGATGGAAGCACACAGACTTTTTTACATTGTTGTAAAGGTTATTAAAGAGACACAACTTCATAAAGAAGCAAACAATGGTTGCTGAGATATCTTCATCCAAAAGTCATGCTATGCCTGAAAGGTTAATACAGTTTTGATTTATGTGTCTAGCTCACAGAATGCTGGTTTTTCTTTTGCAAATATAGCTTTGTTATTTACATACACTTAAGCATCACATGGCATGGTGGAAACCCTTGTATTATGACATGTGAAAATATAAAGATATATTTTGCACATGTGAAGATAAAAGAATTAAATAAATATGAACAAATTTAATGAAATAAATTTCTATATAATAAAATATTTTATTGATACAAATAATTCTTACTACAGATACAAATTTACGATATAGAGAATCTCTAAATGGTGATGGTTTAATATTGAATTTATGAAACTTTTTAAATAATGTCTAGCTTTTATGAGTATTGGCAAGCAAAAACTTGACATTAATCAATGAATTTGATAAATTTAATATTAACACATTAACTATTTGAGATTTTTAATTTAATTTAAGTAGTTTCAAGAGAGAAGAATAATTAATTTTGTTCATCCTGACACAGATGCTGCACATATCAGTTGTTGCATATTCCAGGCACACTTCTATAACAGTTAATATTTTAAAATAATAGATTTTTATTTAAAAAATTATAAATCAAAGAGTAGCTGTCCTTTCAATTAAATAAAACATTTGACACAGACAAAATCATTTTTTAACACTGAATATCCTATGGAATTTGTATGTGTCCAAATTCAACTCTTGTGTAGATTATCAATGTTCAGCACAAAAATGTGTCAGTATCACCAGTAAGCATGTTACAGGTATGCTGCCCATCCACTCCTCTCCAAGCCCATTATCAACTGACCAATTCTCTTAGTTTTATTTGTTATTCTTCCTCCTCTTGGTTTAAGTTTAATTCCTTTTGACAGTGCATGATATTCTTTATTATGGTGTAACAAGTCTCTGTGGGCTAAATTGGCCATATTTAGACAGATGTAATATTTTTTCCTCAATTCCCTTTTGTCAATTGATTCAAAAAATTGCCACCAAAATATTTATAATAGTAGTAGAAACAAAACGTGTTCTGGAAGGAAAAAATTCCCATCGGCACAGCCAATCAGTAAAGTCAATACTATGCAAGAATTTTATGGGCTTATTTGGACCATACAGAGTCACATAAAGTGATATTTTAATATGTTATTATATTAAAAAATATGAAACTGCACACATCATATGTAAAGTATACCAACTTTTGTGATAATTATTAATATTTATTTGTCATAAATGTCTACACATGATGTATGTATGTATGTATGTATGTATGTATGTATGTATGTATGTATGTATGTATGTATGTATGTATGTATGTATGTATGTATGTATGTATGTATGTATGTATGTATGTATGTATGCATGCATGCATGCATGCATGCATGCATGCATGCATGCATGCATGCATGCATGCATGTATGTATGTATGTATGTAATGATGTATGTATGTATGTATGTATGTATGTATGTATGTATGTATGTATGTATGTATGTATGTATGTATGTATGTATGTATGTATGTATGTATGTATGTATGCATGCATGCATGCATGCATGCATGCATGCATGCATGTATGTATGTATGTATGTATGTATGTATGTAATGATGTATGTATGTATGTATGTATGTATGTATGTATGTATGTATGTATGTATGTATGTATGTATGTATGTATGTATGCATGCATGCATGCATGCATGCATGTATGTATGTATGTATGTATGTATGTATGTATGTATGTATGTATGTATGTAATGATGTATGTATGTATGTATGTATGTATGTATGTATGTATGTATGTATGTATGTATGTATGTATGTATGTATGCATGCATGCATGCATGCATGCATGCATGCATGTATGTATGTATGTATGTATGTATGTATGTATGTATGTATGTATGTATGTATGTATGTAATGATGTATGTATGTATGTATGTATGTATGTATGTATGTATGTATGTATGTATGTATGTATGTATGTATGTATGTATGTATGTATGTATGCATGCATGCATGCATGCATGCATGTATGTATGTATGTATGTATGTATGTATGTATGTATGTATGTATGTATGTATGTATGTATGTATGTAATGATGTATGTATGTATGTATGTATGTATGTATGTATGTATGCATGCATGCATGCATGCATGCATGCATGCATGTATATATGTATTTATTTTGACTTTATGGTCTATAAATAAGTAATTGAAAACAGTGAGAAGCAACAAGCTTTGTAAAATTAAACAATTTCCCTTGAATAAAAAGTGAAAATCTAATAAGAACATGTGGTATTACGATTTAAATCCTAGTTATTCCTAGAATTACTAACACATGTCCTAATGAAAAAAAGTTTTGAATAAACATTATTAGTATTCCAAACTTTTTCCAATGCAGAAGAATCTGTTCATGTGCCTGTAGTGACCAGTAGTTTCCAGTGGATTAATGTACCAATGGCCTGAATTGTAATGTCTTTTGTTGAATCACAGTAATTTAATCCAAGGTTTCCTTGTTTGAATTCTTGCTAATTCCAAGTCAATGTATCTTTCCAAGAATATTATAGATCACTTTGTATTTCCAGAAAATAATATATAATTTAACCCAAATCAATATCTGAATACACCAATAAAAGTGATTCTTGTTCAGACCTTATCACAAGAATAAATAGTCTTTTCAGTAAGCAAGATTATATAACAAAACTAAGGCAAAAGAAGAGCCAGGATGAGGGACCAGAACAATCCAACTTATACTAAAGAACATTTGATAGACATAATGTCCTTGACATAGACTAAGATAATAATCTTAATATTTATCCTACACTCACAGAGAAATATAAACCATATATTAGTTTGTGACAGAATTTATTTTCAGTAAAAAATGGAATCTTCAGGGAGGATGCTTGTTTTTGTGTCACTTGAATGGCTCAGTGTATCAGCTCAGCATAAGTGGTAGAGTGCCCATTTAGATTTAATGAGGTCATAGATTCAAACCCTAATCCATTTCAGTTATTTTTCCAGTGATATTTGGTGAAAGTGCTGAGATTGCATATTATAGACCTGTCATTAAAGTTTGACTTTCAGTCTTAGGAGGTAGGTGTGTCTGATATATTTACAGATAATGAGGACACAGGGACATATCTTCAAAAAGGAGAGGTAATGTTTTGCAAGAATCTGTTAGTGTATTTCTTGGATAGAGCATCTAATTTGAACATGAAAGGTTCCAGGTTCAAGCTGCAGTCTGGCAGTAAATATTCCTGATGTGACATGTACATGTAACAGATACTAAATAAGCACTGTTTATTGCACATTCAGACATCTACTTGGGCAGAGTTGTACATATGTTACAGGTACAAGACGTGTACATCTACTTGGGTACAATTGCAAATGCGTTACAGGTACAAGACATGCTTTTATTTGTAAATGTATCATATTCAATTTAAGTGTGTAGTTCTGTGAAAATCTATTACATAATATAACAGGAATGAATTCCTGTTTATGAGGGGTGCATACTATTTCAGCCTACATTACAAGTCAGCTGTTGACATAAACATTGATCAGTTCATCATTAGATGAAACAGATCATCAGACATATGTAGACCTTTACATTTAAGCTTGTAGATCATAAGATTTGGATAGACCTATACATTTATGCTGGTAAGATCGCCAAATTTTGGGTAGACATATACATTTGTGTTTGTTGATTATCAAATTTGGATAGACCTATACAATTATGCTTGCTGATAATCAGATCTGGGTAGACATACATTTGTGCTTATAAATCATCGGATCTGTATTAATGTATATATTTGTGTTGGTAGATCTTATGATCTTATTAGTTTTATACATTTGTGCTAAGAGATATTCAGATCTCTGTCAACTTGTACATTTGTCCTGGTAGATTTGTGCTGCATGAGGTGCCATAACTCCTCTCAGGTTTTCAGTTTACCTGAGACAAACCTTATAAGATAAGGAATCCTAAATTAAGTGATTTAGTACTTTAGACACCTGTAAGATTAGGAATCCTTACTTAATTGACTTAGTTCTTGAGTCAGGTCTTATGAGATTAGGACTCCTATGTTATTGATTACTTCTTTAGATGCCTTTAAATAAGGAATCCTGTGTTTAGTTTCTTGGTTCTTGAAACACCTTTGTGTTAAGTGAATCAGTCCTTGAGACACCTTTGTGTTAAGTGAATCAGTCCTTGAGACACCTTTGTGTTAAGTGAATCAGTCCTTGAGACACCTTTGTGTTAAGTGAATCAGTCCTTGAGACACCTTTGTGTTAAGTGAATCAGTCCTTGAGACACCTTTGTGTTAAGTGAATCAGTCCTTGAGACACCTTTAAGATAATGACTGCTGTGTTAGTGGGTTCGTTCTTGAGACAGGCCTTGTTAAATAAGAACTTATAAGATAACAAATCCTATATTTAGTGGCTCAGTTGATTAATAATAGAAATTTAGTAAATGCTCAGTTCAGCTCAATCTCATCAAATAAAGATATTTACCAGATTCTACTGATTGAATTTTGTTACAAAAACGTAAAGAAATGAAGAAATTTCAATCATTTTTTGCTATTTTTACAAAAATCAACAGAAAAAAATATTAGTACTGACAGTTGAATATTAACTCTCTTTAAGTCAATATTAAAAATATTTTCTTTGATTCTCTTTCAGCCATCTTATGATTTTGATGATCTCACTGATACCCCACTGTCAACTGTTCGAAGGTAAGATCAATAGCCTATAATCCAGGTACAAATCCCAGCAGCATGGGGATTCCAGATTTAAATGCAGATATCTGAATGGGTTTGGACCACTGCAACCATATTATTAAATGCCATATTGTTTAAAGTTCCTGTTTTATTAGAAGTTGAATCTGATAGATTAAATTTTATACTTTAATTTCAAATCTGTGAAAAAATGTAGACTTCCTTTTTTTCTCACTATTGTTAGATGTTACAGAAGTGGAGACATTAGTGTCATGGTATTCATCTAGCTGTCATTTTACAGAGGCAAGATATTATTGTCATAGTATTTATCTGGCTGTCTGTGTTACAAAATATGAGACATTGCTGTCACAATATTCATCTGACTGTCTGTGTTACAAAGGCAAGACATTGGTGTCACCATATTTATCAGGCTCACAGTATTCATTCTGGTACAAATTGACATGACATTACCATCACAGTATTCATTCTGGTACAAATTGACTAGACATTACCATCACAGTATTCATTCTTATACAATGGACAAGACATTACCATCACAGTATTCATTCTGGTACAAATTTACAAGACATTACCATCACAGTATTCATTCGGGTACAAATTTACAAGACATTACCACCACAGTATTCATTCTGGTACAAATTGACAAGACATTACCATCACAGTATTCATCTGGTAGATATTTATTATCCAGTGGCTGGCTAGTTTAAGGTTACCTTTTTTTCTTGACATATTTTTATGAAGATGTTTGCAACTAAATCTTGGGGGTAGGGGCAGATTTAGAGATTTGAAAATAGTGATGATAGTAGATTGTCATCAAATTGTTCACACCTATATACTATGAAACAATTAACAGTTCTGCAAACACAAAGGTTAAAGTGAAAAACAAAATACATGGGCAATTTGTTTAGTCTCATGGATGAAACTCATAGTTGTATATAGAAAAAGTATTGCCAATGCTGCAGTGTTACATGTATTTGTTACCATGGTGATGGAAAATAAAGATTTCCTTGTATCTCAGTAGTTTCATTTGTATCTCAGTAGTTTTCCTTAATTAGTAAACTTCAACTTGTGTTTTAATGTTCACTTTAGTTTACTATATGGAAGCTTTACATTTGTTGTGAAAAGTTTTCTTTGATATATGATGAATGTCTATTTGGAAATCACTTGTAGTTCATTCTCTCGTGTTAAAGTTGTATGTCATTTAAAAAATGATTCCAAACATTAATATTGAATTTCCTCTTGTAATTCATTATTTCACTTTTCTTTCTTACAGCATTCCAGAAGCCAGAAATGTATATGTAAGTGTAGTGTAATAATCCCTATATGTATATATTTACATAAAATTTCAGTCTAACTGAAAACAATATAGAACCTGATCTTTCAGTTTGATGTAACACACATACACACACCAACACACCCACCAACACACACACCAACACACACACACATGTGCACACACACATATAAAAGGGATGGATGGGTACCTGGCAGGGTAGACTTTTACTGGCTTGGTTGTCTTCACCGACCATTATATCTGGTTGTCCCACACACCCATGTCTTGCCCTATTTTTATCAACCATAAAATAAGAGATTTTTTTTTAAAAATAATTTTAAAAATATTTTATTACTTCTTGGTTAGGTTGACCTGATGGAACAAGATGAACTTTTCTACTTAAAATCAGGCCAGACCATGGTGTTTCTGGGTGGTGCAAACCCAATTGTGTCCAGGTGGTTAGGCCAGCTGCATGTCCATCCCTAAGATATACACACACTTGTACATATATACATTCAAGTCATATAAAACTTAACAAACCCATCTAATAATATGAGTTAAGTGTGTGTAATCATGCAGATATGTCTTGCCAACAAACTTATCAATAACAGCACTAGCTCACAGCAATATGGTCGTTCATTGATAACTCAAATGTTTTCCCAATTTCCATTTTAGCAATGTAGGTTTCATATCATTTACTGACTATACTTGTTGCTAACTCTAAAAATTAGCTTTTGTCAGTTTAATATTTCTCCCATTGCATGTTGTCCTTGTCCATGTTACAGTGTATCATCATAGATTATGTATATGAATGGGGAAGTTAAAACAGTTGTATGTTCAATCTGTATTTGCTAACTTTCACCATTTTGCACAAACAAAAGGATTTGCTATTATCTCTGGAATTGTCATTGGCAAAGTTCCTCACCCATTCCATTAAAAATTTAACACCCCTTTCCACCTTTACCTTACAAAAATGTCATTGTGGAAAATTCCTTTCCTATCTGAAAACAATATTTATTTTTTAAGCTAGTAAAAGCTAGTGACAAAATCAGGAGTTAGTGTCATTTGTTTGCCCACAGCAATATTTATATTATGTGCATCTTTGGTGCTGAAAGTGGTTTAATTTTGTGGTTTAACTGCACCAAAAAACATTATTCAATTCATTACGAAGGTCCAGAAAAGGAATTTATCCTGTGTCACATTTTGTTGTAATTTTCAACATTTAATGCCACAAAAGTACATTATATACTTTATATACTCGCTTCTATATTGGGTTGATTGCAAACTGCTTAGACCCAGGTTTGCTGGTATATTGTGCAATGGTAGATTTGGTTTTATGCAGTTTGCAATTGTATCCAGCTGATAAGTGAGTATATATGGTAATTATGTGGTGCAGTTTGTATTGTTAATTCCCATTCCACATTTTACATCAATCTTGATTTCCAGGAAACTCTTGAATTCATTTCAACTCATATTCAGGCTTATAGGTGTCAGACTTTTTCAGGTTGGTATTTGTTTTGTTGTCATTGTTGGAGTTTGGGATAATTTTTGTTTTTGTGTTGTTTTTCTTTTTTATTGAGCTTTTTCTAGTTACAGAAAGGTATTATCTCAGCCTACATTTAAAATTTGAGGGGAAGGGAAGCAGTAAAAATGAGATCATAAGTGTTGAGTTCTTGATATGGTAGACTAAATAATTTATTTCATGGGGTTCAGTTTGGGTGGATTTTTAATATATAACATTTTCATGGATTCTTTTGACTTATGGATGTCGAGGAGTGTCCTGGTGTCCTTTAAGATTGTTCATTTTTTGCAGTATAGATAAATTCTTTGATTTTAACAACCTTGAAACCAATAAAATGAACACTCTATAAGTTGTTATATTGCATCATGAAAATAAGACATTAGTCTTTGCTCGATGTAACTTTTGCAATACAAAGTTGGATAGACTTGTGAATTCTGTTTCTATCTGTCCAAAGGCAACCAATACACATCCAGGCCAGCCTGGGTTGACTATTTTGGTGTAAAGGTAAATAGCTTCCAAAACTTATGCATGATAAACTAAATAAAGTAAGTGCTAAAGAAACAACTATGCAACCAACCATGTCGTTTTTATGGATTGTTCAGTAGAAATAATATTATTACAGTACATGCCGGTGGTGGAGATGGGGGTGGGGTGGGGTGAGGAAATGGACCCCTTTCACAAACTGTTTTTTGGATGAGTTGTATGATTCCTGATATCAAAACAAGGCCATCACTGCTTGGTGAATGTTCTTCACATTGATTTGGAAGTGTGGATCAGCATTGGAAAGTCTGGAATATTATCATAATGACATCATGTATTTATGGAGTTGATAAACAAATATGAACATTCATAATAATAATGATGATGATGATGATGAAACATTCATAATAATAATGATGATGATGATGATGATGATGATGATTACAATAATAATAGTATCAACAACAATGATGATAATAATAATAATAATAATAATATTAATTTGTTTTTATAAAAAAAATAACATATATGGACACGCAAATGAAAAATTTCTCTTAGAAATTGGTTTTATACTATAAATTTGTTTTAGAATGTTATATATGCATATTGTATCTTAAAATTACAGAACATTATAATATAAAAAATATAAATTATAATGTAATTTAATGCACAATCTCTTGACTTATTTCTGAGTGATGTAAGTTAGTTTCCACTCAAGGATGTCTTTTTTTTGGCTTGATATGGGGTGTATGATTGTGATAGCAGATCTGACTTTATATTGAGCAGTAATTTTCTTTTAATTTGAGTTGTCATGTTGCACTTTTTGAATTTAATCACCAGTAATTTAGACTGGTTCAAGTTACAAGTTTACAGGTATTTTTTGGAAATTTTCACATACTTTATATTATAATGAAGCCAAATCAATTTATTCTTTTCTTAAGAAAAATTAACATATTTTTCATTAGTAATTTTAAAAAATTTCTTTAGCTGATTTTAACTTTGAATTTGACATTCATTATTCGTTTCTCAGTTGCATATATTTTAGAATAAAGAATAATATTCTGCTGGAGGTATGCTAGAAGAATTTAAATTTTGAAATATTTTTTATATTTAAGAAAAAAATCTATTATGTTGGATAATGTAAGTAAATAATAACCATAGTTAGCTGTGTGATCTAAATGACAAAGGCAAAAACATACCAAAGAAAGATAGATAACTTTAGGCAGACCCCGAGATCAGTGCTTGAAGTTGTCAGTAAAATCAGATACACTACAGATGGTGCCTATATGCTTCAGTTGTAATTAAGAATTTCCATTAATATAAATTTATTTCTAAAAATCTCTAAATGTAATATTTCACAGCAAAAGTAAGTTTTGTATTTCCCTCAAGATTCATGGAAATTGGATTCCTTATTCCTTACATATATGATATTTTTTCCACTAGAAAATAGTCTCTACTCTTGAAAACTACTGATTTTGAATCCCAACAAAATTGAAAACAATGTAGGTAATGTTAAGTTTTAGACTCTGTAAGCAAGAACTTTTTTGATTATTAAAAATCTCTGAATTTTCAGTCTTGGCTGTCAGCATAACATGAACTTTAGTCTTCTAATTAGTTAATTTTAATGAGTTAAATAAAATGTTAATATCAGTAAATACAGAGGGCATGTATTTTTGTTTCCATTGTTCCTTTTCTTATTGATCCTACTTTAATTTATATTTATTTTTTAAATATTTATATATCCATTTTGACACACAGCAGTACTGCACTAATTGAAGAAAACAAATTGAAAAACTATAATTTTTTAAGGCAATGAGTTTTAAATCAATTTTATGACTGCCGCTTGATTAATTACATGTAAAAGGTGTAATAACCTTTTTCTTGTTAGAATTTCCACTGAAAGCATGCAGTGTTCTGTAGTTTGTCATTACCGCTATCAATGGTATTCATTATTTCTGATGGATTATCTTCATTTCATTCCCATTAGTCATCATGTTTGAGTTTTATATTGATGAAATTCAAACCAAAGTTTTCATCTGTCTTGACAAAGAGATATTTTAACTGTAGAAGAGGTAAAAAAAATTCTTTTGAATGAGAAAATGATTTTTTTTTTCTTTTTCATCCATTAAACAATTGTTAGGGTAAAATGAGCTTTGGCAATTTCAAATATGATTGATTCTTTACAATTAGGTAGTCAAGCTTAAAATAGGAAATTAATCTTGTGTAATTTAATTTGTTCTACTTGCTTCCATTAGTAAATTTTCTTGGCCAGTATTCTTGTTAAAAGTTGGTGTGATGTTTATTTGTATTTTTTTCTAGCTATTTTCTCTTGAAATTATATAGTTCATGTTAAAATGATTATTTTCCACTCCAGAAATCACATATATCATGAATGAAAATATTTTTTTTCTAATAAAAAAATTGTATATTTCTTTCTTGTATATGAAAGTGATTTAATTTCAACCTATCTGTTTCAAAACATTTTGCTTTCGGTTCATACTTCTGGCATGTATGAATGTCTTGTTGTAGAAATGAGGAAAGCAATAGCAATACTGTACCATTTAAACAAGTAGGAATGTCTTGTTGTAGAAATGAGGAAAGCAATAGCAATACTGTACCATTTAAACAAGTAGGAATGTCTTGTTGTAGAAATGAGGAAAGCAATAGCAATACTGTACCATTTAAACAAGTAGGAATGTCTTGTTGTAGAAATGAGGAAAGCAATAGCAATACTGTACCATTTAAACAAGTAGGAATGTCTTGTTGTAGAAATGAGGAAAGCAATAGCAATACTGTACCATTTAAACAAGTAGGAATGTCTTGTTGTAGAAATGAGGAAAGCAATAGCAATACTGTACCATTTAAACAAGTAGGAATGTCTTGTTGTAGAAATGAGGAAAGCCTTTTAGCAAATTTGCATTTTATGAAGCTAATAAATGCTAAAATGCATCATCAGTCTATTGTAATGGAATTTCATTATTCTGTTTTATGTGATCAAGCCACATTCATGTAACCAACAAAAACATCCCATTATTTATGCATGAAATACCTAGACCAAACATTGTGGAAGGAAAAAGCCTATTCATTTGGGGTCAAAGGTCACTGTCACTGAAAGTAGAATTTGTTTTCACACAGTAACATTAGTTCTACATCTGAAACAGGACCAACATCCTAAGTGATGCATTGCAGGAAATTTAGCAGCCATATTTGACCAAATTGTTGATTTGAGGTAATTTATTTAATATATGCATATTTTGAAGAAGTTTCCAAAGTCAGCAGGTTCTCAGATTGTTTTCACTGTTGAATAATCATCCCAAGCATTGCTGATAATTTCAAACACCTTAAATTGATTATTGGTTGAGGTATTTGAAGAAATTACATCATACAATACCAAAGCAAAGATAACTTAACATCTGATAATCTGTTGTCTTTGATACACGATCATTTACCTGAAACTTTGACTAATACAGAATTTAGAGAAAAACATACCTTCATTTAGAAGCAAAAATCCATCATGGCATCTTAAAATTCCTGGAATACATCATTTTGAATAGGTATGTTGTAGTGGGTGGGAGACCTAAACGAAACAGTTTGGTTGGTATGGAACATAAGAAAAGAGAGAGTATATCAGTTTTAAGGGGCAAAATTTTTAAAGTCAAGGCAATTGTGATTGAATGGAGAAAAATGTTTTGTGCAAACCAGTTTCAGTTATTGCCCATGTATCTTGACCAAAGTTTGATTTTAGGCTCAAAAGATCAAAGGTTGAGGTCATTGCTGTGCAAAGAAATATTGCTTTTGCAGAATAATGTTTATTCAGGAGTAGGTACAAAATTGCCACTATTTACATCCATGAATATTATGTGTAGTTCCACATGTAAAAGATAATGCTGAAGGGACAGTTAAATTAATCATCTTTCCATAGACTGTACAGTCTTTTTTTGGTACTGTCTTTCCAGGCTTGAAAAGCTTCATTCCTATAGTGCCACCACTTGTGCCTTGAAAGTATAAACTATATGTAATAAAAATTAAATGAAGGAAAAATAACCAAACATTTTGAATGAGTGAAGAGAAATTTACAAAAAAATTGGTTTTAAATAAAATGTTTCAGAATTAGTGTTTAGAACTAATACTTTACACTTGTCTTGGATTTCATTTTGTGCAAGGGAAGAAACAAAAAATAAAAATAGATATATTGACTTTCAGACAAGAACAAATTGAAAGCTTAATAAGGGAAATAAAATAATATGCCACTGCCTAGAACTCAAAAAGGAATATTTTTCAATTTGGTGAACTCTTTTTGAAACTGGTTTAAAACTTGGCAAAGACTGTTTTTCTCCTTTTTCTTTTGGCCCTTTATATTCAGCTCTCGTCAATTCTTGAACAAGAATTCTTTCTTTTTTTAATTCATATTTAAAACAAAATAATTATTGGGTTGATGTTGCAAGTAATAGATTAATATTTTCATTTTATATACAATATCTGTTACAGAACCATAAATGAGATTAAAAAATGCATGCTGAATTATTTTAGGGTGAAGGTGAAAAGTAAAATATTTTACAGAAAAAACAATATCACTACTGTATTAATCACTTATGTAATCCTGTTATGAAGTTCAGAGTGTACTGCAATATGCAGTTATTTTCCCACTGAGAGACTATTGACGTGTATTATCTACTGTTGTTGTTGTTCTGGGGCTTAATGCCAATTTTCAGCACACAATAGGTTATACATGGTGGCCAGTATTAATGGTGGAGGAAGAAACTGGGGTTTCAGTGGAAAGAACCACCAACTCATGAGAAGCTACTGGCAAGCTTTCTCACATATCTACATTCACTGAATCTTAGACTCGAAACCACACGACAGAGGTGAGATGGCAGTGATCTGTAACGGAGAGTGCTTTAGACCACTTGGCAACTTGATATTCTGAAATATCTCTTGAAACAATGCTTTTCTCTAAATGATTGTATAGATGTCCATATATTTCTCCATAGATTGATTTCAGGCTGGGAAGAATGGTAGATCTAATACACAACTATTGGTAGTCATTGGGAAGAATGGTAGATCTATTGCATAACTATTGGTAGTCATTGGGAAGAAGGGTAGATCTATTACACAACTATTGGTAGTCATTGGGAAGACTGGTAGATCTATTACATAACTATTGGTAGTCATTGGGAAGAATGGTAGATTTATTACACAACTATTGGTAGTCATTGGAAAGAATGGTAGATCTATTACACAACTATTGGTAGTCATTGGGAAGAATGGTAGATCTATTACACAACTATTGGTAGTCATTGGGAAGAATGGTAGATCTATTACACAACTGTTGGTAGTCATATCTTACTGCTTCAGTATGGATACATATTTTGTGGGGAATTCTGCCAAACTATTTAGAATGAGGTTACAGGAAATCAAGTTTATGTGAATCAAGTGAATGTAGAATTTGCATAGTTTGGTTTATTTAATAAACTATGGATTTGGCAGTTGATAGAATCATTAATGGCTTTGTTGGCTTCTTAGACTTAATATGTTTTACAGTTAATGAACTGCTGTAAGAACCCATGTAGTTTTCTAGTTCATCTATGTTTTAGATATGCTAGTAAATAAAATGCCAAATAATGCATTGCTATGAAAAGACTAATGTGCTGTTTGACTAATATTAGCAAATTTTCCTAAGTAAAGACTAGTTAAATCCAACCATTTTACATTGTATTTATTTGCACATGTGAATAAATTACTTAAGTGTAGCAAAATTATACAGATAATACAGTTATTAATTGGGGTTAGGGGATGAGAGGAGGCTTGTTTTACTTCATTTTATATTCCTCAACTAGAACTATCATTATCAATCTAAATGACTTTTTTGCTGTGTTGTTTGGCTGGAATGCTGGATCATTAAGCATCTGCAATGAATGGCATCTGTGTAGTACAGTGTTTGAAATAAAATTGCTGTAGTAAATTGACTCCTTAATCTGCCAATTCAGCACAATTTCAGTAGTTCACCAATAGTGGCTTATCAGAGGCCATCATCAAAGAGTGACATCAGCCAATGCATGCACCTCAAGGTATTGACTGGACACTAAAGATTATCAATATAATGTGTATATATGCATATTTGTGAGAAGAACCATTCTCTTCCATGATACCCAAAGTTTCAGTTTGGGTCATTGTTTTAATAGGCCCATCCCAGTGGAAGCTGAGTCACATTTGATACCCATTATTAAACCTGATATGGCTCTATTTCTATATATTTTCCTATTATGCTTGAACTATCTTTTCATTAATGGCAGCCAATTTAGCAATTTGTTACTAATTTTCCCATAGGGCTTCTATGAAATAGTCTGTTTTGGCTGCTGCTTTTTCCTTGTGAATCCATTATAAGAAAATAATTGTATTTTGATTTCCAAATAAACTTTGAATATTGACATAATTTTGTCTTCTACTAACAAGTTTTTAATGGGAACCTAATGACTAAATCCAAATAAAATTACAAGTGCAACTTAATTATTACACGATTGTATTTTTATCTGAGTTCCATACTTCACAGATTTGGCATGCAATGCTTGATAGCTCAGATAATACCAAATCTAGAAAAATTATGTATAATACCATACATAGTGCAGTTATAAATCATTTTAACAAAACCATAAGAGTGGTTATTGAAATATATTGCCATTTGCTCAGTAATATAGAAATGAAATTGGATCAAAATGATTGTTATCATCATCATCATCATCATGACCACCACCACCACCACCATCATGACTAATAACACTAAATCCATCATCATCATGACCACCACAACCACCATCATGACTAACAACACTAAATCCATCATCATCATGACCACCACAACCACCATCATGACTAACAACACTAAATCCATCATCATCATGACCACCATCACCATCATCATCATTTGTAATGTGCAGCAAAATGAATGCTGCAAGCCTTAGTGAGAATACATTATTCTGCCTGCATGGATAAAATATAGTGGATTAAGTATTCATTCTGCATCTTTTTGGATCCTGTGTTCAATTTCCATAGCTGTGAGGTGCTGAAGTAAGTGATCATCCCTCCATCACATTTTCTCTTGACCTGGCCCAGATAATAAATTTAATTGTCAAACAGTAGTTTATCACTGATGACTGATTTGTGGAACATTACATTTCAATGCTGGACCATGATTCTGAAATATCTCTTGAATCAATGCTTTTCTCTGAATGATTGTATAGATGTCCATATATTGATTTTAGGCTGGGAAGAATGGTAGATCTATTACACAATTATTGGTAGTCATTGGGAAGAATGGTAGATCTATTACACAACTATTGGTAGTCATTGGGAAGAATGGTAGATCTATTACACAACTATTGGTAGTCATTGGGAAGAAGGGTAGATCTATTACACAACTATTGGTAGTCATTGGGAAGAATGGTAGATCTATTACACAACTATTGGTAGTCATATCTTACTGCTTCAGTATGGATACATATTTTGTGGGGAATTCTGCCAAACTATTTAGAATGAGGTTACAGGAAATCAAGTTTATGTGAATCAAGTGAATGTAGAATTTGCATAGTTTGGTTTATTTAATCAACTATGGATTTGGCAGTTAATAGAATCATTAATGGTTTTGTTGGCTTGTTAGACTTAATATGTTTTACAGTTTTGGTGGTCAATGTATTCAGCTATGAATTTGGTGTTTTATGTAATCAACCATGATTTGGGTTGTTTTACATTCAGCTATAGTTTTCATTATTTTTGTGATCATTTATGGTTTTGATGGTTTATTTAATCAATTTTACAGAGTTTTATTTCATTGTTGCCCATCAGTGTGCTGTTTCCCTATGAGGGCACTTTAAGCCAGTTAATGGGCAAATTTGTCCATTTGTTGGGCAGTAATTGCAAAATGCTGTGATTAGTGTTTCTTGCTTGTTGGCCAATAATCACAGATGCATAAATAAATCTATTTATAAAGTAAAGAAAGGCTTGGTGCAATAACAAAACAATAAATATCAATGAAATTATCTGTGGTTGAACATGCAAATGGGCAGGGAAGAGGGGTAAAAACATCTTCCTATAATTTCTTACTAAAGACAATACTAATTTCTATTCAGACATGCAGTGCTATTATTTAGAATAAATACATGTATAGCATTTATAGGAATAAACACATTTTTATTTCTTTGTTTCTTTTCATTTTTTTATATTTTTTTATTTTTGTAAGCTCTTTTTGCTCTATTGCCAAATGAGCTTATGAAGGTAGAGACTTACATATGCCATCAAACGTGTTGTCCACTGTCACTGCAGTTTTAAAGTTCTCAATAACCACTGGATCTATTTTGGTCAGACTTGACAGGAATTGTTTACTTTAGTACAAAGCGTTTCAAAATTATGTTCTTTGTGGTAACTCTAGCAATGATGTGGCTCTCATAGTAACCAAAATATTTGAATGACTTTTCTGAAACATCTAAGCCATTATTGACCAATTTTGGAACATTTCTCTGAATATGCTTTGTCAGAATTTTTTCAATGAGATTCCTTAGCAATGGTGTGGTTCATTAACAGCCAGGTGGCACATCAACACATTCTTAAAAAGAAAATACCAAAAAAGTGTAATTCTCTCTTAAAAAGGCATAAAAACAATGATAGAGCTAAAAATGTGTAAACTCCTTAAAATACCAAGGCCAGGCTCTTCATATGATCGGCATGCTTTTAAAAATCCAAGACCTGAGCTATAGTATCATCATGAGACACATTTCAGGGTAAGACATTCTTGGCTGGAACATTGTAATGAGACACATAAAAGGGTGAAATGTTTGCCTAATTTAGTCACATAATACAAAATGCAGGAGGCTGCATAATATACTGTTCTAAAAAACTGTCATCTCATAATTAGGACATGCAGATGGGTGCATAAGACCTATTCTACATCTTGGTCATCTCTTATGACATGTGGAAGGGTGTGTTAAACCAATTCTATGTCCCTGGAGGGTCATAAGACCTAATCTACATTCCTGTCAACTCTGACAATATGCAGGATGGTGTATCCAAGCTATTCTACATCTATGTCACCTCTGATGACATGCAGAACGGTGCATGAGGCCCAATCTGATTAAAATCAGATATTTTTTGTCCTATGACTTTGTGGGGAACATGTACTGGTGACCTATGTTATGACCATAATTGCTTAGTTTATCAGCCAATCAGATCAAGTCTTATATCTTGATGTTTGAGATACTGAACAGTAATGCTGAAGAGCATTGATGAATGCTGAATTATTTGATTCACTTTCAGATTTCTGAAACTGCATTTCCATTGATTAATTCAAAGGTCACCAGAACATGAGCCCTAAAGCTATCACTGTCAGGTGTTCATGTAGGACAGTGAAGATCTGATTTCAATGAGATTGCATCAGACCTAGTATACATCCTCAAATCTGCCAGGTGCCAGTGGAAAACTTATTTTGACCTTGTCTCTATAACAGCTGAATTAGTTGTAATTTTGCTTTGCAAAAATTATGTTCTTATTGGCTTTCCTATCTAAGAACAGTGTTGTGGCTCCAGAGCCATCACATGAAAAGCCTATTTCAAATGTCTTCCTAAGAACGGGTGAGCTGGTCTTGTTCATAGTTAGTATGAATATTTTTACAGTATTCTATATTAATATTTTGTCCAGGGATGGAAAGCAAATATTGGAAAACTTACTTTAGACTTTAGTATGACTGAGCCAGGTTTGATAAATTTGAGTGTTTCTTAGAACATGTTTTTTTTCCATCAAAATTTTATCATGTGTAGGAATATTTTTTAAGACATGCAAAAAAAAATTGTTTCAGAGTTGGCTACTTTTAGCAGAGTTGTGACTTCTTAAGCAATGATTTTGAGAAACTTGGTTTTGGCTTCTTTCAAGTGGCTAAGATCATTTTGATCAGACTTGGTATGAATGTTTCTTTGGATATGCACAATAAAGGTTGTGTCAATTGACACTGGTAGCAATGATATGAGTTGTGTAACAATCATGTAGAAAGGCTTTTTCAACTTCATCTTAAAACAGCCAAGGTAATTATCATTAAACCTTGTAAGAATGTTCTACCAGATTTTTGCCTTTATTGATTCCCTAATAACAGAGTGACTTTCTTTGCAGATTGGTGGAAAATTCAGCTTCTTTTCCAGAACAGCTGACTCAAAGAGCCAGTTTTGATTTAACTTTGAAACATTCTTAGAGCATGCTCTGCCAAATAATTTTCTAGGCTGGCAACCTTAGCACTGGATTAGCTTCATTAGCAACCAGATAAAAATCCTGTTTTTGTCCTTTTTCTCTAACTAGCCTGTCTCCAGCATGACAGAGCCAACTTTTAATTAAATTAGGTAGGACATGCCATGTAAGGTGGCTCCATAATGATGTGGTTTTTGTAGCAACCAGGTGGCAAATCAATTTACAGTAATCCCCCCCCCATTTTATACAAATTTATTCTTGAATGACCATATCTCCAAAGCTGCATTCTCATATTGGACCAGAGGTCAAGAGTCCAAACACCTTTTATATTAATACAGAGTAAAAATATCGTTGAACAGAAAACAAAACCACCAATTTCTTCCAAATGCTTGAAAATTATCCTGAAAAGAGTGCATGTTTTTTAAGTTCCAAGGTATCTGCCATAATAAACGCCTCTTAGACCACTGTGTATCAGGTGAGCTAAGCAATAATAGGATCACTAATGGGCTTCATTTACATAACTGAGTTAAGAAATTAGATTTTTTTTAAATCAGTCATAAAAAGATTAAAAGATTTCATTTTATAAATATACATTTGTTTGCCCTGATGGATTTGAAACCTATTTGTTTTGATAATAAACTACGTCAAAATCAATTCTGATTTTGTTTCCTTGGACTGATATTAATCATTGAAAATTACTATTTTATTTAAATATTTCTTTATATGTATGTCTTCTGAGTGATCTTTCTTTCTTCCCCAAATCCTTAATGTATCAAAACAAGATGCTGTAGCTATATCTGGTTGAAAGATTCATTTTGTCTCATTGACTTTGTTTCTTGTTTTTTTTGTGAAAATGATAGACTTTAGACATTTGCATAATAATACATTTTGAACAATTGTACTGTTCAAGTATGATTTCTTGTGAAATGTTGGAATATTTAATAACATGATTCAAAATTATAATTGTAGCAATAGTTACAAGTCTGGCGAAATCAAAATTCTTACAGTACTCTTGGTTGAAAATCTATCCTCAAGTAAAGGTCATTAGTCATTGCAAAGAAAGTACAAATATCGCTAATTGACTATATAGCTGAATAATTATTTAAAAATTTATCAGATTTGTACTGGCCAAATATCAATCACTTTAAGAAAAGTGTATATAAAAGCAAATTTTTCAGTGTAACATAGTTATTGAGAGCCCAATGCTTTCCCTTAACAGAAAGCCAGCATGGCCTATTCATAGCTGGTCACAAATTGCTAAAGATTTTGACGGTCTTGTATACTTTATCATTTTCTTTATTAGAACTATTGTAGCAGTTATTAAAATAAAAGACAGAAGTCTCAGACATGTAATTTTACATATGTCTTTCCCAGAGTACATAGTATTACAATAAACATGGTAAAACATCATGCCATGTATATGGTGTAAATAAAGATGCTATTTCCAGTTGCACAGTAATTGTTGATTTTACAAGGACAGACTATCTTTATTAGAATAATCCAGTTGATGGTAATGGACAGTATGTAAAACTAAACATGAAAAAGGCTTGAGGTACTTTCAAAGTTCACCATTTCAAATCCCCACTCTTTTTATTACCATATGATTTTCACCACCACCATCACAACTACCACCAACCTTGACCCAAAGGTTGTAACCCAGTACTCATTACATTATATGCCTCCTACCAACCATTATCCAGGTATTATAACCAAGTTACATCCATGTATTTTATATGTATATATAAATGAAATATATATATATATATATATATATATATATATATATATATATATATATATATATATATATATATATATATATATATATATATATATATATATATATATATATATGAATGCAGTATTGATATGTCAAAAGTTCCATGTTGAATTTTATGTATCACAAAAGAATTGTCAAAAGTTCCACATTGAATTTTATGACTCATGAAAGAATATTCCAGCTTTAGAACTATGAATAATTTCCACTAAATGTCTTTGTCCAAGAATTTGATGAAGAGCAGCACTTGTACATATTTCCCAGAGAATTAATTATTAAATCTGAAGAACAAACAAAAAACTAAAAAGCAAATTCATCTGGCAACAAAAAAAATACCTCCAAACTGTCAAGGTATTATTTTATGACTAAACTAGAAAACAGATATTGCATACTAAACCTCACTAAAGCATCATTTTGACACTTTTGATGGGTTGCATGACCACTTACTACAAGACATTTTGACACATATACCAAAATAGTCTTATTTAAGAACAACAAAAAAAAATACCATTGATAACACATGCTGATCACAACAGTAGGGTATGACCTTGATACTGACCAATCATTTTTACTTGGTGTTTATCAAGTGTCTAAACTAAGGTCAGCTAAAATAATGCTAATGTAATACATGTACTTTACATTTTATACAAACAGAATTTACTTTTTAAAAAAATATTGAATCCTGTGAAAATAATCATAACAATAAATTATAATGAAACAAAAATAAAATTAAAAGGAATTTTAAAATTAACATACAAGCAATTTAATTATATATGTGTAACAAAATACATTTATATATAAACCAGTTATAACATGATTCTGGTTATAATGCGATGGCAGCATGGCTTCCTTTTTTAATTTAAGGTGACCTTTCTTTTTAATATTCTAAATACATACTCTCATAACAGCCGATTATTCATATTGTCTTAACTTCAAACATGTACTGTTTCCACCATATTGGCATGTAAACAATTCAAAATTGATGTGTGATGTGATGTGACTTGGATTTTTAATGTAGCTTTAACAATTTTTCAGTCATATCACTATGACAGTGTCTGCAGTGTGTCAGTTTATAGTGATGTCTAGGACTGGGGCATCATGCTGCAGACATGTAGCATGGTCTCTCACCCAGTAACATTATCCTAACACCAGCCCAACTAATCCTAACAGTAACATCTTAATTCTGAGCACCAATCGAGGCAGCTGCTAGTACCATTTTTGTAAGTCTTTGGTATGACTTGGCTGGGGATCAAACCTACAACCTCCTGTATCCAAGGCAGATGCTCTAACCAGTAGGCCACCAGAGCAGTCACTTGAAAACTGAAGTATATTAGATGTCTGATGAAACCTGGCAAACAAAATAAACAATAGGTTAGTTATAACTGTTGGAATTAATATTTCAATGCACATTTTCTATGGGAAGGTTTTTCTCAAATTTGATAATGTGATCCTGCTTGTATCCCATTGTTATTTTTTGGACCCCAAGCATTGCCTTATAATGGGTTTTACCTGTATATATATATATATATATATATATATATATATATATATATATATATATATATATATATATATATATATATATATATATATATATATATATATATAAATCTTGCTGCTTGTCTACACAGTGCTTGCAAATCTATGTTGCATATACAACCAATTGGTAGAAATTGTCCTAATTTGTTTGATTTTTGGTTAAATGAATTTTATTTTAATGTCATCTCAAAATTTTTTCAGTTCTGTCATCTCTGAATGTGAATCTTCATGTTGGAGTCCTATTAATTATTGATTGTTGAGGAGCAAAAAAAGCATATCAGTGAGTGGGTTGAGTATTTGTCAGATTTTTTAAAAAAAACTACCACATGATTTTGCATGAGTGTATTACATCAAGTTCTGTAGATTCAATTGGCACAGATTTCATGCTATAATCTTTTCTGCATGTGATGTAGACAGAGGATTCCAGAAAGAAAGAAAAATAATCTTTTTAATACAAAGCTGAATTTGGTTAAGGTCTCATTTCAAGTGAGAATATGTATGTAGGGACATTTTAACTTTTTTTATGTTACAGATGTATTCTCAATGCTTGATTTATTAATCAGCCATTATTTTGAGAGTAATAAAATAGGCCATGCCACCTCAAAATTTGCAGGGTCAGAAATTCAGTTCTCTTTTATTTCCAAATTCTTGAATTTGAGATTTTAATAGTCTGGGTTAAGCTTTGTTTTAGTCATTTCATTGTGCATCACAGTGATTTTCTCTGGATCCATAACAATTACAGAATAGACAAGAATCATTTGATTTGTATGGATTATTTCACTTATTATTCTAATAGATTCCTGTGCATCAATTCTAAAATTTCACATATTTTATCTTGGAAATAAATATTAATGTTCTATGCAAAGATGTTTACTTCAAAAACAAAAATGGCATGCAGTTTAAAAGGAATTTTTTCTATGATAGTGGTCTGAAGATATAAAGGATAAAAACAGTCAGGATCATTAATTAGCAAGCAAAATTCCAATTGGGATTTCTCATTGGTTGAATGATAGACATAATGTCATTATATTTAAGTAAAAACAAACATGGTGTCTTATGTGTCTGAAGTTGTTTACATTGCCATCAAATTGACGATTGATGGATTTGTAAATTGCATTTTAGTATCAGCTCACAAGATTGGCTGGATCCCTCTGAAATCTTCTTTAAATACAAACCTTTCAGTTGGAGTCCATATTGATTTTTGGTGGAAAGAGTAGCATATCTACTAAACAAGTCAGAACTTGTGGCATATTCAGTAACTGTAACATATTTTGTACCTCTTTTACATTACGCTGGAAGATATTGGTTGATTATTCCTGTAGGATTCAGTGAATGAAAATGGTTTTTATTGTCAAATTCTAATATTTCCATACTTGGATTGCAGAACAGTTCATTGAGCTTCTTGTAAAAAGTTAACTAGTTATACAGGATATCTGCCATTTCTTGAAGACTTTCAAGTCATCACTGTTAACTGTTGAGAAGGTTTACATCACAGAATTCGGTATATTCCTGAATTTGGATGTTAGTTTACTGTGCAGAGAGACTACTATTTGCATTTTAATTTGAAAGGTAAGAAAATTAAGTCAGTTGTGATATTAAGGTTGTTAATTTATCAATTGTTATTTTGTTTATTTTTAAGGTTAACAATTAGTTAATTTAAATTTAAGATTTTTATGGTAAAATTATTACTTTTTTTGTTATCAATTATTCAAACTTTATACAGTTGAACATAAGCTTTCTTGAATTCAGACTTTGTTTCTTCTTAAAGAGAACTTCAGAAGTTACAGTGCCACCTTTCATGGTTGAAACATCCATTTACAGTGTTTTGTAACCTGCTCATTAAGGACAATGTTTATGATTCATTTTGTCAATATCTTTTTTATTTCAATATTGTCGACATCTGTCCATAAGGGACAGGTTATTGTGGTTCATTATTTGTCCCTTACAAATATTTATATCTCATTCAAGGACATAATTTGTTACTGATTGTATATACATAGTATGATCATTGTTGCATGGATGTCTCTAATATGATTATTACTGACTTTGTCTATCTATCTATCTATCTATCTATCTATCTATCTATCTATCTATCTATCTATCTATCTATCTATCTATCTATCTATCTATCTATCTATCTATCTATCTATCTATCTATCTATCTATCTATCTATCTATCTATCTATCTATCTATCTATCTATCTATCTATCTATCTATCTATCTATCTATCTATCTATCTATCTATCTATCTATCTATCTATCTATCTATCTATCTATCTATCTATCTATCTATCTATCTATCTATCTATCTATCTATCTATCTATCTATCTATCTATCTATCTATCTATCTATCTATCTATCTATCTATCTATCTATCTATCTATCTATCTATCTATCTATCTATCTATCTATCTATCTATCTATCTATCTATCTATCTATCTATCTATCTATCTATCTATCTATCTATCTATCTATCTATCTATCTATCTATCTATCTATCTATCTATCTATCTATCTATCTATCTATCTATCTATCTATCTATCTATCTATCTATCTATCTATCTATCTATCTATCTATCTATCTATCTATCTATCTATCTATCTATCTATCTATACATACATACATATATATATATATACACACACACATATATATAATAATAAAATATATATATATATATATATATATATATATATATATATATATATATATATATATATATATATATATATATATATATATAATAATTGCTGACTGCACATACATAGTATGTTCATTGCTGACTGTATGTACATTATAGTATGATCATTGCTGATTATATGAACATAGAATGATCATTACTGTGTGTAGATTGTATGATGATTTTTAATTGTAGAGATATTATGATCATTACCTAGTGTATATACATAGCTTGATTATTAGTGACTTTGTATAGTATAAGTAATGACTGTATGTACATAGTATGATTATCATTGATTGTATGATGCATATGATTATTACTGACTATGTACATAGTATAACCATTACTGACTGTATGAATATAGTATGATTATTACTGACTGTACAAAATATGATTATTATTGACTGTACATAGTATGATTATTGCTGACTGTACATAGTAATGATTGTTACTTATTGTATATTCATAGTATGACTATTACTGACTATATGTACATAATATAACCATTACTGAATGCATGTACAAAGTATAAGCATTACAACTGTTTCTACATAGTATAATCATTAGTAATTTTTTGTACATTTAAGTATGATTATTAATGACTGTATGTACATTGTATGAATATTACTGATTTTATGTACATAGTATGTATATGATCATTACTATTTATACATATAATCATCATTGCTGATTGAATGTATATAATATGATCATTGCTGACTTTCTGTACATAGTATAAACATTACTGACACTATATGTACATACTATAATTGTTACTAACTGTATGTACATAGCATCATTATTGCTGACTGTATGTACATTGTATGACCATTACTGACTGTATGTACACAGTATTATTATTGCTGATTGTATGTACACCACTCCCTCAATATCGCACACCATGATAACTCACAAACTGGCTTATAATGTGGAGTCAGGCATGGATTCTATTTGTAAACCAGAAAATACCAAAAGATTGATCCCTAATTGTTGAACTTGAAGAAAATCACAATCAAAATTGGTAACAGTAACTTTTGTTATATCACTTGTTTTATTGTCAAAATAGTAGATAAGACAAGGAAATTGTAATCAACATTATGAAATATCAACTTTTAATAAAAGTCATATAAAAATTTGTTAGATATTCTTAGTAAACAACAATTAACAATATTCAAGGACATTTTGATCAATGAAAATCTCACTTACACCAAGTGGAGGCAGTACTTTAATAAACAAATACCAATTAACTAATTTTGTATCAATTGAATTTTGTGTTCTCTTTCTGTCTTTTAGTTCCTTTTAATTGTAATCATCATAAATGCAATGTGTTCTTTTGTAATTAAATGTAAAATGTATCAATCTACTGTAACAGCTAGTCAGTAAGCCTTTTGCTGGGAACCTAATTAAGTGCCCACCATATTTTGATATCAGACTATTCTTAACATTTGTTGCATTGTTGCACTAAATAAAATGTGGGCCTTTGTTTCTATTATCATGGTAATTACTTCTTTTGAGTCAAATAAAGCAGATGGAATAAAGAAAAGGTCAAAAGACATACAAATCATACAAAACATACAGTGACACTGGTCGGTGGCATGTGGGGTAACTTAGACATTTCATTTGATTAATCCAACACTGTGATGCATTTTATTGTGTACATATCTAATCAAACTACCTTAAATTAACCTTCTAAATTATAAATGTGTTTAAAGATAGCAAGGCAACCAAGTGAAATAAGTACTTTGTAAAATAAAGAACTTTGTTTCACAGATACAGACCATTGTGGGAGATACGAGTTTCAGAGAATTCCTGAATTTACACATAGAGATATCCTCAAGGATAAGAAGTTTCACTATTTTGCAATGAAATCGCAGCATCTGTAAATAAAAAGCATGATTAGTACTAATTGTGTGTACAAAATATCAATTTACTCTAGGTATCATTTTTGTAGATCTGTTTTCATCCAAATCGGCATTACAATTTCTTTATATCTAGTCTTGCTGTAAACAAAGAGTATCAAAGCCCTTGTTATTGCCTTGATTTATAATTTCCATGCATTTTGTTTTGGCATATAGCTTCCATACATTTTGTCTTGGCATATAGTTTCCATATATTTTGTCTTGGCATATAGTTTCCATACATTTTATTTTGGCATATAGTTTCCATACATTTTGTCTTGGTATATAGTTTCCATATATTTTGTCTTGGCATATAGCTTCCATACATTGTGTCTTGATATATAGTTCCCATACATTTTATTTTGGCATATAGTTTTCATACATTTTGTCTTGGTATATAGTTTCCATACATTTTGTCTTGGCATATAGTTTCCATACATTTTGTCTTGGCATATAGTTTCCATATATTTTGTTTAGGCATATAATTTCTTTACATTTTGTCTAGGCATATAGTTTCCATACATCTTGGTACATGTATATAGTTTCCATATATTTTGTCTAGGCATATAACTTCCATATATTTTTTCTAGGCATATAGTTTCCATACATTTTGTCTTGGCATATAGTCTCCATACAGTTTTCATTGTCTGGGCATTTAGTTTCCATACAGTTTGCATTGTCTGTTCATATAGATTCCATACATTTTTACAACAGACTTATTTAATGCAGAAAACATCCATAAATCAAAGCAATACAATTATTCACAAGGCAGATTGACCACTGAGCAGGGTTTTTCTTTCTTAATGTATTTGTTATTGATCACTCCTTTTCAGAAGCTTGCATGATAACTACTAGCTATATGGTTTGCCAAAAATGCTATGCCAAACCAGTGCATATTCTTATATGTTTATAAAAATTGGTTCCATTATCTCTTTTATGATGGAAGGGTTTCAGAAGGGAACTTAATGCTGTGATGATAATGCTACTGTTTTGATTGTGATGGTTTTGTTGTAGTCTGGGTCAATTTTGTGGCTGGATCATGGTGTTGTAGTCAGCATTATAATTATAGCAATGATGATGATCTTGTAGTGAGATCACTTTTCTTGCTTTGATGCTGGTGTTGTGGTTATCCTGCATGTCACTTTTCTGGTGAAGGTGGTGTTATTGTCAGTCTTTTTTCAGGTGGTGATGATGGTGTTATACTGTTGTCAGCATCACTTTTCTAGCAATGACTATGGTGTTGTAGTCAGCTTCACTTTCCTGGTTATGATGATGGTATAGTCATCAGTATTACATTTCTAGCTATGATGATGATGTAGTGATCTGCTTTTTTTTCTTGCAGTGGTTATAGTATTGTTGTCAGCATCAATGTTAAGATTCTTTGTGAAAGTTTGTCATGAAATATTTCACAAGTCAGATAGTGGTAGAGGGGTGTACAGGATAGTAGCCACTAAGACACCACATCCTGCAGAACCCTGATGTTTTAAATCAGGCTAGTCCTCTGGTGACTGGGAAAAGATTTCAGGCTGATGTGGGTGGCCATAAGCTCCTGTAATTATTTTTACACTCCATCTCACAAGGTCACATGAAATTTTCAAAACCCATACTGAACAGTAGTCTACCACATTTATTGAATGAACAGTTTACTATATTTATCTAATGAACGGTCTACTATATATATATATATATATATATATATATATATATATATATATATATATATATATATATATATATATATATATATATATATATATATATGTGTGTGTGTGTGTGTGTGTGTGTGTGTGTGTGTGTGTGTGCACTGAATAATCTACCATATCTATCCAGTGAACAGTTTACTTTATTTATCCAATTAACAGTCCACAAATTTATCTAATGAGCAGTCTGTCATACTTATCCAGCGAACAGTTCACAATGTATCAAATGACCAGTCTACATAAATTTATCTAATGGACAGTCTACTAAATGTAGCCATTGTACAGTCTACATAAATTTATCCAATGTACAGTCCATGAAATTTATCCAATGAACAGTCCACTAAATTTATCCAATTGACAGTCCACTAAATTTATCCAATGGATAGTCTACTTAATTTATCCAATGGATGGTCCACAAAATTTATCCAATAGATAATCTGCTAAATTTATCAAATGACCGGTCTACTAAATTTATCAAATGACTGGTCTACTAAAGTTATCCAATGGACAGTCCATTAAATTTATCCAATTGACAGTCCACTAAATTTATCCAATGAATAGTCTACTTAATTTATCCAATGGATGGTCCACAATATCCACTAAATTTATCAAATGACTGGTCTACTAAAGTTATCCAATGGATAGTCCATTAAATTTATCCAATGGACTATCTACTAAATATATCCAATGGACAGTCCACTAAATGTATCAAATGACCAGTATACCAAATTTATCCACTGTATAGACTACTAAATTTATACAACGAACAGTCTACTAAATTTTACCAGGAACAGTCTGCTCATTTTATCCAATGAACAGTCTACTAAATTTTACCAGGAACAGTCTGCTCATTTTATCCAATGAACAGTCTACTCAGTTTATTCCATAAAAAGACTTCCATATTTAAATCCAATAAACAGTCTACAATATTTATCCATTAAATAGTCTACCATATTTATCCAATGATAGTCTTCTAAATATATCAGACCATACTGGTGGTCAAAGTGGTTGGAGCATCTGCCTTGCCTGCTGGAGGTTGTGGGTTCAAACCCTGGTGAAGTCATACCAAACCCTTATAAAAATGGTACTAGCAGCTGCCTCATTTGACACTCAGCATTAAGAGGTTAATGTTAGGATTGGTCAACGTGGTGTCAGGATAATGTGACTGGGTGGGACATCATGCTACATGACTGCAGCATCACTATAAACTGCTACACTGCAGACACCATAATAATATGACTAAACTTGTTAAAGCTACATTAAACAGCAAAGTCATTCACATATACACGTATATCCAATAAACATTTTACCATATTTATCCAATGAATAATTTGCCATACTTATCTAATGAACAGTATTTCATATTTATCCAAAGAACACTCTACCAAATTTATCCAGTGAAAAGTCAGTCATATTTATCCAATAAATTGTTTACCAAATTTACCATTGAAAAATCTGCCATATTTATTCAATGATATTCTATTCGTCTACCATATTTATCCAGTCTACTATGCCCATGACAGTTGATAATACCTTAGGGAAATCTTGATATAACCATAACTGTGGTGTCTGTGTGTATATCAGTCTGTCTTTCCACATTCCCATCTGTATAAGCCTTTCAAGCCCTAGGTTAACCTTGAAATGTTAGCAGTTTTAATTTTCCCTTTGTTGCAATATCATTATGTCCCACACTTGTATTTGGTGAAATATAATTTGCAAGCAGGTTCACCCATGCAGAAAATGGCTTGCCTTTTAAACTGATGGAAGAAATAATTGAATTTTGTGTTTTTTTATATTCTTGAAGCCAATCATTTTTAAAACCAGGGGTGGGTGGGTGACATGTTGCTGAGAGGGAAGGCAAATATTATATAAACCAACCCTCTTAGATAACAACTGCATTAAAAACATTGCACTCAGCAGTGATATTGATTGCAACACTTTGAATGATTCAGTTTCCTGCAGGCATCTTCTTGCTATCTATTTCATTATAGTCACTCTGTTTCTCCAACATATCAATCATTTGCTAATTTTATCAGTGTACTCAAACACATTTTCAATTCCAACCACAAAATGTTATTAACAGTTACATATTAGTAAACTTACAATACAAATTTGTTCTCTGTTAGAATGATTCAGTACTGAAGAGACTCATTAGAAAAATGTATTTGCTGGGTTTATTTGGTTAATTTCACTGTCAGATGAAAAAAAGAGAGAATGTTAAAGAGTAGTACATTTTGTTCCAGAACAAGCATATATATACTCAACAAAATGTATTAGATTCCATGTTTTTCTGCTAGATAATGTACATTAGAAAACATGCTTGCTGGCTAATGTGAAAATTAAAATAACAGACATTGGCAAATGCAAAGACCTGAATTATAAAGAGAGTAAATTAGTCTATGACTCTATTAACTGTTGATACAATATCAAATGTAGTTTCTGTTGATAAATAGATGTTAATTTCTTATCTGAGAGCTATATAATTTTACTAAATTGATTTAACTCCTTTGGTAAACAGGAAGAAAATTAATTTGTACTTCTTGAACATCACCTCCTTGTTAGAATGTGATTGGGTTGAAATTTAAGAACATACAAAAGATGAAATATACTTACCTAATCAAAGAGACAGTCATATTCTTTTGAATAAACAAACTGATGACACTGTATACTAAATATCCTTCATCAAATATTCTTTATTATGATCATTTTTGGGGTCTTTTTCTTGAAATTTCTACTGTTTTTAAATTAATGTTTTATGTACTTTACTTATTCATGAGGTCTCTCATAAGATGAACAAAAAAAATCATAGTATCGCTACTGGAATTACATTCTTCACATAAAACAATTTTATGCAAACATATTTTATGTTGATATTTTTTATATTTCTATTAGCTGACTTGAGAAACATTTAAATTAGAATCCAAAGATAATACCTTGCAAATCATTTTATAATAAATCCAAACTGAGTAAGCATGTATATGGAGTATATTGGTTTTTTTTAGTCATTATTATTGTGTGAATATGCTGTTTAATATGTAACTTTTTCTATATTGTAAAAGTGACACAGAGGCATATATGTTTTAACTTCTCTGAAAATGATAAAAGTTTTTCTAAGTGATCTTCTTTAGGGATTTGTTAAATTTAAGTAAAAAAGCTTCTTGATCACAGTGTAATATCCATAATCTACTGTCATTTGTTAATTAACATTTTAGTTGCTTTGTTTTGTAATTCTAGAGATTGTGATTTTTATAAACTATTATGGGATTCTTGTGATATATCCCTTTCTATTACTTGGCAAGCTCATCTTTATCAGACAAGCAGATAAGCGTACAGAATCTGCAATAAAGTTGTTGGCTGTTTGTGATTGTGCAAATTGCCTAATGTCTTTGAACAACAAACCCACCCCTCCTGCAAATAGACCCAGATCTAGAATCCTACAATGCATTGGTTGTTTAAATCTGGATCCATTCATGGTATCCTATTTATGATCAGAAGCAGACAGTGAAGAGCCTGGTTTGCTGACTGGTATATATCTGTATCTCTATTGCTTGCATTGAAAACCCTGGTTTGCTGACCAGTACATAATAACCAGTTACAAATCTGGATCAATGCTCTATGCAATGTAAACCAGGTCTGGTGACTAGTATCTTGTGCCACTCATTGAATGATCTGGAACTGTGATGTTTGCATTGAAAACCCTCTCCTACTAACACATACATAATGCCCAGTGACCGATCTGAATCTGTAATGTTTCAGGGAATACCCAGGTCTGCTGACCAATACATAATGCCCAGTGACCGATCTGAATCTGTAATGTTTCAGGGAATACCCAGGTCTGCTGACCAATACAAATGTTTCATGCTTTTGTGAAGTGGAAAAGAAAAATAATCATAATGTAGTAGAAATGCTGATCTGTCTAATATAAAACCAGTTTTGACTTTCCGGAATTTGCCTTTAAACCATCAATGATGTAATATAATTCACCAGGATTCGATTGCCAAGACTGTTATTTGTAATTTCAGAATGTGATTTCGAATGTCTGTAATGATGAATCCTTAGTTAACATTGCTACACTGTGAATGATCTGAAAGCCAGCATGACATTGCGAATTCAGGATCTGGTACAAAATGAAAATTTATATGTCTGAATTCTGTTGCCAAGAATTTTTCCCATTGATTTCCTGTCGTTAAAGATCTAATCCATACTCTAGCAGTACTGAAGTAATGAAAGAAGTTCATTCATTCCCTTATGCATTAATGTTTCTATGTAACAACCTATCCATCAGTCCATACGTCATGGGGATTTGAATGAAATAGTATATTGGCTCAGATAATCTAGCTTATAAAGCTGGATTCAAGCATATGTTAGGTCATGCTTTTTTTTAAGAGTGACAAATTTATCTTTATACATGTACATGATAATTCATTCATCCATCCATCTACCTCTCTTTCTGTATCTACTTATATACATCCATCAACTGAATCAGGGTTTGGCTCCTTGTAGAAAATCCAGATACAGATTGACCAGACAATGAAATTTTAACGTCTTCAGAAAGCAAATTTGTTTTAGTGTTTCCTCCATTTATCTGTTTATTTATACATTATTTGTGCCCACTGACAGATAAATTGACCAAAGCCAATATATTTTTATGTATTTCATCAATAAATCTGTGCTAAATTAAATCAAAAGCCTTCTCATGATCAAATTGTTACATCATCCCATTTCTCCTTTGCACTGTGTATAATCAGTTACAATTTTTATGGCAGATTCATATTTCTTCTCTTTTTCCTGCAGCTTTAGTTTTCCCCATACATGTTTTTTGTCTATTTCATAATGTCTTAGTATAAATACTCTTTATGTGATAGTGTTATTGGAACCAGTTTTTTAATCTTTCTTTTCTCCTTTGCCTTTGAAAATTCATGTAATAGCACCCACTTTCATTGTCCCCATTCCCATCCTTTCATTGTTTATAAGGATAATAGTTATACACATGCTCAAACATATGTAATTGTTTCTTTTGGAACTTAATATAAAAGTCCAATGTTAACCAGTTCAATCCTGGTTATTTCTCCTTTGTTTTAAGTTGCATTACTGCCTGTCTTATTTCTTCTTTTGTTTTGATCTTGTCATAGTTAATTTTTTTTCCTTTTTGTAATTTGTATGAATTTTGCACTTCTGCAGTATTTATCTGTTTCTTCTTGTGGGATATTTTGTGTACTATATGGATCTTTATAATTGCTGTATATTTCATTTTGTTATTTCTTCCATGCCTTTCTTAATACTGTTGTTCTATCTGAGCTATTCCATTTTTTGTTCTTTCCCCTTTTAATTCTGATTTTCTGTATATTCCGTTTGCTTTTATATACATTATTGTTTGTGCTATTGTTGTTTAATATTTCCTTACATTGATATTCTATTTCCTTTGATGGTGCCATGATTCTTTGTTAGTGCTTTAATTTCCCCTTTTAATTCTTCCAATTCTTTTACTATGTTTCTACTTTCCTTATCTATAAAATAGTCAAGCAATGTGCTGACTTTCTTAATTTATTCCTCTTGTATGGACTTAAGTTTCCAATGTTCCAGTGCCCATTTTTTGTTCTCTGTTCCATTCTTATAATTATTTTAACTGTGCTGTGATCTGAAATGTTTTCTTTAAAATTTCTCAGGTTTGTTATACAGTTGATCCACTTCCTGATATTTGTGTAACCAGCATCCTTGGCTAGTCTCATACCTATCTGTAGATTTCACCTTATTCTTGTTAAGTGTTCTATATATAAAAGTCATCATTTTTTAAAAATCCTAATTGGGTTTTCTAACACCTTATCATACCCGATATTTCCTGCACTGCTATATAAGCCCATGTCTATCACCCAATTATAAAATTTTCCTTGGTAAAATCTGGTATATATTAATTTAATGATAAATTCCCTCTATTTTATTATATAATATTGGTACATATACAGTTTAGCATATGCCACCCATTGATTATAATGTGTAATGGTTTCCGCTTGACGTGTTGTGTTGTTGGTGTTATATCCCAGGCTAGTTTTAATGATGTCTCATTAAGTAGTATGGCACCAGCTGCCTTACTTTCATTGGTTATTATGACAGCATATAGTTTTTCAATTTACATAGTTATATTTTATCATTACTTCCTGTAGTAATATTAGGTCATAACCTTTGCAGAGTTTAATTAATTCTTCTAGTTTTTTCTGGATTCGATTTATGTTCTATGATATAGCAAGGAGGTTTAATCCTGCAAGTGTTATCACTGATGATGGTACTGTTTAGTCTTAATTGTTGTTTGCATCATTTAGTTGGCTATAGTATTCTTCTGTGTGGTCAGATGTGCCTAGTTGTTAGTTTGATTTTTTTAAATCTGTTTTTATCCTTTTTAGGGCTGGCAATATTTATGGGCAGAGAGAATCCCTTTGCTATCAAGGGAGATCTCAGCTTGTCTCCCTGATTCCCTTGGATGACAATCCTATTTAAGTCATGTTTCCTCATTTGCATTTTTTGTGATGGCTTTGGAGTCAAGGTAGAGACAATGTCTTCCCTCATTACTAGTGACTATTCCTCACCATCCGACACATGCTACACTCTTTTCTTTTATTTCTGTATCAGGACATCCTTCAGTGGGAGGCTCAACTCCTGTGTTTTGTTTTTTTATGTGGAATCTACTATCTGGAAATATTGGTTCCTTCAAGACATAGTATGGTGCTGTTATTTGTTTCACCATTACTGGTGAGCATTTCTTCTTTTTCAGTTTTTTTTTCTCCTTTCTCCCTCTGTTCTTGAAAAGCAGTTTCATTCTATTTTCAAAATCCTCCATAATTCTAATGTTATTTCTTTCCCTCTTTTTATCTCCTGAGTTTCCATTAATTTTAAGGTCAATCCTGCTGGATTAGGTTTGCAGTCCAGAATTGCTTTTAAAGCCACTTATGCTCCCATTTCCAATAATTATGGACTGCTTTTAAGACATTGGTTTCATTTGCTTTTTCAAGTTTCTTTCCATCTAAAAGAGATTCAGTCACATATATTTATCTGTCCATCTATCCAACTGTAAATACACAGGAACACAATGGCTCTTCTGAATAATCAGTTCTTATAAATTGAACATGTAATATTCTTTAAACATGATATTTAAAACTTGACATCACTCTGATGTAGCAGCATTATTAAATGGAGTCATATTGGCTTAGTGGCTGGTATGCAGAACTTGTCATCAGAAGGACATGGGTTCAATGAATCCTACTGTGAGATTAAACATGGTCTCCTACAATAGTGTGTCTTTGGGCATATAACTTTGTTCCATTTGGTTCAGTATTAAATAACTTCACTTGTGTTGTTGTGCCATAAAATGCTAAGCTAAATGAATTCTTAAATAATTCAGGATCTCAGAAGAGCTTTAGCATTAGCAAAGTTGGTGTTGAATTAAATTTACTCTGTTTCTTTAATCTGTTATTAAATTTAGTTTTTCTTTAATCTTTCATTGAATTTACTGTTTGTCTTTAATCTTTCATTGAATTTGCTGTTTTTTTCATCTTTCATTAAACCTAATGGGTTACTTTAATCTTTCATTAAATTTACTTATAGACCTTTTTTTACATTACTTTATTTTACAGGTTGACATGAAGCTGGGAAGGAATATGAGAGCCAGACCAAAGCAAACTGATGATGGACGGTCAAATGGACAAACCTCAGACAAAGTAAAGTGATGCCTTTCAGTATTGCAGCACTGCTTCATACCCATGCCCACCTGCCTCAACCCTTGTTGCTTTGTCACTCATCTAGCTGTCAGATTTGTTTGCAGAATGTACAGAACACATTTAATATATGGCCATGACTCTCTCTCTCTCTCTCTCTCTCTCTCTCTCTCTCTCTCTCTCTCTCTCTCTCTCTCTCTCTCTCTCTCTCTCTCTCTCTCTCTCTCTCTCTCTTGAATAATGGGAGGATATGGTAAGATGTTAATTAAAACATGGGTGGGACTTCTCAGTTTATGCTTTATATAGATGATGAATGCAAGTCAAAGGAGTAGTCATTTTAGTTAGCAGTGTACTAAGATCATTTACAATTTCCAAAGACATGTCAGCCATAATACATGAAAGTAGCATTGAGGTATGCCAACATTCTCTCCACTGAGCAAGTTTTAAATGCAAACAACTTCACCTTACATACTTCACTTTCTCAAAAGTACATAATAACTGGTGAGTGCCACGACATGAGATTAACCCCAATAAGGTACATGTAAATCTATGAAACTTTCAAGGTCTTATCAATATAAGTCATTTTAAATATTTCACATCATATAGAAGATTTATCATGCCTGATTGTCCACTCCTTTAATTTTGCTTTTTGCAGCATAACTTTGCTAAAGAAAAATGTTGCGTTTCAGGAAATGTTATTGTGGACCCTTATGCTGCTCAAACATTAAACTCAATATCCAGAAATCCAAGTCATCTAAAGAGTTCTGGCCCCTGATTGCCCATCTCCAAACTAGGTTTTGCTACTAAAATTCTTCTTTTTTAATCCTTGCCAAATGGACTGTAGGGACAAGGGCAATTTGCAATGCATTTTTTGCTAGTAGCTTTAATTATTTTAAAATAATGGACCTTATAGACTTTAAGAAACCAGACCATTTCAAATTGTTCAAAAAGTTATATTAATTTTATTGGAATTTCTTTGACAATTGGATGTATTGTGCTTTCATCTTCAGAGGGATCCCATGTTTGGGACCTTTAGCAAGACATGATGTAAACAGATTGATTGATCATTAATCAGTCATCAGTCTATTAAAGAAAACTGCTGCTCAGTTTTGAAATTTTATAAATGAGCTGTTATGAGTCAATCCTCTTAAAACAAGCAACATAAAAGAGTGAATAAATTTAACAAATATATTTTTTCCCTAGAATATAAAGTAAAAATGAGGAGAAAAAAAACAACTTATGGTATTGCAAATTAAATCCCAAAATAATCCAAGAATTACAGACACAAGTCCCAGTAATTTAAAGTCCTGAATACATTTAAGTAAAAGTCCAGAAAAAATCCCAAAACTGAAGTCGATAACATGTCTGTGGTAGTTATTAAAATGTTGATGTGTCACATCATTTATTGAATCATAGAAATATAATAAATGATTCCAGATTTGAATACACAATAAATTCAAGTGAGGCTCTAAGAATTTTATGAGAGCACTGTTGTATTTCCAGAGAAAATAATCACTTGAATTCAGTAATTTGAACAAAGAAAATGATTCTAGCCCAACTGGTTACAACATAATACAACTTAAAGTGCTAGAAATTAAAACATGAATGACCAAGTCCCCACAATTATAAGATTATATAGTTCTCTACTTGACTGCAGGAAACAATTAGCATTTTCTATAAAAAAAAAATTACCCTAAAGGAAAATAACTTTCTAGAATGATCCTGATGTTTACAAAATCAAAACCATAACCTGTAAAATTCATTTAGGAAAGTACAAAACCCTGACCCAAATAAACATATTTACTTCTTTTATTAATAAAGATCCTGATACTAAGCCAATACACATAGAAAATAATTTAGCTATGTATTAGTGGTTTACACAAAACAAAATAAAATAATCAGGTCAAGCAAAAATGAACTCAATTTTGGACAAGGTCAAGTCAAACTAACAAACAAACTATTAAATTAAACATACATTGCAGAGCCAATCAGGGTTTCTCTTTCAAACAACATATTTTTTGTTTATGGGAACTCATGAAAATAAAGGGAATCTACACACAGGCAGTCATGAGTGATAAAGGTGTGTAGTAAATTGGCTGTGTGGCATATGACAATAATGTGAACCTTTATCTTTCAATTATTTTTCAACTTCCAAAACAGTTCAAAAAAATATACTATGTAATGATTCCCATCTTGATTGGAATTCTGAATCCTTTGAAAGTCTGATATGCAAGAGTTGATTGACAGGGGTCAGTTAACTAGCAAACTTGAAAAGACAATGTTGGAATTAAATAAAGCTAAGGACAGAACTACTTTTAAGAGACAAAGTGAGCTTTCTTCACCTTTATGACATTTAATTTTGACTTGAAATCAATCAGCACATTCCAATAGAGTCAAAATGATGAATGATCATGTCATATTTTAAGCTGCAGATTGAATATTAAAACAGTCTGCATGCTCTCTAACTATAATTCACCAGCATTATTCCTGATATTTAGGCAAATTTTGTATGCTTTACTATTCAGAATCTGCCTGTTCCATTGAATAAATGAGTGAATAAATGATATTATTTGCAACAGACAAAGATAAAAACGTAAAATTTATCAATCCTTGACAGATTTTATTGACTTCAGAAATGTTGAGAGTTTGGGGCCCCGAGTGGTCTAAAGTGCTCTCCGTTATGGTTCACTGCCATCTCACCTCTGTCAGCATGCGTTTCAATCTAAGATTCGGCAAATGTGGATATGTGAGAAAACTTGCCAGTAGCATGGGTTGGTTGTTCTTTCTGTGGATTTTCCAGTTTCTTCCTACATCAATTATACTGGCCGCCATGTATAGCCTATTGTGCACTGAAAAATGACTTTAAGTATTGCATCCTCATTTGTTCCCAAAATATGGAAAACTGCAAAAGTAACTCCTATTCACAAATCTGGTCCTAAGGATGATGCTGATAACTACCAGCCAATCTCAATACTACCAAACTTGTCAAAATTGATTGAAAAGCATGTCCATGATTCATTCATATCATATTTAACCAAACACTTTCTGTTATACCCTAATCAATCAGGCTTTAGACAGAAACACTCATGTGAGACAGCCTTGATCTCCCTAACTGATAAATGGCTTCAAGCACTTGATCAAGGTAGAATAATAGGTTCTGTATTTGTAGATTTCAGGAAAGCTTTTGACATGGTAGATCATGAAATCCTTTTGAAGAAACTTAAAATCTATCAATGTGATGAAAGCACAGTTAGATGGTTTACTTCATACTTAAGTGAGAGAACACAACATATTTATATTAATAATGTTCTGTCTAAACCTGAAACAATTAGATGTGGAATACAACAAGGCTCAATTCTGGGTCCATTACTGTTTATTTTATTTATTAATGACCTACCACTTGTACTAAAGGACTTGGTGTCATCTCGGTGTTGAGAGTTTGAAGACATTGCTTGAAAAACATTAGTCTAATTGCAATACATTATTCTAAAGTACAGTATAATTGATAATAGATCCAGATATTGAAAATCTGATACAAATATTGAAATAACAAATTTAGACATGCCCAGCTCATTCAGAAAGTCATTGGTTTTAGGAATGTTGTTAAAATGAAATTTTTTCATGTGATTTGATTGGGGTGGGGGATTTTTCTTAACTATTAAAGCAGTGCATTTCCTAATAAAATGGCCCTTCTACCTCTTTTTCTATATTTAATGCTATCAAAAAAAAGAAACCATATTATAGAACTATTTTCAACATTGGTCCTTGTTTTAACAAATCTGACTTAGTCATTTTTTTAAATGTATCACTAATGCATTTCCTGGGTTCTCTTTCTTGATGACCATTCTGAAAGTTTTTAAGGAGAGAAGCGAGTTATTTCATAACCTAATTCAGTACATTCTGTACTAATTGATGTTGATTTATGAAAAAAAAACCTTTTTTGTAGTAAGTCATTTTGTACCTTACTTACAAGGGCAGAAACTCAATTAACAATCTTAACCAAATGTTCTAACTACTTTATAATGTAGTACAGTATATACTAATATTTAGTCATTAAAAATTGAGCAAATCTTTCTTTTGAACATTTTGACTACATGTTATTTTACTGAATTATCTATGGACAAGCTGTAATTTTTGGTATTTTTTGCATTATATAAACGAAATCATTGTAAGCTGCTCCACATTTAAGTGTGGTCTTTTTATTACAAAATAATGAATACACAAAATGCATATAATAAAATCTAATGTACACTCTAATTTTATGCTCATTAAAATTAATCCAACTGACCTTTCACCCTTAAAGTTGATAGTTGTTCATGCTATTGACTTTGAGTGTTCATGTAAAATTATAGTGAGGATACAATTTGAGTGTAAATTTAGATTTTATGCTTGCTATAAATGTTGGTCTTTCATTTTGAATTTCTTATTGAATTAAGCAAATTTGGACAGATGGAATGCTTGATATTCAATCAGTCACATATTGAATGCTTTATAATACAAGAGAAAGACAGAGAGATGGAAGGCTCAATAATGCAATACAAATACTGACAGATGGAATGCTTCTTAATGTGATACACACATCAACAGATGGAATGTTTCAAATATTGACAAATTTAATGCTTCATAATGTGATACATTGACAGATGGAATGCTTCAAACATGGACAGATTAATTGCTTCAGAATGTGACAGATGGAATTCTTCATAATGCAATACAAAAATGTACAAATTGAATGCTTCATAATGTGCTACAAACATTGACAGCAAATGCTTCATAATGTGATACAAACATTGACAGATCAAATGCTTCATAATGTGCTACAAACATTGACAGCAAATGCTTCATAATGTGATACAAACATTGACAGATCAAATGCTTCATAATGTGATACAAACATTGACAGATCAAATGCTTCATAATGCAATACAAACACTGACCTATGGAATGCTTCATAATGCAATAAAAACATTGACAGATGGAATTTTTCATAATGTGCTACAACCATTGACAAATGGAATGTGTCATAATGGGAAACAAACATTGACAGATGGAATTCTTCATAATGTTATATATATATATTCCATGTTAGTAAATAATTCAAATGAATGTCACACTATTGATTATATTCAGAATTCAGTTTTTTTCAGTTGGTAATACCTGTATAAATAATTTATCTATGTTTTGGTAATGTAAATAATTTGTCTCAGTTTGTTACTATAAATAATTTATATCAGTTTTGTATCACAAATAAATTTGCACATAATTTTTCATGTTAAAACTATTTTAGGGATACAATAAGCCTATTTGGAAATAGTAAATCTGAACATGTGTTGCAGAGATTTATTTAATTTGTGAAACTTTACTGATACTAAAAATAGCATGAATGACTGTCTTGTCATATGACATAATCCTTTTGACAGTCTGATTATGAAGTCATTTCGTATTTTTTAAATATGTATTTTGGAATATCAAGTTGTGACATGTTACATTGTGACATCATACAAGACAAAGTACTAGAAATTTATTTATCATATTAAGTCAGTATTTTTAGTCAGGCTTACTTGGAGACTTTTTGTTTTATTTATTTGATCAAATTATCTTTATCTTAAGTGACATTTGTCATGTGATAAATAGAACCTTACTTTTAATGTGCTGATATTAAATTAAATTAATTAACCTTCTTGATAATTGTCAATGCTTTGCTCATTATTCTCCCTCAAGAGAAGTTATATCTATTTAAAAAATTTTATATTCGGTAAGCATATAATATGAATTCATTTACTTTAATGGCTTTCTTTTTTTGTGGTTTTATAAAATTTCTTATCTCCATAACTACTTACAGTCATTGAGCTCTGTTGTTTCCAGAGAAAGATCATCATTTTTGGTGTAAATTTGTGGTTTATGAAATGTTCTATTCCTTCAACAAAAGGATTATTGTTCATTGTGGCTTATAGCAACCATAAAATCCATAAAAACTGACATGCTATGGATGAAAAGTAGTGACATCACAGTTCATTGAATGTAATATCTTCCTTCAAATACTAATTCTCATTCTTATCTCTTCCAGCTCGACTGTGCCATAACTGATCCTCTGCTTCCACTCACCGCTAACTCTTCCACTAGTGCTGCAGTAGAATTCTTCTGTCACATGCACTCCGGGATGCCTGACTTGGGCACTTCCAATATCTCCTATCTTACAAATAATTCCTCCTCTCTGTCTCGCACTATTGCCTCACCCCAGCACCCAACCCAGGTATACCAGCTCAAAAATTAGAAAAGTATATTTCAAAATGCTATGGTTTGACATGTGCAGATTTTGACAGCCTGACAGTCTTATTGTGTTAACCATGCCAGTTGCATCTTGTCCAATCACATTACCATGTGACTATTATAAATTTGGATTGTAGCTTTACAGCAAGAAGATTTAGGTCAATGTTGAATTTCAGCATTGTAGCTCCTGTTTAGCTTAGAACAATTAATTGGATCATTTTAGCAGGGACATTCATATCATATGGACACATTTGTTGTTTTTGGAAAATTTAATATGATTACTAAGTGTACATTATGTACATTCCAGAAGGGTTGTTTGATGTATACAAAGCTTACACACTATTATAGAGAAAATAGTAGCAAATTAAACAATATCCAAAATGTACAAGTTATGGCTTTAACATCATTTCTGCTATGACATGGAGTTTCCTTATGCAAGACAGGAATGTTCAAAAACCAAAAAGAATGTGTTCTTGATGTTTTGGTGGAATGCCAGAAAGAACAGGTCTCTTTCTAGTTTTGTAATAATAGTTACTAATCACAGGTAACCGCTCCAGTGTCCTACTAGTTAGAGCATCTGCCTCGGATGGTGGAATGCCAGAAAGAACAGGTCTCTTTCTAGTTTTGTAATAATAGTTACTAATCACAGGTAACCGCTCCAGTGTCCTACTAGTTAGAGCATCTGCCTCGGATGGTGGAATGCCAGAAAGAACAGGTCTCTTTCTAGTTTTGTAATAATAGTTACTAATCACAGGTAACCGCTCCAGTGGTCCTACAGTGTTAGAGCATCTGCCTCGGATGGTGGAATGCCAGAAAGAACAGGTCTCTTTCTAGTTTTTTAATAATAGTTACTAATCACCAGGTAACCGCTCAGTGTCCTACTAGTTAGAGCATCTGCCTCGATGGTGGAATGCCAGAAAGAACAGGTCTCTTTCTAGTATTTTGTAATAATAGTTACTAATCACAGGTAACCGCTCCAGTGTCCTACTAGTTAGAGACTCTGCCTCGGATGGTGGAATGCCAGAGAAGGAAAAGGTCTCTTTCTAGTTTGTAATAATAGTTACTAATCACAGGTAACCGCTTCCAGTGTCCTACTAGTTAGAGGCATCTGCCTCGGATGGTGGGAATGCCAGAAAGAACAGGGTCTCTTTCTAGTTTTGTAATAATAGTTACTAATCACAGGGTAACCGCTCCAGTGTCCTACTAGTTAGAGCATCTGCCTCGGATGGTGGAATGGCCAGAAAGAACAGGTCTCTTTCTAGTTTGTAATAATAGTTACTAATCACAGGTAACCGATCCAGTGTCCTACTAGTTAGAGCATCTGCCTCGGATGGTGGAATGCCCAGAAAGAAACAGGGTGTGTCTACTTTCTTAGTTGTGTAATTAATAATAGTTACTAATCACAGGTAACGCTCCAGTGTCCTACTAGTTAGAGCATCTGCCTCGGATGGTGTGAATGCCAGAAAGAACAGGTCTCTTTCTAGTTTTGTAATAATAGTTACTAATCACAGGTAACCGCTCCAGTGTCCTACTAGTTAGAGCATCTGCCTCGGATGGTGGAATGCCAGAAAGGAACAGGTCTCTTTCTAGTTTTGTAATAATAGTTACTAATCACAGGTAACCGCTCCAGTGTCCTACTAGTTAGAGCATCTGCCTCGATGGTGGAATGCCAGAAAGAACAGGTCTCTTTCTAGTTTTGTAATAATAGTTACTAATCACAGGTAACCGCTCCAGTGTCCTACTAGTTAGAGCATCTGCCTCGGATGGTGGAATGCCAGAAAGAACAGGTCTCTTTCTAGTTTTGTAACAACACTTACTAATCACAGGTAACCGCCCCAGTCTCCTCCTAGTCAGATCATCTGGCTCTGAGGTCTGAATGCCAGAAAGAACAGGTCTCTTTCTAGTTTTGTAATAATAGTTACTAATCACAGGTAACCGCTCCAGTGTCCTACTAGTTAGAGCATCTGCCTCGGATGGTGGAATGCCAGAAAGAACAGGTCTCTTTCTAGTTTTGTAATAATAGTTACTAATCACAGGTAACCGCTCCGTCTCTTTCTAGTTTTGTAATAATAGTTACTAATCACAGGTAACCGCTCCAGTGTCCTACTAGTTAGAGCATCTGCCTCGGATGGTGGAATGCCAGAAAGAACAGGTCTCTTTCTAGTTTTGTAATAATAGTTACTAATCACAGGTAACCGCTCCAGTGTCCTACTAGTTAGAGCATCTGCCTCGGATGGTGGAATGCCAGAAAGAACAGGTCTCTTTCTAGTTTTGTAATAATAGTTACTAATCACAGGTAACCGCTCCAGTGTCCTACTAGTTAGAGCATCTGCCTCGGATGGTGGAATGCCAGAAAGAACAGGTCTCTTTCTAGTTTTGTAATAATAGTTACTAATCACAGGTAACCGCTCCAGTGTCCTACTAGTTAGAGCATCTGCCTCGGATGGTGGAATGCCAGAAAGAACAGGTCTCTTTCTAGTTTTGTAATAATAGTTACTAATCACAGGTAACCGCTCCAGTGTCCTACTAGTTAGAGCATCTGCCTCGGATGGTGGAATGCCAGAAAGAACAGGGTCTCTTTCTAGTTTTGTAATAATAGTTACTAATCACAGGTAACCGCTCCAGTGTCCTACTAGTTAGAGCATCTGCCTCGGATGGTGGAATGCCAGAAAGAACAGGTCTCTTTCTAGTTTTGTAATAATAGTTACTAATCACAGGTAACCGCTCCAGTGTCCTACTAGTTAGAGCATCTGCCTCGGATGGTGGAATGCCAGAAAGAACAGGTCTCTTTCTAGTTTTGTAATAATAGTTACTAATCACAGGTAACCGCTCCAGTGTCCTACTAGTTAGAGCATCTGCCTCGGATGGTGGAATGCCAGAAAGAACAGGTCTCTTTCTAGTTTTGTAATAATAGTTACTAATCACAGGTAACCGCTCCAGTGTCCTACTAGTTAGAGCATCTGCCTCGGATGGTGGAATGCCAGAAAGAACAGGTCTCTTTCTAGTTTTGTAATAATAGTTACTAATCACAGGTAACCGCTCCAGTGTCCTACTAGTTAGAGCATCTGCCTCGGATGGTGGAATGCCAGAAAGAACAGGTCTCTTTCTAGTTTTGTAATAATAGTTACTAATCACAGGTAACCGCTCCAGTGTCCTACTAGTTAGAGCATCTGCCTCGGATGGTGGAATGCCAGAAAGAACAGGTCTCTTTCTAGTTTTGTAATAATAGTTACTAATCACAGGTAACCGCTCCAGTGTCCTACTAGTTAGAGCATCTGCCTCGGATGGTGGAATGCCAGAAAGAACAGGTCTCTTTCTAGTTTTGTAATAATAGTTACTAATCACAGGTAACCGCTCCAGTGTCCTACTAGTTAGAGCATCTGCCTCGGATGGTGGAATGCCAGAAAGAACAGGTCTCTTTCTAGTTTTGTAATAATAGTTACTAATCACAGGTAACCGCTCCAGTGTCCTACTAGTTAGAGCATCTGCCTCGGATGGTGGAATGCCAGAAAGAACAGGTCTCTTTCTAGTTTTGTAATAATAGTTACTAATCACAGGTAACCGCTCCAGTGTCCTACTAGTTAGAGCATCTGCCTCGGATGGTGGAATGCCAGAAAGAACAGGTCTCTTTCTAGTTTTGTAATAATAGTTACTAATCACAGGTAACCGCTCCAGTGTCCTACTAGTTAGAGCATCTGCCTCGGATGGTGGAATGCCAGAAAGAACAGGTCTCTTTCTAGTTTTGTAATAATAGTTACTAATCACAGGTAACCGCTCCAGTGTCCTACTAGTTAGAGCATCTGCCTCGGATGGTGGAATGCCAGAAAGAACAGGTCTCTTTCTAGTTTTGTAATAATAGTTACTAATCACAGGTAACCGCTCCAGTGTCCTACTAGTTAGAGCATCTGCCTCGGATGGTGGAATGCCAGAAAGAACAGGTCTCTTTCTAGTTTTGTAATAATAGTTACTAATCACAGGTAACCGCTCCAGTGTCCTACTAGTTAGAGCATCTGCCTCGGATGGTGGAATGCCAGAAAGAACAGGTCTCTTTCTAGTTTTGTAATAATAGTTACTAATCACAGGTAACCGCTCCAGTGTCCTACTAGTTAGAGCATCTGCCTCGGATGGTGGAATGCCAGAAAGAACAGGTCTCTTTCTAGTTTTGTAATAATAGTTACTAATCACAGGTAACCGCTCCAGTGTCCTACTAGTTAGAGCATCTGCCTCGGATGGTGGAATGCCAGAAAGAACAGGTCTCTTTCTAGTTTTGTAATAATAGTTACTAATCACAGGTAACCGCTCCAGTGTCCTACTAGTTAGAGCATCTGCCTCGGATGGTGGAATGCCAGAAAGAACAGGTCTCTTTCTAGTTTTGTAATAATAGTTACTAATCACAGGTAACCGCTCCAGTGTCCTACTAGTTAGAGCATCTGCCTCGGATGGTGGAATGCCAGAAAGAACAGGTCTCTTTCTAGTTTTGTAATAATAGTTACTAATCACAGGTAACCGCTCCAGTGTCCTACTAGTTAGAGCATCTGCCTCGGATGGTGGAATGCCAGAAAGAACAGGTCTCTTTCTAGTTTTGTAATAATAGTTACTAATCACAGGTAACCGCTCCAGTGTCCTACTAGTTAGAGCATCTGCCTCGGATGGTGGAATGCCAGAAAGAACAGGTCTCTTTCTAGTTTTGTAATAATAGTTACTAATCACAGGTAACCGCTCCAGTGTCCTACTAGTTAGAGCATCTGCCTCGGATGGTGGAATGCCAGAAAGAACAGGTCTCTTTCTAGTTTTGTAATAATAGTTACTAATCACAGGTAACCGCTCCAGTGTCCTACTAGTTAGAGCATCTGCCTCGGATGGTGGAATGCCAGAAAGAACAGGTCTCTTTCTAGTTTTGTAATAATAGTTACTAATCACAGGTAACCGCTCCAGTGTCCTACTAGTTAGAGCATCTGCCTCGGATGGTGGAATGCCAGAAAGAACAGGTCTCTTTCTAGTTTTGTAATAATAGTTACTAATCACAGGTAACCGCTCCAGTGTCCTACTAGTTAGAGCATCTGCCTCGGATGGTGGAATGCCAGAAAGAACAGGTCTCTTTCTAGTTTTGTAATAATAGTTACTAATCACAGGTAACCGCTCCAGTGTCCTACTAGTTAGAGCATCTGCCTCGGATGGTGGAATGCCAGAAAGAACAGGTCTCTTTCTAGTTTTGTAATAATAGTTACTAATCACAGGTAACCGCTCCAGTGTCCTACTAGTTAGAGCATCTGCCTCGGATGGTGGAATGCCAGAAAGAACAGGTCTCTTTCTAGTTTTGTAATAATAGTTACTAATCACAGGTAACCGCTCCAGTGTCCTACTAGTTAGAGCATCTGCCTCGGATGGTGGAATGCCAGAAAGAACAGGTCTCTTTCTAGTTTTGTAATAATAGTTACTAATCACAGGTAACCGCTCCAGTGTCCTACTAGTTAGAGCATCTGCCTCGGATGGTGGAATGCCAGAAAGAACAGGTCTCTTTCTAGTTTTGTAATAATAGTTACTAATCACAGGTAACCGCTCCAGTGTCCTACTAGTTAGAGCATCTGCCTCGGATGGTGGAATGCCAGAAAGAACAGGTCTCTTTCTAGTTTTGTAATAATAGTTACTAATCACAGGTAACCGCTCCAGTGTCCTACTAGTTAGAGCATCTGCCTCGGATGGTGGAATGCCAGAAAGAACAGGTCTCTTTCTAGTTTTGTAATAATAGTTACTAATCACAGGTAACCGCTCCAGTGTCCTACTAGTTAGAGCATCTGCCTCGGATGGTGGAATGCCAGAAAGAACAGGTCTCTTTCTAGTTTTGTAATAATAGTTACTAATCACAGGTAACCGCTCCAGTGTCCTACTAGTTAGAGCATCTGCCTCGGATGGTGGAATGCCAGAAAGAACAGGTCTCTTTCTAGTTTTGTAATAATAGTTACTAATCACAGGTAACCGCTCCAGTGTCCTACTAGTTAGAGCATCTGCCTCGGATGGTGGAATGCCAGAAAGAACAGGTCTCTTTCTAGTTTTGTAATAATAGTTACTAATCACAGGTAACCGCTCCAGTGTCCTACTAGTTAGAGCATCTGCCTCGGATGGTGGAATGCCAGAAAGAACAGGTCTCTTTCTAGTTTTGTAATAATAGTTACTAATCACAGGTAACCGCTCCAGTGTCCTACTAGTTAGAGCATCTGCCTCGGATGGTGGAATGCCAGAAAGAACAGGTCTCTTTCTAGTTTTGTAATAATAGTTACTAATCACAGGTAACCGCTCCAGTGTCCTACTAGTTAGAGCATCTGCCTCGGATGGTGGAATGCCAGAAAGAACAGGTCTCTTTCTAGTTTTGTAATAATAGTTACTAATCACAGGTAACCGCTCCAGTGTCCTACTAGTTAGAGCATCTGCCTCGGATGGTGGAATGCCAGAAAGAACAGGTCTCTTTCTAGTTTTGTAATAATAGTTACTAATCACAGGTAACCGCTCCAGTGTCCTACTAGTTAGAGCATCTGCCTCGGATGGTGGAATGCCAGAAAGAACAGGTCTCTTTCTAGTTTTGTAATAATAGTTACTAATCACAGGTAACCGCTCCAGTGTCCTACTAGTTAGAGCATCTGCCTCGGATGGTGGAATGCCAGAAAGAACAGGTCTCTTTCTAGTTTTGTAATAATAGTTACTAATCACAGGTAACCGCTCCAGTGTCCTACTAGTTAGAGCATCTGCCTCGGATGGTGGAATGCCAGAAAGAACAGGTCTCTTTCTAGTTTTGTAATAATAGTTACTAATCACAGGTAACCGCTCCAGTGTCCTACTAGTTAGAGCATCTGCCTCGGATGGTGGAATGCCAGAAAGAACAGGTCTCTTTCTAGTTTTGTAATAATAGTTACTAATCACAGGTAACCGCTCCAGTGTCCTACTAGTTAGAGCATCTGCCTCGGATGGTGGAATGCCAGAAAGAACAGGTCTCTTTCTAGTTTTGTAATAATAGTTACTAATCACAGGTAACCGCTCCAGTGTCCTACTAGTTAGAGCATCTGCCTCGGATGGTGGAATGCCAGAAAGAACAGGTCTCTTTCTAGTTTTGTAATAATAGTTACTAATCACAGGTAACCGCTCCAGTGTCCTACTAGTTAGAGCATCTGCCTCGGATGGTGGAATGCCAGAAAGAACAGGTCTCTTTCTAGTTTTGTAATAATAGTTACTAATCACAGGTAACCGCTCCAGTGTCCTACTAGTTAGAGCATCTGCCTCGGATGGTGGAATGCCAGAAAGAACAGGTCTCTTTCTAGTTTTGTAATAATAGTTACTAATCACAGGTAACCGCTCCAGTGTCCTACTAGTTAGAGCATCTGCCTCGGATGGTGGAATGCCAGAAAGAACAGGTCTCTTTCTAGTTTTGTAATAATAGTTACTAATCACAGGTAACCGCTCCAGTGTCCTACTAGTTAGAGCATCTGCCTCGGATGGTGGAATGCCAGAAAGAACAGGTCTCTTTCTAGTTTTGTAATAATAGTTACTAATCACAGGTAACCGCTCCAGTGTCCTACTAGTTAGAGCATCTGCCTCGGATGGTGGAATGCCAGAAAGAACAGGTCTCTTTCTAGTTTTGTAATAATAGTTACTAATCACAGGTAACCGCTCCAGTGTCCTACTAGTTAGAGCATCTGCCTCGGATGGTGGAATGCCAGAAAGAACAGGTCTCTTTCTAGTTTTGTAATAATAGTTACTAATCACAGGTAACCGCTCCAGTGTCCTACTAGTTAGAGCATCTGCCTCGGATGGTGGAATGCCAGAAAGAACAGGTCTCTTTCTAGTTTTGTAATAATAGTTACTAATCACAGGTAACCGCTCCAGTGTCCTACTAGTTAGAGCATCTGCCTCGGATGGTGGAATGCCAGAAAGAACAGGTCTCTTTCTAGTTTTGTAGTAATAGTTACTAATCACAGGTAACCGCTCCAGTGTCCTACTAGTTAGAGCATCTGCCTCGGATGTGGGAGGTCGTGGGTTCGATCTCCAGTCAAGTCATACCAAAGACTTACAAAAATGATAATAACAGCTGCTTCACTTGGCACTCAGCATTAAGAGGTCATTGTTTGGACTGGTTGGCTGGTGTCTTGGATAATGTGACTGGGTGAGACATCATGCTACATGTCTGCGACATGATGCCCCAGTGCTATACATCACTATAAACTGCCACACTGCAGACATCATAGCGATATGATTGAAAAATTGTTAAAGCTACATTAAAAATCATAATCACATCACATCACTAATCACAGAAAAGATGTTGAATAAATATCAGCACACATTTTATCACAGCTATTGAAGGGTATTATACCCTCTTGAGTAATTTTTAAAATTTAAGATATTGCCTAAGCCAATTGGCTTTAAACTGGCAATGTGCCTTATATGCTGAAGCCATGTAGCCAATAGTGTTGATATTTTAGATTGCATTGTGCATTTGTGGCCCGTTGTGTTGATATTTTACATTGCAGCCTGTATTTGAAGCCACATATCATAAACAAATAAATGTTATACTTGCCTTTGATAATAACATCATATATGAAAAGGCATCAATCATTTCCTATCCAAATCTTAATCAATACTTAAATATTTTTACCATGAAGCTGATAACTTGTATGGTCCAAACATTTTGCAATTTATTTATTCTTCATGATTTTTAACTGAAGATCAATTATGAAATTACCAACTGTACAGTATTTGCCTCACATAGCAGTCAAAAATTCAGATTTTACAGTTTTTTGGGTTTTTGTTTACTGAAATTCTGATCTTCCATGTAGAATTCTGGTGCTAATCAATACCATTTATAAAGAAAATTACTTGTATGACATTTTTTGTTTTAATTGGCCACATATTTTAAAGACAAACTGCCAGTGAGCTGTAATACTTGTCTACATGTTGATAAAAAATCTGTACCATGTATACTCACTTATAAGTCAAGCCCAAGTGCAAGCAACATAGACCCTGTTCTGCAGTTGCATAATGTGTTGGCTGATCAGGTCTATGTTATTTGTTCTACTGATTACTCATAACAAACTGCATAGACCTATATCTGCTGGCACATGTTACGACTGATCTGGGTCAATGCAATTTACAGTTGCAAATAGATATTGTAACTACTCAAATATGTCATGAATCTAAACAAACCTCTACATGAGATTTTACTAAGACCTTGATCACTTTCAATTTTCACCATTTTCTGCCAAACTTGGTCAAGTTGTGGGCCATGTTTTACTTGAAACCTTCAACATTGAACCAAATTTGCATCAGTTCAAAGTACATGTATTTATCAAGGCAATACAGTACTCCTTACAACTATGTTCCAAATGCTTCATACTATATTGTGTACTATTATCAAATAAATATAGTACATCTTAGGGTTATTTTCCAAAACCCTTATCAATAAAATATGCTAATGTTATCAAGGATTTACAGTACTCTTTTTGATTATTTTCCAGGCCCTTATGAATTTAATGCAATGTTATCAAGAAAAATCAGTAATCTTTATGATTGTTTTCCAAACCATTATGAATACAGGGTGGTAATATTATCAAGGAGATTCAGTACTCTGTATAATTGTCTTCCAAACCATTATGAATATAGAATAGTAATCTTATCAAGGAGATTTGGTATGCTGTATAATTGGCTTCCAAACCATTATAAAATTATAAATGCAGTATGATGAGGTTTTCAAGGAGATTCAATACTCCTTATGATTCTTTTCCAAACCATTATGAATGTAGTCTGGTGATGTTTTAATTAATTTGTGAAAACCAATCATAGTGTCTGTTTGCTAGAATTCTAAAATACATCCACAAAGTTGTAAAACTTTACTTTACAATCCTGTTTTTAGGATCTAATTGAAAGTTTGAATAGACAGAAACAGACTCGGCGACAGCTTGAATTTGAAAAAGAATATCATCAAGCAGAAGCTGAAGCAAAACGTTGGAAAATTGAGGAGAGGACACAGAAAGAACACAAACAGCAAGAGCTTGGGGACCAAACAAAGGAAATCATGCAAAGAGGAGCAGCAGCTCAGCAAGAAAAGGACTGGCAACAAGAAGTAGAGGCAGAGAAGAGGAAAAAGCAGCATGAACAAATACAAAAATCTTTACTCCAGGATTCTTTCCCACTGGCAGATTCCCTGCTTAGAACTAATTCTCCATTTGATGAAAAAGAGCAAACATCTGCAAAGGTTATTTTTCGACCTTTAGATACAGAGTCACAGAATGGTTTGACCAAGTCCAAAAATGTGGGAGATATCCATGTCAGTGGAGTAATAACAGAAAAGGATAGTGATGAAGATGATGACTTTATTCTTGAAAAAGTTGATAGCAGTAAAGAAGATTCTGATATCAATGATTTCTAATGCTCCTTTAAAACTATTCATCTGTTTCCTGTAGAAATTTGTATAAAATATTTATTTCTTTTCTTTTAATAGTAAATATATGGCTTGCTTAATAGTGACCTGATAAGAGAGGAATAAAAAATATAAACATTTATAAAAGTTGTATAAATCTAACTTGTAAAATATGTCAAAGTATTTAGTATCATTTGAGTTTTAGTTTGATTTTCTAAAAGAACATAGGCTAGTATATACATTGAGGCATAAACAATTTTTACAGCATGAAACATTTTCATTTATTCCATATGTATGCTTACTATTCCTACTCCTTAATTGACTATGCAATTTATGCTTTTCTTAACTTTTTAATTTTTGTTATAGTTATGGTGGTTTTGTAATGCTATAGAAAAAATATTTTTGTATTCATAGATTAGTCACTTCTACATAAAAAGCCATACCCCACTAATTAACCTTTGGCTTGTGGTTTCAGTCAGTGTTACTCATGCAAGTCAAATGCAACTTTAAAAAGGATGCAGTCTGCCAGGCTAGGTCTATTATAACCTTTTATTTATGAAATAGTCGCAAGAAGTGTTTCATAAATGTCTCTTGTATCTTTTAAAAATTAATCAATTCGCTGACACACATAGAATAAAAATTTTAGTGGTAGTGATATTATTGAACAAAGATGGAAAAAGCAGTAGCCAAGAGGGTTTTTTTTATAACATTATATAACAATCATGGAAAGTTGGTAATTTGGCTATGGAAACATAGATATTATGCACATTTCTGTGATGTAGATTGTTTGATTCATTCAACAGTGATAATTTTCAGTCAGCTAAGATCATGGCTGCCTATTTATAAAAAGAGTGTCAATGTAAATATGGGACAGAGTTGAAATTTAGCCTACTCAAATAGATTAGTGGGATTTTCTGGCTTTTACTTGTTTGATAAATCACTTATGTTAAAGTAAGACTCAAATCTTAATCGCATATCTGTTGATTCAATTTCATTGAAAAATATTTCATACTCAGCATCATTGTAATTGTCAAATCCTGTGTTAAGTTTTCTGATTATCTTCAGCAATTTATTGATAATAATGGGATCAAATTTAGGATTCTCATGTAACATTGGTATAATCATACTTGAGTACACTTTGATCATCAACATTGCATTTACCCATATATCACAAATAATTTTAATCAGTGTTTGTTTCTCATGGTAATACATTCCAAGATGCTTAAATATTTCTTGTTTTGATAAACTATCATTTAATTTTTGTTCTTGTTCAATTTTGTCTTTTTTTATTCTGCCAATTTGTTAAGACGATTATGACCATTATCTATTTGAATTTCATCTGGCTTTCTTCCACCATGAGCTAGTGATTTTGTTAAATCAGACTAAAACATTGTATCTGTATTTTCCTTATCAAGCTCAAGCAATATTTTGTTAAGCAAGATTTCAACTTGCTCTTGTTCTTCAAGGCAATCATCAGGGTTACAGTATTTGCTTATTAAATTTTTTTTGTGTTTTTCAGTGGAAGTCCTTGCATATACATTTCATACACAAAATGTATCATTGTGTTCTGTCAATTTATCACTGTCTCTATTAACTCTAATCTTAATTTTTTCATATGGCTGTTTCTATTTAGCACTTGTGATTTATCACTGACATCTCTTGTAGGAAAAGCTCTGTTGGGGGTTAAAAATATTATGATAAAACTCTTTTATCACAGTTATAATTGTTGGGTTTGTCATTTAATTCCACAACATCAGACTAAATTTGATCATCAAGTGTGTATATTTAAAATGTGGTCAGACCAGGACAATGATTTACTGCGAGACAACATAAACTCAAAAATACTGGTAGTTTACATATCTCCATCAACTGCAAGGTTTATACAATTGGAATAGTAAAATATCGCACTGTTGAAATATACATATTTGTTGTACTATACAGTGTTGTCCAGGTGACATCATTAGATCCTTCCAGATGCCAGTTATAAATGTACCCAACACTAGAATGTAGTCAACCTCACGAATGAAACTGCCAAACAGATACAGCAGCAGCAGGACATTTAATTTTTAACCAAAAGTTATTTATTTTCCTTGTTTCCACTTGACCACCAACCATGACAGAGGTAAATAAGAAAGCATGATTAGGATTATAGATGCTAATACTGCATTTATGCACTTGCAACAAATCCAACTCTGTTGTCATATGCTTCAACAAGTTTTGGAATATACCCAACATTGTTTTTGATTCATTTTACACCATTAGTGGAGACAAACTCAATATAAGATTTGTTAGGTGAGAGATTAACTGGAGTAAAATATATCATTAACGCCAATATCCAACCTTCCATACATAGTGTCGCCGATTAACTTTAAGAAATTGCTTTTGACAAATGTGACATTGGTTAGCCAATCAACGTTGGCCATTGTAGTATCAAGTCGTTTATTGTATATCAACTTACTGACCATATCAATCAAACCTCTCATTGAGCCACCAGCTAATTTTAAATATGGAGTATGTGCGCCTTTTAACTAAGCATAACTCACTGCGCCTTTGTCATCAGCTAGTGGTGGGAATTTATCGGAAGTCCAGTTACTTTTGCGTTGTTTGACAAAGTTAAATTGCCGGTCCTTATATCTCCAGTTTTCTTTGCCGCTGCATCAGAGCGATTCTAACTTGCTGCTTGACTCATTAACATTTGCTGATGTGAGATCTTGCTCCAGTCCAAAAATCTTATTACCAGATATACTAATGTTTCAGGAAACAATATCACCTATTTTATCTAGTTTAATGTCGTTGACGTATTTTAACTGAAGCCAGCGTACTGCTTGTTTGATTTAAATTCGCTGGTGGATATGCGGTTTTTTTTTTACCTGAGATTGACAAATCACTGTTTATTGTTCCGCTGATCTTATCTAGGTTGTAATCGTCGACGGTTTTTAATTGCGAGTAACTTACCGCTTGTGTTATACACATTTACTAGTGGGTATGCTGCCTCAAGACTGAGCACTCATTGATTAGACATTGATAAGTTTTTGGTCATTGTATCGCAGGATTTCTTAAGATACCATGATATATCTACACTACCGTTTGTTGTTATAGCGTCTGCTGATGCAGAGCCGCTTAATATTCCGAATTTCATGTAATAACTCGTTGTTTATTATTAACACCACCATCGGTAAATATAACAATATCAGAATTGAATTTTGATACTGAGCGATTAGTTGAGCACAAACATAAAAACGAATTATCAGATTGTCACTATCTCATTATTGGTTGGACAGGGTCTGGCAAGAACTTCATGCTTAACAGCAAGTTTTACTATGATTGGGCGTATATTTACACATTTAAACCAAAACAAGAAAAATACAAAATCATTTAACGATTACGACACATTGCGCGATGAGTTTGGTTAGAGTGAGGATATATTTTTGATCAAACAACCGGAAGATTTGATTCCGATAGCCGAGCTTGATTCAACCGAACAAAAAATGGTTTATTTGATGATATTCCGCTAATCAACACCGAGATGAATAAAATAAGATCTTATTTTTCATTGTCGCGAAACAAAAATGTAATGTTTATCTTTTATAGGGATTTTATAACGTTGCCAGATTTATACGAAGAAATAAAGGATGTTTTATATTATTTCTCAAACTTGACATGCGAAATGATTTTTCGAGATCTGTTGCAACAACCATGATATGGTTTCAAGATACTGTATTTTGAGCAGTTGTTTCAAGCGAGTTTCATATTGATGCTAGTGTTTCTGCAGCGGATAATAATAATCTTATTGATGAATGCAACTGGTAATACTTCTGCTGATATTGGAGCAGCAATAAGATAGGCAGTTACAAATATAAGACGACAGCAACAGAATGAAGGATTTGCTAAACGAAAAGCGTTTGTCGCAGGATCAAATCAAATAATAATGATGCTGACATTGAGCACAATCTTTGGATTTTATCTTGATTGCAACAAGATATTTTGTGGATTAAGACACACGATTGTTCTTGATCGAGCATAACGAAATGATTGTCCAATTCATGCCGGTAGAGTAGCTAACTCTCAAATTGTAATTTCCATATTTGCGTTATGGATGCCAAGAATCGTGCCTTCAATTAGCAAATAAAAAAACTAGAGTCAATATGCTCACATCATACACAAAAAATGATATGCTTTCAACAGAATAGGAAATACCAAACCGAAACTCAAAATATAACCGACTATGCATGGCATATTACAACTGAACCCAACCGCTCCGGTGGCCTAGCGTACGCCTCAGATCACGGGTTCGATCCCCAGTCTAGTCATACCAGACTTTATAAAAATGGTACTAACAGCTCTCTCGCTTGGCGCTCAGCATTAAGAGGTTAGTGTTTGGACTGGTTGGCATGGTGTCAGGATAATGTGACTGGAAGGGACATCATGCTACATGTCTGCGGCATGATGCCCCAGTGCTATACATCACTATAAGCTACCACACTGCAGACATCGTAGCGATATGACTGAAATTTTTTTTTAAAGCTACGTTAAAAATAATCACATCACATCACATCACAACTGGACCTAATGAACTATTGCCAAGACATTTGTTTTTTTTGTGTTTCAATGACCGATGTAGTATTTTAGTCAAGAGCTAAATAACACCGTACTTGATAGGGCTGATGTTGGACCAATAGAATAAATTCAAAACAATATCCAGAACTAGCAATCGAATGAAACTTTGCCGAAAACGATACTAAAAACTTTTATCAGACATACATTTATTTGATGGAGACAATCCAGTGATATCAAGATGCAGATTGGACCTCACATATCACTTGAGGATTTTCGTGCACTTTATCATATCTTTTGTTTTGATGTAATTAAACATTCCGAACTAGCTATCAGATTAACTGCTGATATCAAAGTTACCTAGTCTCTTGGGATTTCTCTAGCTTAATTGCATAACATATACAAACTTGTTAGTGACAGATTCTCGACAACTGACGCAACTTAGTGGCAGAATTACTGTCCAAGTGTCAAGTGTCTATATAGTATCAAGCAAGCAAACAAGTGTGAAGTTCTTCAAACTTTGATATTGTCTAGCAAAACAATATAAAATAAACAATGATAACGAAATATAATAGAAGAGGAATATATCTGACTCAAAGATAAATTAAAAAATTGGAAATCAAGCTTGCCAAACGCCCTGCGGTTTCCTTAAAGATAACACCGGCATCAACAACAGGTATACAAATAAAATAATATTGACTCAGCAGCAAATAACAAAACTTAAACTTGTTTGTTTACAAAAAGTTTGTTCTTAATCTGTCTGCTGCATAAAAATAGCAATGGCCAACCGCTATACGGTTGATGGTGGATTTCTTAGGCCAGCATTTACAACGTTAGCACAAACAAAATCTTTTACCTGAGGTTGGAACACTAGAAATTACAGCGGCATCAGGAACAATATCAGGAACAACTAAAAAGGCGGTTGCGGCAGACAGTATCAAATAGATCATGTAATCAATGTTCTTAGAACTTTAGTTTTTCTTGGACAATAACAGATGAAAAATGCAGCTCGAAAAGGTCTCCGACAACGACAAGGGGAAACTAAAAAGTAAGATTACCATAAGGCGGAAAGGAGGATTTCTTCCTATCGGTCCACTTTTACCAGGGTTAGCTAGAGGTTTCCTTCCAGGTTGCTAGGAATCGGAGGTCTAGGACTGAAGTTGCTCGGAACACGCTTGCGAAAAAGTCGTCACCGTATGGTAGTTTTTATATGCTTGACAAATTAAAATCAGTAAAGTATTTCATGGAGTATATTATAAAGACGAACTTTATACCGCATCAATTGTATGTAATTAATATAGAAGATTTAAAGACGGATTAAGCACTCACTGGGTAGCAGTTTACAAAGACAATTACTTTAATTTGTTGGACTTCCTCCAAGTGATTATATTAAAAGGTATATCAGGAAAAGTATTTAAAAAATCAATTATTCTTCCAACCAACTATAGTTAGTTGGAACGTCTGTTTGTGGATATTATTGTATTATATTTATATGGTAGATTTCATCGAACTCGAGTTCTTCGAATATCTTAAAATTTATCCTGCAATTTGACAAACAACCAAGTGTAAACAATGATAAAATTGCCTGCGATTATATCTCTAGATAATTTTGTGTAATAAATATAAAAGGAACACGATAACAAACTATGCAGTGTGATGCTGAAACAGATAACACAGACAAAAAGCCCCAAAGCAAAAACTTAAGCCAATAATGTAATTGTCTCCGACGCAGTTGCTAGTGACGGTGTTGATATATGTCCCCTGGCAATATCAGGTAATGAATGATACAGTTATTATATAAATGATTAAATAAATTATTTTGCAGAATATTTATTTTAAAAAATTATAAATTTCTTATAATATTTTTTTGTTGGAGATTTTCAAACTCTGATTAAAAAAAAACAACAGAAAAATATAAAATGAAAACATGCAATTGTAATTGTAATCGTAGCCTAGTTATCGAACAAGATAAAATTCCTACCTATTGCCAATCCTACAATACCGCAGAGAATTATTTCGCAGCGGCATTGACATCCACAAACATATTGGTAAATTGCCCAAACCCTGCGAAAGTTGAACATTGCCCAGCCACAAATAGTCCGCTAGATAAACAACTGGACGAAAACGACAATCCAGCGTCTGGACATGAGCCTTACAATCAAGTTGATGCTATAGCAATGCGTCATGATATCTGTTATCGTGTTAATGAACCAGACAAACCTGGTTGTGATAAACTAGTTACATAAAATGAAACTAACATTATAAGAGAATGTTTTGACCGAAAATTAGTGCAAGGATTAATTCGAACAAAATATAAACTTGGACTTGGGAAAGTCCCGCTGGGAAAGACTCGCATTGGATTATACGATGACCTCGCAACTGAATTGCACGAAAACGTTTCCACGACGTTAGGTTGTCGCGAATGCTGTTGATATTTTGGCGATAGATCTATTAGATATGTCAAATCTTAATGATAATAAAAAATATGCGTTATTGATGTTTTTAGCATCTGTATTTCAGTAACATAAGTAATTTTTTTTCAGCAGCAATGAATTACCTGATCTCAATTAAAAGCACAGTTCAGACATTTTACCCTCGTCACGTGACTGGATAAAATGCCTATGCGTGTTATAACTGGCTGAGATCCTCAACTGAGGATACGCTATCTCGCTGAAATTTACAAGCAAACATGATTATTGTACACTCTCTGGAGAATATACCTATTACACTAAACTTAAAAAACTTGATAAATAAAAGCTACGGTCTAGTAAATGAGTGTGTATGTTTAATGTCTGTCTGTTCAGTAAGTGTATGTTCATATAAATTATTTTATCGTATATTCTTAAGAAAGACAGTGGCCGAAGTGGTTGATCGACTAGTGAAAATGACTTCATGGGTTCGAATCTAAAAAGCGAGACGTATTGTCAAAGTGGGCGATAAATGCTATTATAGTTGGGGGAGCCTGAAACACATCGAAATAAGACGATAATATTTAAATGGGTAATTGTAAACTTGTAGAAAATAAAACCTGGTGCAACTTACCTGATTCCTTCCGAGCACCAAAGTGCGTTCATTTCATAGCACCCGGATTTCACTTGTGCGTAGGGATGGAGGGGGAGGGACTTGCTTGATTATATATTAACAAACCCAAAACCTTCTCTTACACTTAGCGATACAACAATTATATTGTAAAAGGAAAAATAAAAAAATTAATTTTTTTTTTGATTATCTAAAAATTTGCTTTTTGCGATCCAATGCAATTGCAATGGAAAAAGAAAAATATAACAATTACCCTAGATTTAAGAGATATCCAATGTCATTCAACTTAGTCGCAGAAACTTCCTTTTGCTTTTTGTTTGGTAAGATAAATGTGTCTGTTGGTCACCCCCAACAAGCTTCGGATAGTGTTTTGGATATTATAATGGATCAACACTACTTCGCTAAAACAGTATTTTGCTTCTAGTTCCCAATTTGCAATACGGGATTTGATGAGGGGCTACCCCCAAAATTTGTCGTCATTTTTTCGGTCTGCCTCTTCCCCCTTTGCTGGTAGTAAACAAAGTACCGACGTTGAAGGGAATGCATCATTTTATATTTAATCAACATCGTTTGCATAGTAGTATAGGGAAAAGCGGGTTCTGAGCCATTTCCATCAGAAAAAGTACTCAATTTGCCAAACAGAGGCTTATAAAGATTTTTTGATAAAATAAAAATATTAAAAAATGTTACCCTAAAAATTAACATAAAATAAACGATTATTTTACCAAACTAAGGTCTATAAGATTAAAAAATCAGTGATGGAAATATCACAGAACCCTCTTTTTCCATACTACTAATGTAATTTTCAGAAAAAATATGAAAAACTGGCTCACTAAAGAATTTTTTAAAAAAAAATTGAGAAAAATTATTTGAAAAAATGCATAGTAAGCCATTTCCATAAAATATAGTGCTCAATTTGCCAAACAGGAGCTTCTATAAAAAATTTAGGAAAAATGCATAGTGAGCCATTTCCTTAAAATAGTGTTCAATTTACCAAACTAAGGCTTCTGTAAAAAATTTAGAAAAAATGCATAGTGAGCCATTTCCATAAAATATAGTGTTTAATTTATCAATTTACCAATTGGTAAATAGAGGCTTCTGTAAAAAATTTGTAAAAAATGCATAGTGAGCCATTTCCTTAAAATAGTGTTTAATTTGCCAATTTGGCAATTTGCTAAACAGAGACTTCTATAAAAAATTTAGAAAAAATGCATAGTGAACCATTTCCTTAAAATAGTGCTCAATTTACCAATTTACCAATTTACCAAATAGAGACTTTTGTAAAAAATTTGGAAAAATGCATAGTGAGCCATTTTGTTTAAGAAGCACTTATGATTACATTTTCAATCATTGATAACAGGAGAACTGTTTACAGTGAACTGTTTACAGGTGAACTGTTTACAGTTCCATAGTGACCTATTGCAAGCGTATTAATACCATCACGGCAATATCTTTTGTCATCAAAATTAGTTAACGCGTATTTTCTTGATTTATCTGTCATAATCTGATGTCGATAAGATCTTATTGCGAACATTTCTGCAAAATGTGGTGAGGAAGTCCTAAGAATATTGACATAATCGGCATGTTTTATATTATTTTTTACAACTGATTTTTTTATTCCTTTTAGTTTTTTACTTTCCTTGTTGTCAGCGGTTTTCAACGAGTACATTTTACTACGTAGTCCAACAAATTCGACGACTGGACGAAAACAAAACTCATCTTTCATTTTCCCCATAACCTTTTTGTTAGTTGGATCATGAAACGGTGAATCTTTAGCAACATCTGATAGATCAAATTCTTCCCGATGATTGTAAATATCTTGGTAAACATCATCTGTAAACACCTGGTAAACTAACGAGTCAGTATCAGTAAACAATAGTTTACTATCAGGCCAGACTTTCTTCGTAAAATTATAGTGGAAATCATACATCAACCATTTCGAGACCTCTAACACACTAGCGCCCACGAAAATTGGCTTTTTTAATATAAGGTTTTTCTTATGTCTACTAACCAACGCTAGATTTTCGCTGATACGCATTGATCCAGCAAAAGTGTCCTCGGCAACTAGTTTACTAAACTTTTTCTGATTATTTACCACGACAATATCAACACGTTTCCGAATATTTTCCATAGTCTTTCCAAAAACAGAGTTGTTCATGAGCTTAAAGAAATCTTTCTCAAAATCAGTTGTCGCAGCGGTCCTCATATCATTATTAAATTTGATGTACGGAGCCATCCATTTGCTTTGCTTTACACGAAGTATTTTATGAATTTTTGTTAACAATAATCCGCCGTCGAGAGCTTGTTTGAGATTTCTGTAATGGCAAACGTAATTTCGTTTGTTGAGCAAATTTGGTACTAGTTTTGGTATAGTACAAGGCGCTCCAGTACGATTAACCAACTGTTCTTTAGCCAACATTGTATCATTTATGATCATCTTCTCAGGTAGAAATGGGTAATCATTATGTGCATCATGCAACGAGGACGGATAGTCAACATCAACTTCGAGATAATAACTGTGATCAGATTCGCTTAAATCAATTGTTAAATTATTGGTATCAGACAGAAACTCTTCTTCGGCTACCCATGTGTCAACTGCATATGGCATTGACTGTGACATAGCCCAACTGTACAAAGCGTTTTTATCCAAATAGATGATATAGCTGCTAGGTTCGTTTGGATTATAATCTGGCAAATACTTGTTATTAGCTCGGGCGTACTTATGACTGATGACTGATATACCGCCGCGAATTGCTTTTTCAAAGAACAGATACATATCAATGTTGCCATCGGTTATTAAATTTGTTGTTGTTGCTGTTATCTTGTATAAAGCATCCCATGACAACCCTGGGCTAGAGAAATAATTAGCAGGGTCTAGTTGGTATTGCTTCAGTGAAGTGCTCCTAAAATTTTGAAATATATCATCGGGAAGTAAAACATCTTGAATCAGATATACATCCATGTAGTCGCCGAGAGTTCCGCAGTTAAATACTTTCCAAACGTTGTTCGCGTGCTGATATTCAGCATCAGTTCTACCCTCGCCGGACAATGATGAATAAAAATTTTCTTTACACGGCAATGTTGTTTCATCGAGTACATCTAGCGAGGTTATGTACTCATAGGGAAATATTCCTTTTGATTTCATTAAACTAGCATTACTGCCAAAATATTCTTCTAGCGATTTGAAAACAGTACAGTTTTTAGCTAATGATTCCAGCGAGCCAGCGATAAATTGCATACTATCAATAAACCTTAATGAGCCGACGGTTACTGACAAGAATCTTTCATAATTGTTAGGTATTGCTGTTATACACTTTTCATTAGTAATCGCTGTAATATCAGGATGACCTAGCGCGTAAATGATGAAATGGCTGTCATAACCGCGAAAATTATGAGCAACACATGGAATAAAATCTACTTGGTGGAATTTTTCTTTGCATGAGAGATGAGCTGCTCCTAAATATTTACCAGTTAAATAACAATAATCAACTTCTTTATCATTTAATTTTCTTATGAAAAATTTGTTACATATATGACAGCGTTTATTATGAATATGACGAACTCGTTCTTCTCCGGTTAATTTTACTTCTTGTTTCACAGATAATTTTTGATAAATTTTATCAGCTTCAGCAAACAAATTCTTTAACAACCAAACTGCAGATTCTTCGTCAGATTCTTTTCGTCGACGATAAACTTTAACAGGTTCTGATAAACTAGGATCAATCGTACAGGTGATCTTGTACGCGACAGAAACTGGCAAATGTTTCGCAATGTGTACTGTCTCCCTTTTATCGTTCTTGTGATAGTCATCAAAATGTGGTTGATATGATTCAAAATCATACACTATCGTAAAAGGTACCGTCGCAGTGTTCTTAAAGTTTTTAAAGCTGAGAAAACTATTATGTTTACCCGGCAATGTAGTTTTTTGATTATATACGCAAAGATTATGGTGACTTTCAAGTTTATCTTGGGTTTGAAAACCGTGTAAACACTTATAACAAAAGAACGTTTTAGATTTATGTTTACTATACTGCGAGGCTAGCAATCCATTAAAGTTTTTTATAAAACTGTAATGCTTTTTGTACAACAACAGGTTAATTGTATCTGGTCCAGCTATCGGTGAGATCCTGATCGGATAAATTTTGTCATCCAACCCGAATACGTTTATTGATAAATTATTTTGCTGTTCAATCTTTGAAATTTGCTTGACAGGAGTTGGGAAATCAATTCCGTTTAAATTTAGCCTACAAAGATATTTTTGATAATTTGAAATTCTGTTTGGATGATCAGATGGATATAAGCAAGCTAATAATGACCAGGCAATACATTTATCATCAGTGGCTTTAACGTTTATGACACAATGAGTATCAGTAATTTTCTTTGGTAATTTAATAAAAGTGCCGACACGCAATGGATTATATTTGTACGAATGAATCAGTAAATAATCTGTTGACGATAGCACCCAACCTGATCCAGATCTAGTATACGCGTCTATGCTATTGTCGATATCTTCTGTTATCAACGCTGCAAGCTTTTTTATGTTGTCATCATTGATGACAGAGTCAACTGCGTAGACAACTCTGACATTAGATTTTATGTACGGGCGAGTAAATTTTGTTGGATCAACCGCATGAGTAAACTTTACTCGAAGTTCTACTAAAATTTTAACACGCGGTTGTCTAACTAAAATAAAATTTATTGCATCCTCGATTATTTCATGTAGTGGTCTACCATCTAGTAAAATTTTCCACGTAGAGGTAAAACCAGCGAATGATGATTTAGTCGGCTTAAAAATAAGTTTTGATCGTTTACTTTCCTCGAGGGTATTTTGCAATTTTTCAAGTTCCTTGTTGGAAACAGGATATTTAGGCTTTATCCCAATGGTGTTTTCATAATCCTTAATCAGTTTCTTTACTCGTTTATGTCGATTATACTTTGCAATTCCACTTAATCCTTTATGCGTGGGAATCACAAGCGATTCAATGTCAGCAAGAACTTGACGAAACTTTCTGTTATGTATTTCTTTTTGCAACGCCTGCAGGTCATTATTTGATTTTGGATATTTAGGTTTTATTGTTGTTATTTTTTCATATTCTTTCATTGCCTGTCTTGCAAGTTCAGAACGTGTGTATTTCGTTCTTGTCATATTATATGTTATACTTTATATAATATTATTATTCTTTAATTAATTAAACTTCAATTATTTATATTTTAAGCATATATATTTAAAGATAGAAAAAATAATCTTATTAATATAGTATGCCTTTCCAACGTGGAGAAAATACATGCAAATTTCTTCCTCAAGGGTATGTTGACTTTTGTGGACGACGATGCCGTGGTGAATATTGTGGTACACACAAACATAGAATACTTATTGGCAAAAATTGTCCAAATCCGTGTCAAGGTTGTGGTAAAGGAATTCGTGGAAAAATAGATTTGTGCAAAGAGTGCGGTGGAGTAAAATATAGAGCAGTTTTACACTATTATAAAAATAGGCCGCCAACATGCAAAATACGGCGGGATGAACCGCCAACTGTTGCGGAGTTTTTAGCTAACCGAAAAAGTTTTGTTACTCATCTGTGAAACGCTTGCGTTTCTGAATGAAGTGCTTGCACTTTCACGCAAGCGTTTCCAAAATCACTAGTGATTCCCCGCTTGCGTGAGAATCGCTTGCGTTTCTGAAACTTTAAAGTTTCCGAAACATTAAAGTTTCTAATTAACAATAATTTTGTTATAATATTATGCCACCTAAAACAACATATAATACTATCACCGAAGCAATAAATAATATTAAACCAGTAGGAAAACATAATACTTTGAAACTATCTGTGAATGAAACGCAAGCGTTTCCACGCAAGCGATTCTCACGCAAGCGAGATATTCGTTTAGTAGAAAACCTGTCAGGAGGTAAATTTATAACAAAGATTGTTGATGAAAAGAGGGATAGTATATTTCGTAGGAAACTTCAGATAAAATGGCTTTTAGCAAATATTCATAAACTTACTGATGAAGAAATATTAGCAAAATTAGATGAAATTGGTTTACCCGATGTTACACAATGTTACACAATGATGTTACAACGCAGGTAAAATGACTGTAAACTTTAAAGTTTCTTGCATAATTTCTTTCCAAATTTATTAATTTCTTCAACCTCTTCCATTAAGGAATTAAATTCTTTTTCTTCTTCTTCTTCGACAGGTAATATAATTACTTTTTCATCCGGCGGGTACATTTTATAATGATTTTTTAACCATCTTGGTATCTGTTGAGGTGCTTGTGCGGGAATCACTTGCGTGGGAATCACTTGCGTTTCTACTGCTGGTTTTACAGCCTCAATGATCTCTGATTTTAGATTTTCAAAGGCTAATTTTAGTTCTTTATTTTCATCAGATACCTGTTGGATTATTTTTTTAGTTTTTTAATCTTTGATTTCTTGCTAGCGTTTCCCACGCAAGCGTTTCCCACGCAAGCGTTTCGAGAACTGCGAGCAATTTCTTCATTTAACTTTTTTAGAGCTTCTCCTTGCTGTTGGTCGCGGAATGTGTAAAACTCTGTTGGCCGTTCTTCGCCACTGAAGACCTTATAGATTCTATTAAGACTGATTTTAAAATGATCAGCTATACTTGATACTGGCATTTTACCCCGCAGATAATTTATCTCATCAATATCATCTTGGGTTAGGTATCTTTTACACGGCATATTATACAAATAAAAATAAAAAAAAGAATAATAAGAATCCGGTAAGAATCCGGTAAGAAACGCTTGGAGAACCTTTGGTTCCAGAACCTTTGGTTCCAGAATTAATTGTAGAATATCAACTATACCATTAATATCTCTGCTGTGTTGACCAACTGCTTTAACAAGTTCACTATTAAGTAATTTATCAAGTTTATTATCAACCAGATAGCAGACTGCAACTTTTATTTCAGCTAGTTGTTCTCCAAGTTGTTTTATCGCTGTGATGACAGGATCATCGATGACAGGATCATCAACGATAGGTTCTTCAATGACAGGTTCTTCAATGGGTTCTTCAATGGGTTCATCATCAGGTTCATTAAATATTTTATAGATTCTATGATAGCCTATTTTGTATTTATCGGCTATATCATTAATCGTTGTTTTGTTCTTCATTGATTTAATATCAGCTATTTCTTTATCAGATAATACTCGCTTGATCGGCATCGTCAAATAATAATATTTTGTTTTTAATTGTTGTTGTTGTTGTTGTTGATTTTTGCTGATTTTTTATTGTTGTTATTACCACCGATTACACAATATTGTTTTTAAAATCAATAAAACAGCTTATTTTACTTTAAAAAAATAAATAATTATTTCCACGTGATAATATATCACCTGATTTTACCGCTGATTCAATTACCAAGGGAATCACCTAATCAATGTACCATTGTACTTTTACCGCTGATTCACTAAAAGTACAAGCGAGTATTATCTGATAAAGAAATAGCTGATATTAAATCAATGAAGAACAAAACAACGATTAATGATATAGCCGATAAATACAAAATAGGCTATCATAGAATCTATAAAATATTTAATGAACCTGATGATGAACCCATTGAAGAACCCATTGAAGAACCTGTCATTGAAGAACCTATCGTTGATGATCCTGTCATCGATGATCCTGTCATCACAGCGATAAAACAACTTGGAGAACAACTAGCTGAAATAAAAGTTGCAGTCTGCTATCTGGTTGATAATAAACTTGATAAATTACTTAATAGTGAACTTGTTAAAGCAGTTGGTCAACACAGCAGAGATATTAATGGTATAGTTGATATTCTACAATTAATTCTGGAACCAAAGGTTCTGGAACCAAAGGTTCTCTAAGTGATTCTTACCAGATTCTTACCGGATTCTTATTATTCTTTTTTTTTATTTTTATTTGTATAATATGCCGTGTAAAAGATATCTAACCCAAGATGATATTGATGAGATAAATTATCTGCGGGGCAAAATGCCAGTATCAAGTATAGCTGATCATTTTAAAATCAGTCTTAATAGAATCTATAAGGTCTTCAGTGGCGAAGAACGACCAACAGAGTTTTACACATTCCGCGATCAACAGCAAGGAGAAGCCCTAAAAAAGTTAAATGAAGAAATTGCTCGCAGTTCTCGAAACGCCAGCGTGGGAAACGCCAGCGTGGGAAACGCCAGCAAGAAATCAAAGATTAAAAAACTAAAAAAAATAATCCAACAGGTATCTGATGAAAATAAAGAACTAAAATTAGCTTTTGAAAATCTAAAATCAGAGATCATTGAAGCTGTAAAACCAGCAGTAGAAACGCTTCCCGCACAAGTGATTCCCGCACAAGCACCTCAACAGATACCAAGATGGTTAAAAAATCATTATAAAATGTACCCGCCGGATGAAAAATTAATTATATTACCTGGCGAAGAAGAAGAAAAAGAATTTAATTCCTTAATGGAAGAGGTTGAAGAAATTAATAAATTTGGAAATAAATTATGCAAGAAACTTGAAAGTTTCCAGAAACTTTAATGATTCCAGTCATTTTACCTGCGTTGTAACATCATTGTGTAACATTGTGTAACATCGGGTAAACCAATTTCATCTAATTTTGCTAATATTTCTTCATCAGTAAGTTTATGAATATTTGCTAAAAGCCATTTTATCTGAAGTTTTCTACGAAATATACTATCCCTCTTTTCATCAACAATCTTTGTTATAAATTTACCTCCTGACAGGTTTTCTACTAAACGAATATCTCGCTTGCGTGAGAATCGCTTGCGTGGAAACGCTTGCGTTTCATTCACAGATAGTTTCAAAGTATTATGTTTTCCTACTGGTTTAATATTATTTATTGCTTCGGTGATAGTATTATATGTTGTTTTAGGTGGCATAATATTATAACAAAATTATTGTTAATTAGAAACTTTAATGTTTCGGAAACTTTAAAGTTTCAGAAACGCAAGCGATTCTCACGCAAGCGGGGAATCACTAGTGATTTTGGAAACGCTTGCGTGAAAGTGCAAGCACTTCATTCAGAAACGCAAGCGTTTCACAGATGAGTAACAAAACTTTTTCGGTTAGCTAAAAACTCCGCAACAGTTGGCGGTTCATCCCGCCGTATTTTGCATGTTGGCGGCCTATTTTTATAATAGTGTAAAACTGCTCTATATTTTACTCCACCGCACTCTTTGCACAAATCTATTTTTCCACGAATTCCTTTACCACAACCTTGACACGGATTTGGACAATTTTTGCCAATAAGTATTCTATGTTTGTGTGTACCACAATATTCACCACGGCATCGTCGTCCACAAAAGTCAACATACCCTTGAGGAAGAAATTTGCATGTATTTTCTCCACGTTGGAAAGGCATACTATATTAATAAGATTATTTTTTCTATCTTTAAATATATATGCTTAAAATATAAATAATTGAAGTTTAATTAATTAAAGAATAATAATATTATATAAAGTATAACATATAATATGACAAGAACGAAATACACACGTTCTGAACTTGCAAGACAGGCAATGAAAGAATATGAAAAAATAACAACAATAAAACCTAAATATCCAAAATCAAATAATGACCTGCAGGCGTTGCAAAAAGAAATACATAACAGAAAGTTTCGTCAAGTTCTTGCTGACATTGAATCGCTTGTGATTCCCACGCATAAAGGATTAAGTGGAATTGCAAAGTATAATCGACATAAACGAGTAAAGAAACTGATTAAGGATTATGAAAACACCATTGGGATAAAGCCTAAATATCCTGTTTCCAACAAGGAACTTGAAAAATTGCAAAATACCCTCGAGGAAAGTAAACGATCAAAACTTATTTTTAAGCCGACTAAATCATCATTCGCTGGTTTTACCTCTACGTGGAAAATTTTACTAGATGGTAGACCACTACATGAAATAATCGAGGATGCAATAAATTTTATTTTAGTTAGACAACCGCGTGTTAAAATTTTAGTAGAACTTCGAGTAAAGTTTACTCATGCGGTTGATCCAACAAAATTTACTCGCCCGTACATAAAATCTAATGTCAGAGTTGTCTACGCAGATGACTCTGTCATCAATGATGACAACATAAAAAAGCTTGCAGCGTTGATAACAGAAGATATCGACAATAGCATAGACGCGTATACTAGATCTGGATCAGGTTGGGTGCTATCGTCAACAGATTATTTACTGATTCATTCGTACAAATATGATCCATTGCGTGTCGGCACTTTTATTAAATTACCAAAGAAAATTACTGATACTCATTGTGTCATAAACGTTAAAGCCACTGATGATAAATGTATTGCCTGGTCATTATTAGCTTGCTTATATCCATCTGATCATCCAAACAGAATTTCAAATTATCAAAAATATCTTTGTAGGCTAAATTTAAACGGAATTGATTTCCCAACCCCTGTCAAGCAAATTTCAAAGATCGAACAGCAAAATAATTTATCAATAAACGTATTCGGGTTTGATGATAAAATTTATCCGATCAGGATCTCACCTCAAGCTGGACCAGATACAATTAACCTGTTGTTGTACAAAAAGCATTACAGTTTTATAAAAAACTTTAATGGATTGCTAGCCTCGCAGTATAGTAAACATAAATCTAAAACGTTCTTTTGTTATAAGTGTTTACACGGTTTTCAAACCCAAGATAAACTTGAAAGTCACCATAATCTTTGCGTATATAATCAAAAAACTACATTGCCGGGTAAACATAATAGTTTTCTCGGCTTTAAAAACTTTAAGAACACTGCGACGGTACCTTTTACGATAGTGTATGATTTTGAATCATATCAACCACATTTTGATGACTATCACAAGAACGATAAAAGGGAGACAGTACACATTGCGAAACATTTGCCAGTTTCTGTCGCATACAAGATCACCTGTACGATTGATCCTAGTTTATCAGAACCTGTTAAAGTTTATCGTCGACGAAAAGAATCTGACGAAGAACCTGCAGTTTGGTTGTTAAAGAATTTGTTTGCTGAAGCTGATAAAATTTATCAAAAATTATCTGTGAAACAAGAAGTAAAATTAACCGGAGAAGAACGAGTTCGTCATATTCATAATAAACGCTGTCATATATGTAACAAATTTTTCATAAGAAAATTAAATGATAAAGAAGTTGATTATTGTTATTTAACTGGTAAATATTTAGGAGCAGCTCATCTATCATGCAAAGAAAAATTCCACCAAGTAGATTTTATTCCATGTGTTGCTCATAATTTTCGCGGTTATGACAGCCATTTCATCATTTACGCGCTAGGTCATCCTGATATTACAGCGATTACTAATGAAAAGTGTATAACAGCAATACCTAACAATTATGAAAGATTCTTGTCAGTAACCGTCGGCTCATTAAGGTTTATTGATAGTATGCAATTTATCGCTGGCTCGCTGGAATCATTAGCTAAAAACTGTACTGTTTTCAAATCGCTAGAAGAATATTTTGGCAGTAATGCTAGTTTAATGAAATCAAAAGGAATATTTCCCTATGAGTACGTAACCTCGCTAGATGTACTCGATGAAACAACATTGCCGTGTAAAGAAAATTTTTATTCATCATTGTCTGGCGAGGGTATAACTGATGCTGAATATCAGCACGCGAACAACGTTTGGAAAGTATTTAACTGCGGAACTCTCGGCGACTACATGGATGTATATCTGATTCAAGATGTTTTACTTCTCGATGATATATTTCAAAATTTTAGGAGCACTTCACTGAAGCAATACCAACTAGACCCTGCTAATTATTTCTCTAGCCCAGGGTTGTCATGGGATGCTTTATACAAGATAACAGCAACAACAACAAATTTAATAACCGATGGCAACATTGATATGTATCTGTTCTTTGAAAAAGCAATTCGCGGCGGTATATCAGTCATCAGTCATAAGTACGCCCGAGCTAATAACAAGTATTTGCCAGATTATAATCCAAACGAACCTAGCAGCTATATCATCTATTTGGATAAAAACGCTTTGTACTGTTGGGCTATGTCACAGTCAATGCCATATGCAGTTGACACATGGGTAGCCGAAGAAGAGTTTCTGTCTGATACCAATAATTTAACAATTGATTTAAGCGAATCTGATCACAGTTATTATCTCGAAGTTGATGTTGACTATCCGTCCTCGTTGCATGATGCACATAATGATTACCCATTTCTACCTGAGAAGATGATCATAAATGATACAATGTTGGCTAAAGAACAGTTGGTTAATCGTACTGGAGCGCCTTGTACTATACCAAAACTAGTACCAAATTTGCTCAACAAACGAAATTACGTTTGCCATTACAGAAATCTCAAACAAGCTCTCGACGGCGGATTATTGTTAACAAAAATTCATAAAATACTTCGTGTAAAGCAAAGCAAATGGATGGCTCCGTACATCAAATTTAATAATGATATGAGGACCGCTGCGACAACTGATTTTGAGAAAGATTTCTTTAAGCTCATGAACAACTCTGTTTTTGGAAAGACTATGGAAAATATTCGGAAACGTGTTGATATTGTCGTGGTAAATAATCAGAAAAAGTTTAGTAAACTAGTTGCCGAGGACACTTTTGCTGGATCAATGCGTATCAGCGAAAATCTAGCGTTGGTTAGTAGACATAAGAAAAACCTTATATTAAAAAAGCCAATTTTCGTGGGCGCTAGTGTGTTAGAGGTCTCGAAATGGTTGATGTATGATTTCCACTATAATTTTACGAAGAAAGTCTGGCCTGATAGTAAACTATTGTTTACTGATACTGACTCGTTAGTTTACCAGGTGTTTACAGATGATGTTTACCAAGATATTTACAATCATCGGGAAGAATTTGATCTATCAGATGTTGCTAAAGATTCACCGTTTCATGATCCAACTAACAAAAAGGTTATGGGGAAAATGAAAGATGAGTTTTGTTTTCGTCCAGTCGTCGAATTTGTTGGACTACGTAGTAAAATGTACTCGTTGAAAACCGCTGACAACAAGGAAAGTAAAAAACTAAAAGGAATAAAAAAATCAGTTGTAAAAAATAATATAAAACATGCCGATTATGTCAATATTCTTAGGACTTCCTCACCACATTTTGCAGAAATGTTCGCAATAAGATCTTATCGACATCAGATTATGACAGATAAATCAAGAAAATACGCGTTAACTAATTTTGATGACAAAAGATATTGCCGTGATGGTATTAATACGCTTGCAATAGGTCACTATGGAACTGTAAACAGTTCACCTGTAAACAGTTCACTGTAAACAGTTCTCCTGTTATCAATGATTGAAAATGTAATCATAAGTGCTTCTTAAACAAAATGGCTCACTATGCATTTTTCCAAATTTTTTACAAAAGTCTCTATTTGGTAAATTGGTAAATTGGTAAATTGAGCACTATTTTAAGGAAATGGTTCACTATGCATTTTTTCTAAATTTTTTATAGAAGTCTCTGTTTAGCAAATTGCCAAATTGGCAAATTAAACACTATTTTAAGGAAATGGCTCACTATGCATTTTTTACAAATTTTTTACAGAAGCCTCTATTTACCAATTGGTAAATTGATAAATTAAACACTATATTTTATGGAAATGGCTCACTATGCATTTTTTCTAAATTTTTTACAGAAGCCTTAGTTTGGTAAATTGAACACTATTTTAAGGAAATGGCTCACTATGCATTTTTTCTAAATTTTTTATAGAAGCTCCTGTTTGGCAAATTGAGCACTATATTTTATGGAAATGGCTTACTATGCATTTTTTCAAATAATTTTTCTCAATTTTTTTTTAAAAAATTCTTTAGTGAGCCAGTTTTTCATATTTTTTCTGAAAATTACATTAGTAGTATGGAAAAAGAGGGTTCTGTGATATTTCCATCACTGATTTTTTAATCTTATAGACCTTAGTTTGGTAAAATAATCGTTTATTTTATGTTAATTTTTAGGTAACATTTTTTTAATATTTTTATTTTATCAAAAAATCTTTATAAGCCTCTGTTTGGCAAATTGAGTACTTTTTCTGATGGAAATGGCTCAGAACCCGCTTTTCCCTATACTACTTGCATACCGAACTCTCTTGCATTTGGTATATTTTTTCCTCCGACATTTCTGGTCAAGTTTGCGGAACTTTACCGAAGTAGTAAACTTGGATTGTAGATAATACAAATTCTGCGGGAACCTCTCCCGAAACCCGCCGAACCGCTGATTATTATAGCCGTGTATGCCTCTTTTGTAGCTTGTACGACTTGATGAAAGCCCTTAAAATGACCGTTTACCTCAGTGCTGGGCGATAACCCCCCTGGATGGCTTACCGCCCTAGTCGGATGTCACCTTTTGGGTGACATCACTCTCCTTAGAGGTGCTTAGCCCGAGTGCTTGGCTTTTGGAAATGGTGATTGGCCTTTCGGAACTTAAAGACCCTTGACCATTTATTGTGAATTGCCAGTCAGTACAGCCGCACAGCCAGACAGAACACCGCCCAACGCAGCCAGCCACAACGCTGCCCAAGCCAGATACCGGGAGATCCCACAGCCAAGAGAGCACCCACAAAAGATCGCTTTTCGAAGCATCCCCTTAGGTCAACAAGCATATTTCCTTCATTGATTTTCGATGCGGGTGATAAACAATTGTCATTTCTTTTCGAAAGGCACTCTTAGTCATTTTTTCTGTATGGCAATTGATGATGATGGCGTCTTTTGTAGATCTCCGCCTCCGTCCTGCCCTCGTCGACATTACAACCAAGTAATACACCAGCAGCAACATAGGTGTTTTGTGTCTAAAATTCTCTTCCCGTTTCCTATTGTGTTAGGTAGTTCATATAATATTGCCAAAAATGTGAGTGTCACATCCGAGTCACAAAGTCCTGAGTTGTGAATTTGCCTCTCTTGTGAGAGTTCTTTAGTTTTGGTGTACTTTGCATACATAGCTTGTTCGAAATTTCCGTCTAATTGGATCGCCGGCTTAAGGAGCCTATCTTTGTTTTAGTGATCTTAATTTGGGTTACAGCATGATGAATTGGAGTTTTGAACCAATCGTTATTTACAGGGCCAGCAAGTTGTGGGTCTGAAGAGGGCTTTCGTAGGTCAGAATGAAAACCCAGTGTGGTTAAAAAAAGGAGGGGCCCTTTTCCTCGAAAAGGGTTACGTTGTCCGGAAGGGTCTTGTGGGGCAGCAGGCAGTGCCGCTTGGACTGTCCCTTAATTTGAGGGGAGAGGGGGCCCTTTTCCTCGAAAAGGGTTACGTTTTCCGGAAGGGTCTTGTGGGGCAGTAGGCAGAGCTGGCCTGAACTGCCCCTTGAATTGATTCTTTTTCTGTGTATCTGTATTTTCGTTAAATCTTCTGTTGTTTTTCTTGAAGCTGCTTTTCGCTAAATCTTCTTCTGTTATTGTTCTTGTAGCTGTTTTTCGATACATGTTGCATTTTAAAGAGCACAAGTATATATTAATTACTAAAATGAATATCAAAGATGAAACGTGTTAATTTGGTGATGGAAGTGGAAACATAACTGCGCTTGACACATGGCTTAATTGCCGTATTCATTCTGGAATAAGACATTAAGTATTTATATTTGTATTAGTCAAATTTCTAATTAGAAAATAGCAAACAGTCTGTTCGCCGTTATGCTATAGACAATCGCATCATTTGTAACATTATAAAATGTGCACATTTCTTCTGTAATGTAAGGTAGAACAATTCGGACCCAATATATAAAACAAGCTTATCCCGCTATTCCCTTGAGTCAGATTGGTTTCGCAATTCATATAAGTTGATAGATATGTTATTTTTGTAATGCGCATACTATACGAGAATCGTGTGTACATTATTTGTCCTTTATGTATAACAACAGACATATCATTTACTATGGATAGTTGTCACATCTTTTCTAGCTGTAAAGAAACAATGTTTCGTATGAAGGAGACGTTTATAAAATGCTTACATTAAATGATTTGGCTTCTCGACCTCTGTCTCAAGCAGGTTTGAAGGACAGATGTTCGTCCCTGCAAATATAACTTCCAATTTTGGTCTATAATGTTCAAAAGTTAAGAGAACAGTATTAGTAACAATATTCCCTGATGGTAATGTATTTTATGACGTGAGAAGATATTGTACTTACTTGCCGTTATCAAAATATAAAGTTTCTTCTGCGTTTCTTCTTCTTGTATATCATTTTCGGTGGGTAAAACACGTTTACAAGGCTCTATTCATAGTCTAGTATCATATTTTAAAACTTACAAATCAAATAAATAATCACATTTTATACAAAATAGTTGAATAGAAGTATTGGATAAATGTCAACCTGTCATTACGATACGTGCTCAGTTCATTATTAACTGTTAACAACATACACATGTATAAAGTAGATAACGTAAGTACAATCTCTTTTTACTTCATAAAATACATTACCATCAGGGGATATTGTTATTAATATTACGAGGGTTAAAACCTTAAGCCTGAATACTTACTGACCATGATTATACAACGGTACGTTTGTCTTGTTGGTGTAAATGGTATATAAAGTTCAAGCAGCAGAATGGGTGAACAGACCAGATTTTCGGACCAAAAAAAAGCTTACTACGACGGGTGAAAAAAATACAAGCGTCAATAACGCTAAAGCAGAGGGATTAAACATTCCAAAATTTCGGACCGAAATAAAGCTTCCTGCGGAGAATTAAAAAATACGGGCTTCACTGGACTTCTAATCCAGTTTTTTTTTGTGCGTCAAATATACTCCCCACATAGGTGTAAAAAACTAAATCAGTATTGTTGATATAATACGCTAACTATGGAATCTCGCACAACTAAATTAGCTCGACAGAAACTAGATGAAATTAAGAAATATCTTCCAGTCGATGATTATGTCAAGCGCGTCAGGAGTCTCAGGACGAATTTTCAGAAGGGTAAACAGCAATTAAAACCAGTTACAAAAATTACTGAAGGAGTTACAAATGCTATCGAATGTCTTCTTCCCACGTTAGAGAAAACAGATAAAGCAATTGGAAAAGCATCAAAAAGAACAAAACAAAAAAGCTAAGATTCTAAGAGACCTTCCAGGTGAAATAGCTGCGGTTCAACCACAAACACCAGATACACTTGAGCAGTTTCTTTCAGAAGTATCTGATGTAAAGGAACTTATACAAGAACCAGAACAAGCAAGAGTCTAAATTGAAATAAATGATAAATTTACCGAAGATAGAACTGCCTTCATAAAAAATCGACAGAGTACAAATGTATTTGCATTCGCCGAGCAAAGTTTTGACCAAAGAGAAAAAGTATTGAAACCCGAGTACGTTATGATGCTGTAAGTCGTGATAACTAGCACAAATGGATATTTCGCTTACACTACGAAATTCTTCAGGCGCGAAATAGTGATACAAGATATATCACATTTATAGATGGAATATAAAATATTTGACCTAATTACAACGACGACAACAACAACAACAGCAACAGCAACAACAACAATCATAGTATTACAACAACCAGACTAAAAATCCGGAAAATGTCCTGCCAATGACAGTGTTAAAAACGAAGGAAAACCCTTCAGTTGTCTGACAAATTTTGTCCAAATAATGTCATTGCCGACGTGGACAGACTAGAAATCCAAATTAGCAGGAGACTAGCTGGTGATAATTCCTTAGGAATCATTAATGAAACACCCGCTATTTGTCAGAGATCATTTACAGGCGGTATCATTTACATTAATGTTTATCGGTCTTTCATTGATGAAATTGCTGATGATTGAGGGTATGCAATTAGATCAGTGACAAGAAAATAAGATGATTATATATAATGCTCAACGTGGACCTGTAATGGTCAGGGTGATAAATTCACGATTACCTACGTATAATGTGATTTACGGGAATGAACTTTGTGATGTTGTTCAGAGTCTATTCAAAAGAATAGCCCCAAAAGCAATACCGATTGCAAAAATATTATCAATGAAAGCTATTAACCATGTTCGTGATAAAGTTATTGGTGCTGTTGGTGATGTTGCTAATAAGGCATTCTCAGCAATCAAGGACTGGCTAGCACAATTAATACTCAGACCGCAAGAGGTCTGACCTCAACCGGTAAATTGCCCAGCACTGAAGTTATGCCTGCAAACCTCATTAAAATAATATATCAAGATGCGAATCAAAAAGTAGCAGAGCTGGCTGGTGTACCGTGTCAGTAAAATAAAAAAACCATAAATGCTAGTCTGATAGCAGGAATTGGTCTTCGATATGACAATAACAATATAAATAATGTTCAAACGTGTATCTATCAGGGATGTGTCGGTTTATTCTCATGACGCACGTGCACCTGACACGTGGAAGAATCGAATTGCAAGTTCAGGATACAAGTAGATATTTCTTGCCCGATGAGGACTTCACTGAGATTGAAGGTAGACTTTTAAAAGCAAATAATACAGAATACGGAATTGGTGGTCGAGTTGGTTTTGTTAATAATGGCGTCATGGCGTTATTCAACAGTGCCACATACATGATTGACGGAAAGAATATTCAGCCATTCAAAATGTTCAGCCATTCAAAATCTGCAACGACAATACTTGACCTATCAAGATACAGCGATGATTACTCGAGATCAGCTGGTCCGTAAGTAATGTTTGCAAAGGATACCACTGATCAACTCGAGAACAGAAACGTAACACCGAATGCAGCTGGAACTGACGTTGCATCAATGAATGAAAATTTCAACTTGGGATTTTCATCACGCAGATCAGTACTAAATATCAATGAAGAATTTTCATGTGTGATTCCGTTGTCTCATAATTTGGATTCTGCTGACATGTTATACAAATTTTATTTGGAGCTGAACACACCGTGGAACATTTTAGAAAAGCCACCGACAATGATGCAATATGGCGTGCTACTTGGGTTGATGCAGGTAAAGTAATACTAATAAAACTTTCCTTGTGGATGTCAACAATGACTCTATAAATCGCCGAAGAGCTATGATTATTTTCTTTCATGGACCAACTTGGTAAATTAACGTTTCCATGGTTGGCGATGACAACAAACATTATTCAAAGCGATATTAATGGTTTATTCAAATGGCAGATATCATCATAGCAGATGGTGTCAGGACCACTTGGGGTTAGTGAAGTTTATTTGAGGATAAATGGAACCCACGAGCCATCTGAAGAAGTGTTGCTGAATTTTGAGAACAATAATGTTAATCCTGGTTTGCAAATATCTCAGCGGGATTTCACGACATTATATCCGAGTTGGAAAATATAATTAAATCGCTCATGATATTATAATGCAATATCATCATGTTTGTGTCAGTCTGACACCTAGTGAGATTAAAAGCTACAATCAGTATCAAAAACGAACTGTGGAATAAAATTATTACTCAAATCAGAATAGAACGCAGGTGGTTAAAAAAAACAATCTTTGACAGAACGTCAACTCGTGCACATCAATGAAGTCAAACAATCAAAGACCAGTGTTAGATTTCTGCGGGTTCCATTAAAGACATCGCCAAATCGGATGTTATATTTCCCCTTATTCCAGCTATACTAGCGTTCATAGCCACTGCATCCCCAGCTGTTTCACAAGAAGTTGCACTTGGTGCTGTTGGAACTGATATTGGCAACATCCCAATGACCCTGTTAATGACAGTCAATAATGGAATGACCACATTTAGATCTGAATATGCTACTCATGTAGCCGCATTTGTAAATTTTCTAGAAATACAAATAGAGCTATTAATGAATATTTTGGAATTTCAGCAGTCGTCGACATTAATTTCTTTTACATAAAACAATTAGAGATAATGTAGAATATACAGTAGCTTCTGAATCAGCATTGTGGGCACCACTCAATAAATGCATCAAACATCGATCTTACCAGCATTATTATAGGTTCACAGTAAATTGCACTATGACATTCATAATACCTACAACAATACGTTATCCAATCCCAACTACGTCTGGATCTGTGTTGGTGATATTGGATCAAAACGACGAAGGAATATTTGAAGCGATCCCGTGTTGTATTTTTAGTGTCTTGAATTAGTCACTAAACTCCCACCTACTTAAAATTTAGTAGTTTATAAAATCGATGTTCAACATTTCAGATATGAGCAAGAGTGTTCTTGGCATACCCAACTAAAAATATCATCGACAAGTATACAGTAAAACAAAAATAAATACCGCAGACATGTAGTTGTTAGTGTCACAATTGCATACTCTGCTTCTGTGGTCATCGCTGGAAAAGTAACGGTCATCAGCAAATTATCAGCCACGAACCTGATAGCACCAGTGATAGAAATTGGTGTTTTAATCGCAACATGAATTGCTGGTATTCTTAACATCATCGCCAGAAATATTCACGTGTGCGGTTTTTACATTACACAAATATAAAACAAAGCTGCATACGGCGACGCTAGAATACTCGAAATTTTTTTTGTTGATATCATCAAGTCTCAACGATGGAATAATATCAGATTAGGAATTCACAGAAATGATTAAGATTTAACATGAGACCCTGACTGTGTCAGGAGACAAGGTAGAATCTACGAAAAACAATATTAGGCCTCCAATTTAAAAAAAAATACTGTCGCTAATTACTTTTTCATCAGAATTAATGCAACAGATCGTAGCTAATACGATTCCATCAAGAACCACGATGATTTCAGCAATTTTGAGTTCAGCACTAGCTTTCAAATTGCGATTTCAGCGAAGGAAAAGCACTAGCACATATACGGGTGTATCACAGCTGGCCAAATATTAGATCAAAGTAATTCACTAGTATTTTTGTATAAAAATAAACCCGATAGAACCCCCGCTTGGAATGTTGTGAGTATACCTACGGGCAGTTATCAGATTGAACAAATAAACGATGAATTCCAGCGCCGAATAAAATCTATCACAGGAAAAGAATCTAAGATCACTGTCACGGTTCATGAACCAACATTATCAGCCGCGATGGAACAAATTATTTAGATTATGTCGTTGATATATATCAATCGTCGATGAAAACTATCGAAAAACTCATTATGGAAATACATGGAAACAGTTAACATAGAAACAGGTAGAATATTTCCTCATATTGAATTTGACGGCAAATGAATTTCTTGTCAAGGAAAAACACTATATATATCTTTCGTAAAGATATATACTCAATTATCTTCGTAAAGATATATACTCAATTATCGATGTTAATTTTATTAATTCATTCAAGGATGTCATAAAAATGACCATTAAAATGTATCCAAGATTCTACGATTGTTGTTTCTGAGTTACATGCAGGAGTATCCCAGCGACAATCTAGAGAATTAAATCATTGAAACGATGCATCTAAATCAGTTTGCATCGGACCTCGAGTATGTCATTTGGGTTATTACTGGATCAGTGATTGCCACCGTTGATGGATTCTTTTGTTTTCAATACTCCATAAAACCTCACTTAAGCAGCTGTTTCTTAGACACTACGAGATCAAACAAGCAGAATTACCAACATTTATAATACCAGGATTTAACGCCGACGAGCTGACGAGAACACTCAATACGGCGATGAATAAGGCGAAAATATTTTGTTAAGTCAGGAAAAGCTAAATGAACTGCAGCGAGAACATATTAGAACAGTTATGCAATATAAATCAGATTCTGAATTATTTACATTCCTGTATTTTATTTGATAAGCTCAAGAAAATATTCTGATTCAGAACAATAAAATAAATATTTTTGCTATAGTCAGAAATGCATTATTCCCTATGTTTCATACTTTCACTCTGTGCAGCTGCTACTAGCGACTTTGTCACCGCTTTTGATTTCACAATCCGTTACAACTTTCACTTTATTTAGCTGTTACCAGTAAATTTGTTACCGCTTTCACAATCACCAATGTATTCATCATCGACTTTGTCTTTGATTTCACCCCTTTATAATCATTAATGGAGTCAAGGGGTTTAAAAATTGGACACACTATTTTACACCCGCATTCACAATCTTGTTTGTTTTGATTTCATGAGACAATACTGATCTAATTTTCTAAATCGCGGGTACAAGTGAAACAAGATGTTCAATGGTGTAATCATAGACGGTCACCAACAATTTTATCATTGACTAACGGAGCAATTTAATGAACCTGTGTTCGCTGGTTCCTGCAGTAGTTTAAAAATCACAAGTAATTTTTTTCAGAATAATGTTTATCAGAAATGTGCATAACATCATCATACAAGTTTTCAATCGCAGAAATGATAACATTAAATTTTACAAGTTCATTATATAATTAATATTTGAATATTATATGCAGCAAATACAATCCTAAATCTAAGGACTGCACATACAAGTAAATCTGGCAACCCTAATTGCGGAAATACAATGCACTTCCATTTTGACTCACTTAGAACAATGCAACTGTTTCATGAGACTCACAGCGCTAAAGTTCTCATTGGTCAGTCTTTGTCAGAACAGTGCCACTGCTTCATGATTTTATCCTCAGTTTTACTTATTGTGGTGAAGTTATCTTTGTATTTACATATATTTACACATATATACATGTATTTATATCTATTTAAGTATATACACATATACACCACATATTTACATGTATTTGCATAAACACACACACACACACACACATATATATATATATATATATATATATATATATATATGTGTGTGTGTGTATGTACATGTAAATGTATATATATATATATATATATATATATATATATATATATATATATATATATATACATTTACATGTACATACACACACATACAAACATGAGCCTTCTCTGTGTTCAGTAGATTTATGCACACCCTCCCACGATCAACCCCGGGGAGTACAAAATAGCACCATGCAGACCAAGATTTGGAGCACAAGGAAGCAATCGTTTTAGTTAGCAGTGTGCTAATATCATTTACAATATCTAAATAAATATCAGCCACATTACATCAAAGTAGCAGAACTGTATGCAATATTCTCTCTACAGTGCATGTTTTAAATGCAAACAGCTTCACCTTACATACGTCACTCTCTCAATAGTACGTAATAACAAGTGAATGCCCCTAAAATTTAGAAGTATTTTTTTTGTGAAATTCAAAAGTATTTATTGTTTTTTTGTTTAGAAGTGGCGGCGTACTTGAATATTATGCTTTGTTTGTATTTCTTTGAAAATACTATTCTGTATATTTAACTTGCGACATATTGTTCAAAACGCGCGTGAATATAAAAATATTTACCAGCTGCATTTATCGATGGAAATTCTATTTCTTCTCAAGTCGCTCCATTCATAGATAAATTTTCTCTTGGAAATTTACTGTGATTACCAGATGTTTCCACTTTGCAATTCTGACCTGTGTAATAGCTCGTAAATTATTTAAAGCATCTTTTTTCGGATCTGAATTAATGTCATCTTTTGCAAGACATTTCTTCGATCAATCCGTGGAAACATTCATAGTTACATTTATGACAAAGATACATTCCCCCCGGCATTGAACATTAGATACCCAGTATTAATGATAGCTCTGACTATTTCATTTTAGTTGAAAGTACCTAATTACACCGTCACGAGCTGCTACATAATTGTTTATGATGGGATTTGTTGTAAATTCATTTTGATCCATTTATATAGTACTATTATTTGTTTAAATAATTATTTATTGGCGTGAAAATTGGGATAGAATGTCTTCAGTGTTTTTATGGAGATTCATGGGCGTTAATATTTATCACAATGACGTTTCATCTCTCTGTAATTTACTATCGCATTCTACGCACAAATGCGTTTTCCCTGGACTTCTTTGCTAAATTTTAAAGCGGGTCTTGGTCATAGATTCTCGTCGCACACATTGTAGGTGGTACCAACAAAATTCATTTACACAGGTGTTGTAGAGCTAATCATCAACCACAAAGTTATTCTTTGCTTGAATCATTCTATATTATAAATAAATATTTGCCTTAATTATAACAATGGAGTAATTTACGAGATTATCTGCAAACAAGTCTTCTTAAGCTATATTCGATCTTGACAGGATATTAATATCCTAAATAATCCTTAGCCATGTAACTTTTTGATGCGAACGCTCATTGATTTGACTGATAGGACTCTAATCAATCGTATCCGTGAAGCCAAGAAGGAATTTCTCAATGATGGTGCGGCTCATTGGTGGTCAACATTCCGAATCATCTGTGATGTTGATGCTGCAATGAATGACCAACGAGCAGCGACGATTATTAATTATCTCGACAACAATGATATTTTTTAAGAATAAAATTTATTGTGGAGCAAGATGACACGTGGATTATCAGTGAGAAACGTGACCCTGTTCGAGCAAATCATCCTGGAGATTTCGTAAAGATAAATGAAGGTTCCAAACTAGTAGCGTTAACTGGTGTCGAAAAACAATATGAGGGACAAGCATATCCTGTAACAGCAGTTGTTCATGAGATACATCCGCTGAATGATAATCCTAGCGTTGATGATCTAAAACCGACGAAATAGTTGATGCTGAATTTGTGTAGCTGAGCGATCTTTATATTATTTAATAATCGCGCTACGTGGAAATGGTTTAATGGATTTACGACATAAAAACAAAAATTAGTGTGCCGAATGTGCCAAGGAACATGACGTTCCCGAGCTTGAATAAAAATAAAATTTCCCATAAGGGTGAAAATAATAACTGGAGAGATATTTTACGAATCAAAATATCAATCGAAGGGAACTTCAATGGAGATCATTGATCATAGCGCTCACATGAACGATGAATGTAACAATATTTCCACGAGATAAAACTGTTAAATTTTAAAATGGCGATATTTTCGAATTTAAAAATAAAATTAGTCAAATCGATCCTGTATCTGTATGATTGTTTCAAAGTTCAGAATATGAAAATTAGGATCAGTTTGTACGACCTAATGGATGAATTTATTGTGCAGAATTTGTCCACTCGGAATGCAAAATCTTGCGTAAAAATATATCCATGATGCTGAACAATTTCTCAGTAATTGTGTTACGGCTACATCAGTTGCTGCTCACATTACCTAGGAGGAAAATTTATGGAAACCGACAAGATCGGAATTTCTTGTTGTTGTACAGCTAAGATGTGTCGAATACGGACATGGAGGATTGGAAAAATAACAAATACCATCGTTGATATATTATCTTATTTGATATGGCTAAATGATATCTTAGACGTTTTCATGGAATGGGAGAGTGTTTAGAGTATTTTAAGCGATTTGGACATCCAACATACGCAATGACCAGATTTGCGATAAAATGACATTTTCTACATCTTAGTTTAACTGTATTTGCACGTATTGAATCGTTTTCGCTGACGGAAAATATCTCTCCGATTGTTTATGTTTGGTTTGGTCGTCAGTTTTCAGAAAAATGTTGGAGCTCAATAGAGCTATTACAAGATATGCTTATGCAGGAATTTTAGCATCGTTAACTGTAAGTAAAGAAAAGATATCGTATCGTCTACAGAAATAAGTCAGGTGACCAAAATCCGTCGATGATTAGAAAACTATTTTCGACGAAATATTTGAGCGTAATCCAGATGAAATTAATTGAAAAAATAAACTTGCAAAGGATATCGGCATAAAAATAATTTACTCATTGTGATTCATGTGATCAGAGACGCCATTGTTGACGACTAATTATCGACTATTTTTCACTCGATTTTATAATTACTTATATAACAGAGAAAGGCACATTTATCAGTCGAAGTAATGCTTACTTCTCAGAGGGAACTAAATTTGATACAATTGTTAGTTTTATTGATGGTGACTAACCACAGTTTACTCTCTTAAGATCTTCGATGTTAGCGTATGTTTCGATAAATTTATTATCGATGATAAACAGATTTCCTGATATAGATTAGAGTTGCCACAAATTCATTTATGTGACTGAAAATATGCGGATCTATTAAAGATTGGTACCGATGAATCATATGGCGAATGGAGAATAAAACGAGAAAATATGCTTGGTTGTTTTGAATCAGAAGACATTGAATCCAAGGATAGATAGCACAATAATAATCAAATGTCATTACTATCATCAGCACCATAGGTATATGATCCCGTCGCTAGACATAAAACAGTTATCATAACTGGTGTAGTTGTTCTGGTAAAATATCACGTGCGATTGAATTATTTCGGAATCTTAACATAGCTGTTTTGAAAACTACACATAAACTCGCAAGAGAAATGAGCTCACGTAGAATTTAATCTCAAACTTGTCATCTATTTAAAATGAAAGGTGATGCATGGACTCCTGATAGAATGGGCGAAAAGTACATTCTTAACATCATTACTTTGGATAAAATATGTACAGTGTCGATAGATATGTTAAAAATATTTCTTGATTGGTTGTTAACTCGAAACACCGTTATGATCATGTATGGAGATCATAGTCAACCGTCACTTTTTGCTCGATCATCTCCGCATGAATGGCTAAAAACTTTTGTAGATTATTATAAGGAAATAACTAATGATTACATAGCGCTTGATCCAGAATTATGGAGTTGTAAAAAATATGCAGACTGAAACCAGATAAAATACAGTATGAAATAATGTATGAAGTAATTCCACAAACTCCTATGAATGATATTTGGAATTTATGGAGTCCTGCTGATTTGATAGTTACAGGTATACGATAGTTCCTGATAGACTACAAGAACGATTATTTCTGTTACATAAAGAAATACTGTCATATCTACCTGTACCAAAGTGTTATCGACTAGTGTTACGTGACAATGGCTCGTACACAGTAAAAGAGAAAAGAGTGAAAGTCAACAAGCTTTGTAAATTTTGCCAAAACAATTTATTTCTCTAGACAGCAATGTACAAATTGGTAAATAGTACCTACAATCTATGAATATAATCCAAAATCTGATCCTAAGAATGAAACACAAGCCTTATCATTAAATAGTCGTATGAGAATCTAGGTTCGAGTCCTGACGACGTAAGAATATGGAGGGCGATTACTTCAAATGGAGTCCAATGTATGAATATCACCAATTCCTCACTTATATTACAATATTTGTTTTCGAATGATTTCAGAATAAACTTCCATGAATATCTTTCAGAATTTTTTTTATATAAGAAAGACAACTTGTTGAGTGTCTAGGAGAAAATATTATATAATCCAAAAATCAGACAAAAAATAAAATAGTCTGGCAACAAATTAAAAGCAATACACCTTGTTCCTTCAAGGTTTGAATGACTCTGAAAAAATATATGGAATGCGTATTTAGAAGCTCAGACTTCATTTCAAGTCTCCTGAGATTGGTCATGTTGTCTCTTACTACGCTAATTTTTACATGTAGGCCAATGACGCTCCACTTAAAAACCAATCATAAAAGGCTGTTTACAAACAGTGATAACGCGAAGAAAGTATGTCCATGATAATGACAAGTCATATTAACTTCTTGTTAACTGCCTTCAAGTCTCGTGAGATTGGTCATGTTGTCTCTTACTACGCCAATTTTTTACTCGTAGGCCAATGACGCTCCACTTAAAAACCAATCATAAAAAGCTGTTTACAAACAGTGATTTCGCGAAGAAAGTATGTCCATGATAATGACAAATCATTTTAACTCCCTGTTGATATTGTTATCATGGTAAGACGAACTAAATGTTAATTCTCACGTACTACATATTCGTCTTGAATAAACAAACTTTGTGCTAAATATATACCTCACTACTAAAAATAGAATCTCGAATACGAAAAAAATATTCATTGCAATTAAATACAATGAAACAAAACTAAAACAAAAGAATTTTAAACCTTACACAAGCAATTTAATTCACATATACGTAACACTAGCAAATACGCGATTACAGAATATCGATGTTGAAATTTTTGGAATTAATGACAAACAAACTGTAAGATATTGTTATAATTCATGTGAGTGCTGTTGAGAGTGCGCAAACGATAGACAAATATTCTTGGATGTTAGAATATGCTATAACGATCCATTTATCTCAAGGATTATCTATTTCCGATAGACAAATATTTGGTTTGTCGATGATCGTATCGAATGGTTAAATTTAATTTATCTGGCAGTGTCTCGAGTCAGAATAATATCTCAGCTGCGGAGGGTTATCATACACTTCACAGTAAATAATAATCAACCTATCGGCAAAAGCGAAGATGTAGTGAGATAAAAATAGCTCGTTATCAGTGATTTGATTTAAGAAAGCGTGACTTTGATCTCGATGCTGATTTTATCATGGCACTAATACAACGACAGAATAATCATTGTGCGAAGGTGGTGGTGATTGTGTATCTTCAGGAATTATTTGTAATTGTTCACAAACAAATTCGCGTTCATTAGCAGTTGAACCTAGTCTGTAAATTGCAGGTCTACCAGCGGACTTTACTACGATGGAAATTTTATGTTTTCACACTCAAAATAGGACCAGTTGCTCTTTTATTTACTACTTTCAAGTTCACCTGGCTCATATGAATATATTAACAGTCACATTATCTAGAACTGGTTGTTTTGAGAAGGAGCCATATCGTTCTATTGGTATACGTGTTTTGTCATAGCATTGATAGGCTTCGTATAAATTGCAAGAGTAATTTTGTTTTTTAACGCAGCTATTACACTTGGTTGTCTTTCAACCCATGCACGAGACCTCATGTTTTTCTGAACTTTGTTCAGGGATATTTCCTGCGCATACTGATATCCAAATAACCGCTCAGCAAGTGTTCGATTGAATAAATAGTTCAAGGATTGCCTCATCGAGATGAAATGCGGTCTGCCCTCGTCTAATTTTGATGTTATGTTGTTTTATCAAAGATGATACTGCACCAAGAAATTCTTTGTTGGGATCAACATGTAGCAACTGTGACCATCGTAGACCACCTTGTGGTCCGGATCCTCGTTGATAGATTCGTTCATTCTACTTGCAACGTCAATTACAGTCAACGCGTATTTGTATGTATGTGATTGACTTATACCAGTTTTAATGGTTGTTGTTGTTGTGGGGTTTAACGCCATTTTTCAGCACACGATAGGCTATACATGGCAGCCAGTATTATTGGTGGAGGAAGAAACCGGGAAATCACAGGAAAGAACCACCGACCCACGAGAAGCTACTGGCAAGCTTTCTCACCTATCCACATTCGCCGAATCTTAGACTCGAACCCACGCAGACAGAGGTGAGATGGCAGTGATCCGTAACGGACAGAACTTTAGACCACTCGGCCACTCGGGACCCCTATCAGTTTTAATGGTATCATGTGGTTAAAAACAAAATGTCTGCCTGATCAACCTTATTGGGAGTTAACATCAAAATACGCGTACTAAATTATTTTAGGTGGCAGTAGATATAAATTTGCCATATTACCTATCGTGCTAACCAATCTGCAGCAACAGAACGTGCGCCACCTGCCGCATCAGCAAGTTTACTAATCGCTGCTTTACCCCTCCGGTATCGTCTTGGGCTATAATAAGTCGGTTCCATTATTATAATAATAATAATCAGTTGATTAATTACCTGCTTCTAGCACTAGTTGACCTTTTATCACAGATATTATGAGGAAACTAGAAAGTGATTCTCTGAGATTTATTTTTTATGGAATTTAACGGGTGAATCAATGTGTCGTTCTTGTAAATCATTATTGGATACTCTTCAGGTCTTGGTTAATCTCGTTCGTTATATCGGGTTCCAGAAGCACAATAATTATATCAAGGAAGGGTTTTTCTCCAGCATACTTAGCCCATGGAGCTTTTTTTTAATTTTTCCAGTGAAGCAGTGATATTTTCACCTGTTTTATTAGGATAAATTTGCATATTTTGTGTACCACATTTTACACACTTACCTGTTAATTGCACGCTTTTAATTCAAAGTCATTATTGCTTTTAATCCACTGGTGGGCGTGGGGGCTCTGCATCGAACACATTATAAATTTATATTATTTATCATATTTGTATAACAGGAATATCATTGTTTTTCAGCGACACGAAATAGAGAACAAATCAAACATCATTCAGCGCTAACGAATTCTATCAAAGCAATTATCATTAGATCCATCTGGGTCTGGTAAGACACTATTGTTGCTTAACCTGATAATGAGGTGGCTCAAGTGGTGTAAATTATATTTAGTGGCACCATCTGTAGATGATCAGCATTGCTACAACGAGCTTGAAAATTTTAATAAAAATGCAAAATTGTTAGACGAGAACGGCAATTATATTATTGATTTTATTACCGACATTAACGATGCACTTTTGGTAGATGATAACAGCGGTGACATCAACAATCTTCTCGTAGACGATGATGTGATGCTAGGGAAACATACAAGTCCATCTCGGATATTTTCATAAGGCAGCACAAAAACACGGACGTGATTTATGTTACTCAGCGATATGCTCAAATACCTAAAGTTATCAGAGATAACTGCAATCTTTTAGTTGTGTTTCATGGAGGCTATATACATAATACACGAACATTCATCAGGGACAAGGATATGATCAAATTCATAAACTTCTTTTCACGCGCGCAAGCGATTAATCATGGATATATCATAATACATTTACATAATCATCGCTCCAAATATCGTGTAGGTGACGATAAAATTTTTGATTGACAGACCAATTACTTTTTGTACACCCATGAGAGGTATTTAAACGCACAAAAAAGAAAATAACCCGATTATAAGTCTCAGCGACGCTTTTTTGTTTATTTTACCGTAGGAAGCTTAATTTCGGTCTGAAATTTTAGTTTATTTACCCCTCTGCTTTAGCGAGTTTTTTTTTCACCCATAGTAGGAAGATCTATTTTGGTCTGTTCACCCCGTCTGCTGCTGTTTATGTGTTAAGTTTTTAATTGTAGTACCTTTAAATAAAATAAAAACATGGATTAGTGCCAAGAAAGAGGTGAGAGGTAAGCTGGAGGAGGGTGATGTAAGGTGAGATACGTGTATAAAATCTTCACTCGATCCTTTACAAGTTTTGGACAATTGCAGCTCTGGAACAAAACGATTTCCAGAAACATTACTTTAAAATTAATATGATATATCTGCTCAAACTTCCTGCTTTTGTTGGAAAATCATTTTCAAATTAAAAAATGAAACAGTTGATGAAAATCTTTACCTAGCTCGCTATGAAGTATGCAAGAGTATCCCTATTATACAGACGCTACGCATTGAACGAGCATTATCTCTATGACCTTCTCGATAATATTTACAACGTGGCATAGCACAAGACGTTTCAGTTCCATAGAGCAAAAGACACTTCAAAAATGCAATTACTGTCTAATTCTCTATTAGTACTTTCTTCCGTATTGGTTGGGATGGCCCTTAAAGTGCAGATTTTTCCTCCTCTGAGGGAAACAGATACAGAAGCGGCTCTGATAATAACTCCTGGTGCTTATATAAAAGGGGAAGCTTATGGACCACTTGGTAAGTATCAAGTGTGAATTGTTAGTTGATATGAGAGAGAGAGAGAGAGAGAGAGAGAGAGAGAGAGAGAGAGAGAGAGAGAGAGAGAGAGAGAGAGAGAGAGAGAGAGAGAGAGAGAGAGAGAGAGAGAGAGAGATGATTGTCATTATACTCAGAAAATTATATTTGCCATAATGGTCATGTACTTTCTGAGTCTCACCAACTACATAATTACAGCAGCGCGCTGCTTTCGTGTCATGCTAGAGAAACAAAAATGGCGTATGCAACTCTGAATCGTTAATAAAGTTCACTATAAACGTGGTTCACAGTAACGAAATTAATTTTCTCAGGAAGAAAACAAAATGCTTTGCTATTCTCCCGCTTTAAAATTAATTTGCTAATTTTTATTTAGTATACATTTCAAAAATAATCTTATACCATGTCCACCTCTGTCTTAAGTAATCAGTATAAGGATCATTAATAGTGAAGGGGGTTAGAGTAGCGTCAATGGGAGTTATCATTAAAATATGGTCTTCGGCACTTTGGCGTCAAGATTTTTGGCGTCAAATGGCACAGCCAAAGGAATATAGCGTCAAGGGAAATTTTGTATTAGCACACCCTGGGCCTGTTTAGCATCAAGAGAAATGGTCCCAGGTAGCATGACGTCACGGTACTGGACACTTGTCAACAGTGTATCAATGTGCAAGTACTGTGACGTCAAGCATTCGTCAAGTACTGTGACATCAAGTGTTCGTCGTGTTAGTGAATGTAGTGAAATGTATGTTTTATAACTTATACAGGCAATTTGTTATTGAAAAGTATAATCTTTTCGAGGTATGAAAAGTGGCCCTGAATAGGGCCTTTGTTTTTTCTTCTTTTTTATTGTCTGCATTTCTTCCACCATTGGCTAACTTTCTCTAAAATTCCTCTCTTTTTCTTTTTTACTTCTTCTTATGGCATCCAGTCTGGATGTCCCATATCTCTAAACTTTTTTTTTGTATCTTCATCCAATTTTCATTCAGTTTTTCAAAGTCTTTTTCTTCTTTTGGTTTTCTTTCTCTTTTCTTTCTTTTGCCCAGGTCTCCTTAATTTTCTTGACCTCTTCTTCCAGTATTTGTTTGATATTGTCTTCGCCTTTCTTCATATGATCTACACCTTTTTTCACAAAAGGCCACTCTGTTAAATGGAAGATATCTTCCATATAGTATCTCGCTTGGATAACATCTTCTAGAATCTGTTTCAAGGTTCCCACTTTGAAGTATTTTGAATTGACGATTCCTCGTATTTTGTCTGCTTCTTCTATGGTTATCAATTGCAACTGATAACTGGTTACTCTTAGTTTCTTTATCAAGTCCTCAATACTTGTTAACTTCCATTTTTGGTTAAGTTTATCCAGTTCGTGCACTCCATCCACGATCCAATACCAAGTATCTCTTAACTGAGTAAATAGCTCTAGACTTCCAGTCATTTTGTATTCTGTGTAGAAAGGTACGAATGGTGAACACTATGGTTTTATATACGTAAAGCACGGACGTGAATGAAAACATCCCTTAAACTCACTTCACATATGATATACCATCTCATCAACGAAAGAGAAGCACAAAAACACACCCTATACCATCTCATCAACGAAAGAGAAGCATAAAACCCAAAATATACCATTTCATCAACGAAACGAGCAGCACAAAACACACCATATACTATCTCATCAACGAAAGAGAAGCACAAAAACACACCCTATACTATCTCATCAACGAAAGAGAAGCACAAAAAACACATCCTATACCATCTCATCAACGAAAGAGAAGGATAAAACACACCCTATACCATTTCATCAACTAAAGAGAAGCATCAAACACACCCTTATACCATCTCATCAACGAAACGAGCAGCACAAATCATACCATATACCATCTTATCAACGAACGCGCATGCAAACACACACACACACATACACACATTTTTATTGAAGTGAGTGTTTATAGTTACACTTCACTATATTCACACAAGTTGGCAAAATGGCGAATTGAATAGTATTTCTTTTCTAGAGATTTGGTTAGCTCTGAAAAGGGCTGTTGTTTTTTTTTTTTAAACTCCAATGACACCTGGCTAATGCTGACATCTTCCAGGACGAGCACCTCACACACATCGTCGGCTCCAGTCATTCTCCCAATTTATTGCTTTGACCTGCAGAGCAAACGGAGCTTGAGTGGCTTCACTATCCCACTCCTCCGTTGTAGAATAGTGAAGACCTGCTGTACCTCTTGTCTTCGGGGCCAGAGTCGGGGATAAATAACTGGTGTCTGCGGTGCAACTGCTGCTGCTGTTGCTGAAGGTGTCCTCACCTCAGGTAGCACTTCACACACAAGTTTTATCATAGGGTGCAACAGTATCCCTCGCTGGTTCTCTATCTCCTCTTCTTTCTTCTTTGTATCCTCCTCTTCCTTAAGTTTCACTTCTTCTTTGGAAGCCTCGATCTGGCATGTTCCAGATGGATTTGGAGTTCCGAGAGTTTTTGTAGTCTACTACTACTCATTTTTAAGATGTTGACGAGTCCACAATGGTAGCTAGACTGACGTGTGCTCATGTTAATATCCTTGGAGAACGGACGTGATGGAAAACATCCCCTAATTCCTAATTTTTTTACCATGATATGAAACGAGCGGACTTAAAAGAAGTTCTCACGTTAACTTTTTTACTTGCGAATACAGTCAAATTTTTTTGTATGTTGTTGTACAAGACAGAGAGAAAAGGGTGGGTTTTGTTTTGTTTTACTGATCCCCTAAAAATTAAGTGTTTATAGTCACACTTCTAACATTTTAAATTTTTTTTGGCAAATGAAAGAAGTATATCTTTTCGAAAGTCTTGGGTAGCCT
>JAEAOA010000595.1:1055000-1077500 GCA_016746295.1 Potamilus streckersoni | reverse complement strand
AATAGTGTCAAAAAACGAATCGAATAAGAAGCGTGTTACTTCAGCATTGAATACCCCTTCTGCTCATATTGAGGTAATCACATTATCTGAGATGCAAAATGCAATAAGAAGACAAAAAGGTGGTAAATGTCCAGTATCAGATTTTTTATATGTGGAACATTTTAAATATTCAGATACTAGACTTCATGGGCTATTAATGGTTTTATTTAATTGTATGTTTGTGCACAACTTTGTACCAGATGATTTCACAAAAGTTACAATTATACCGCTACTAAAAAGCAAACTTGGTAATCTAGCGGACAAAAATAACTACAGACCTATAGCTCTTACGACTATTATCTCAAAACTATTAGAAAGCATCATACTACAAAGATGCGAAGTCTTAATCTCTGATAATCAATTTGGATTTAAAAAGCAGCATTCTACAGATTTATGTCTTTATGCCTTTAAAGAAACCGTTAGCTATTATGTGGAACATGGCAGCCCAGTATTTGTATGTTTTTTAGACGCTAGTAAGGCATTTGATAGAGTCAATCATTGGACACTCTTTAAAAAGTTGCTGGAAATTAAAATTCCTGTATACATTGTTCATACTTTAGTCAACTGGTATGGCAAACAGTTGTATTACGTGCGATGGGGAAGTGTAATATCCAGCGCTTTCCATGTAACCAATGGAGTGAGGCAGGGAGGTATTCTTTCCCCCATGTTATTTAATATTTACATTGACGACTTAAATCGTATATTGGGCCATTGCAACGTAGGGTTACGTCTGCCACCAAATGGGCTGTTTCTTAACAATTTTAGCTTTGTTGATGATATGTCACTGATAAGTCCGTCTGTCGCAGGTTTAAGAAAATTATTGAAGATATGTGAACAATATGCATTAGAGAATGATATCATCTATAATACACAAAAATCTGTATGCATGGTCTTTCAGCCAACTCCTTTTAAATTATCATCACCTCCCTCTGTACATCTTAACGGCAACGCTCTTACGTATGTCGACAATTATATGTATTTGGGCCATATTTTGAAATCCAATCAGTCAGATAATGAAGATATGATGAGACATTATCGATATTTGTGTACTCGAACAAACATGCTTCTACGCAAATTTAAGCCTTGTTCATTGAGTATCAAAATTAGATTATTCAACTCTTAATGCTGCACTATGTATTGTGCTCCACTGTGGACAAACGTTAGTGAAAATGTGAAAAGAAAACTAGTAATTGGTTATAATAATAGTCTTCGCTTTCTATTAGGTCTTCCTAGATGGAACAGTGCCTCCAACATATTTGTTAATGTATTAAGTTTTGAGGAAGTAATGAGAAAGTATGTATCTTCAATGATAACAAGACTTTCTAATAGTGAGAACTGTATATTGAAATCACTTTGGAAATATGACATTAATTTAAATTCTCACATTGTTAGTAGATGGAACCAATTACTATTTAAATGTGTCACTTAAATTTCATTTTTTAACAATGCATGGCGCAAATAATTGTTGTAAATGTATCTGAATACTTGTACATATGATATGTATATATGTTTTAGTGTATATATATATATGTGTGTATGTGCATGTGTGTGTGTATATATATATGTGTGTGTGTGTAAATGTGCATGTGTGTGTATATGTATATATGTATATGTATATGTGTATGTATATATGTATGTATGTATGAATGTGTATGTGTGTATGTATGTGTATGTATATATATATATATATATATATATATATATATATATATATATATATATATATATATATATATATATATATATATATATATATATATATATATATAAGAATAACCGGTATAGAAACAAATATTCAGGATATAATCTGCGTTACATAAATGTACAAAAAGTAAAAATAGATGTCGCTTTAGCATGTAGACTTTTAGGGAATTATACACCGTTTTCATTTTCCGCAACTAGTCTATACAAGCTGGTTGTATTTATAGTTTTAACACATGTGGAGACAGCCAATTAGAGGTTTACAAACACAACGTTTTTGTGTTTATTTGTTTGTCGTATATATGTTTTGTGTTTTGTATTTGCCTTTGAAGAAGACTCATAAAGTTTCGAAATCGCTTAGGCTAGTTAGGTACTAGTTTCGTACTGTTCGTCGTCAGTTTTTTGCATCTTTATATATATATATATATATATATATATATATATATATATATATATATATATATATATATATATATATATATATATATATATATATATATATATATATATATATATATAATATCTCTACTTCTGTACCTTCAGTATCATAATTTGTTTTTTTTCTAGGGTGACAGTGATTAAATGCACTTTATTAATTAAGAAAAATGATGAGGTTTGCATGTGAATACAAACATATCAACAGAGAATTTTGATATTAACATAGATTTTGGGTTCAAAGTATTCCTCTTTTGAGGATATTATTGTTTTCTCTTCTCAAGTGTGACCAGTACTTGTCCTTCAGACAATGTTTTCAAACAAGTTGATTGACCCTATCTCATAAACCACTGGTATATTATTGCCTGACAATTTTATTCTATCTCTTTTTTCAAAATAATTACATAGACTGATATGCCAGCGCATTATATCAAAACTGAACTGGGTTGATATTGCACGCCTGCTGAATAACTACTATAAGAGAGAAAACATACAGATAAATACGCACGCAGACACAGAATCCTCGTAACCTTAATTTTGCACCCAACATATTTCCAATTCAACCACTCTTACCGTTAGTAATACTACGACTGCCATTACCAGTCCTTCTCACTGAAAGCATAATACAGTGAAGGTGATTTACTCTATAATCAAGGCAGCCTGGTCTTATTGTATAAAAAATAGCTAATATTATAAATTGAAAAAATATAGCGATATGTTGAGTTTACAGTCCAGCTGATCGTGATTAATTATGATCCTTTTGAAAGCTATCTTCATATTTGTATTTTCGCACTCACCTTTAAAGTTGTTTGAGGGTGTAAAAGTACCAGTAATAATATTCGGATAACAGTTAGATATTTTGATCTTTAAATCCATTTGCTTTGGCATACCTTAAAGTTTTGTGTTGCCTTTACAATTTATTAGAATAATATTATAACGACGAACGTGTGTTTTTCTTCTTTTCTTCATGATTATGAGCAGCAGGGAGGGCGAATCCTACAAAATTTTGCTCGTGAAATTAACCTGAAATAACGGTTCCTATAGAGGCTGAAAAACGTCAATAACCCTAAACCAAAATCTCTAACTTTTATATTACCGTACGGTTAAAAAGCGCATAATAAATAGTATGAGGTTAGCTCAGTTTTGTTATACTATTATTGACTTTTTTTACCCTGATTTTATCGAACTATTTTTTTCGTTAAAAACTAGAACAATATCATATAGAGATTCGCCCTCCCTGCTGCTCCTGATTTATCAGGGATTAAACAAATATTTTATCCAGACCTATACGATATCTGGATCTTGGGTCATGTAGATTTATTGTTATGAATCCAAACGGAACTGATTGTGCTTCAGAAAAGAAATTTTTAAATTTAATTATATCCATATACCCTAAACACCAAGTATAATAAATATTCTGCAGGGTATAATTATCTACTCCATTAAACACAACCAAAATATTACAATTTTCTCTGATCACTCTAAGTATCTGTTTATATCTTTGAGTAACATAAATCACATCTGTGTTTTTGTGACGACCTCGAGAAAATATTCTAGCTGGATTAGATTGTTTGTCCAACATCAAATCATCATATACTACGAGATTATTATTGAATCCATCAAAGTCATCTACGGACGGGGCTTCATCTATATCTGTGATAAAATCAATAATATCTTCACCGTATTTATTAACTGATTTTGCTTTTTCATTAAAGTATTTAAGTACTTCGTAACAATGCTGATCATCCACAGAAGGTGCTGTTAAATATAATTTGTTCCATCTCATCCATCTCATTATTAAATTTAATAATAATTGTGTTTTACCCGATCCAGATGGACCTATGATAATCATTCTTATTGAATTTGGTAATGCAGGATGATGCTTTTCTGGTTCTTGTTTTGGTGTCGCCGAAAAATCAATTATTGTGTCCATATTATTAATAACATGAGTCTATATTGTTTTCGATGTAGATCATCTACACTCACCGTTGGGTTGACAACAATAATAACAAAAAATAAACGACATGCATTAACGGGTAAATGTGTAAAATGTGGTACAAAAAAATATAAATTTATCTCAGGAACAACAAAGAGAGGTGGGGATATAGTCGCATCAAATAAGTTGGTGAAAAACACCTTCCTGGATATAATTATTGTGGTCCTGGAACTCGACTTGATATCCGACTTGATGATCAAGAACAACCAAGACCAGGAGAGTATCCAGTAAATAAAATTGATCAAGCATGTCACATTCACGACGTTGCTTATAAAAATCCAAATTTGCAACAACGGCGTCTTGCAGATGTAAAATTGATTCATGCATTAGATTCTATACCTAATAAATCTGTTAGAGAGAAACTCGCTAGTTTCCTAATAAAATCCGCTATGAAAAGTAAAATAATGTTAGGGGCTGGTAATTACTTATATAATTATTATAATGGAATCCATTTATAATAGTCCTAGAAGGTATTGGAAAGGTAAAGCAGCGATCACTAAACTTGCTAAAGCAGCAAAAGTTTCACATTCTTTTGCTGCAGTTTGGTTAGCACGACAGGCAATATGGCAAATTTATCTACCACCACCAAAACAAATTCAATATGCACATTTTGATGTCAGTACCACACATACTATTAAAATCGTACGAAGTCACAACGTACAAATACCATTGACGTTGTTGAAAATGCAAGTAAAATTTTTAAAAACTGAACCATTACGCAAAGACAGCATTTGAATTTTTATCTCTTGGGGAAAAAATTATAAACGGGTAATCTACAATGGGGGCCAAAACTACACGGTTTTTATCCGGAAAAAGAATTTTTTATGGATTATCTTGAAAAAAAAACAAAAACCTCAAAATCAGACGAGGGCATACTGAAACATCGTGCAAAAATTTTGAACGATTTAATCAAACCCATTCGAGCGTTTATTGGTTTTCAAATTAAGGAAAAATTTGCTGATTTTTAAATCCGGTGACGATTTGAAGGGGTTATAAGGTTACCAAGTGGATTCTGCTTAAATATAAAATTACTCTGCAATTTCCATAAAACCTTCCAATCAATAACAAAAAATATTATACCACTAGCTATGAACGGACAAAAAGGTAAAAACCAGTATAATTTTGTGATGTGAGTATTTATACAACCGGGGGATTTGAGGATGGAAAATGACGAGCTACTGACCCTTTTGGAGGGCGACCACAAACAATTTCTGCGTGGTTATCTACTGGAAGACCTCCATATACAAAAATTTTCTGCCCCTCATTGTAGATTTTTGCTAATTTTTGAAGTTTTTCCTGCGATAAAAATTTACCCCCGCTTTTCACTTAGGAAAATTAACCGGGGCGCCCAGCGCTCCGACCGTTTAAATTTCGACAGGTCAAAATCACATTTACCGTGTGTGACCAGATCAAAATATTTTTTCTACGGAAATTTTTGGATTATTATTCAAATATTGCCATAACATTTTGTTTAACTTGCACAGGTTTATTCTGTAGCTGTTTTTTAGTTTTATAATAAATTAGTATCAATAAAAATTTTCTTTTTATTGTTTTGGGCACATTGTTTATAAACCTAATTTTTTTTTATTACCACGTCATTAGTAATTCCTCATTTTCAAAAAATCTATGACAATTCTATGTAGTTGAGTTATTCTTCTGACGCGAGATACTGCGAGATAGACTAAGTTTGACCATTCGATTCGATCATCTAAAATCCAGATATTTGTATCAGAGATAGTTAATCCCTGTGACGAATGAATCGTTATAGCGAATCCTAACGTCCACGGTGATTTATCCATACTCAATGCGCTCTCAACAGAATTGATAGCTATCAAAATAATATCATTCAATACTAGATTTTGTACTCGGATACTTTCAGTATCTCCACCAGGAATTTCAACATCAATATTCTGTCGTCGAGTATCTGCTGGGCGATAACATAATGGTACAGGTAGATGTGAAAACTTTTCTTTATGTAACATAAATAATTTCTTTTGTAATTCATCACGAATTATCTTTCTACTTGCGACTATCAAGTCAGTGGGTTTCCATAAAGCCCAAAAATCATTCATGGTAGTTTCTGGAATTATCTCACGCATTATTTCACATTGTATTTTATCAGCGGTTCATCAACAGCTCTATGATCATCATATATTTCTTGATAATAATCCACATTATTCTTTAGCCATTCATGTGGAGACTGTCCAACAAAAGGTGGTGGTTGACCATGATCACCACACATAACCACAGCAGTATTTTTTGCTGTGTTGATAACCATTCAAGGAATGTTTTTAGTGTCTGACGACACCGTACATATCTCGTCCCATATAATATACTTAGGTATATATTTTTCACCCATACATGTTGTACCCCTCGTTCTTTTATCTCTCTAGCTAGTTTATGTGTAGGTGTCAAAACAATCATATCTGAATTGTTGCTCATAAATAATTTAATCGCATGAGTTGTTTTACCTGACCCTCCACATCCATTAAGATAAACGGTCTTATGTCTAACCACAGGATCGTACACAGATGGTGCAGATGACTTTGATATTGGATTATTATTTCTGTAATATATTTCCTTAATTTCAATGTCAGCAAAATAAGAATAACTTAATATATTTTCGTAGCGGATTTAATAAATCTTTTCATTTTTTATTTATATAAAATGACTCCGTAGCAACTCTAACTGCTAACGAGGAAATCTATTTATCATAGACAGTAGATTTATAGAAACATAGGCTAGCATCGAAGATCTTAAATGAGTAAACAGCGATGAGTCGCCCTCAATATAGCTCACAATGGCACCTAGTTTGGTCCCATCCGATAAATAAGCATTACTTCGGCTTATGTGTTTTTCTCCGTTGTATCAGATATTATAAAATCTAACTCGGCATCGTCCATAATCAATCTTACGCAGTGCCGTTTGTGACCGTATGAACTGCCTTGAGTAAACTTCCCGATTATCTTTCTACCAAGATCTTTTGCACGCTTCTCATTATGTTCATCCCTGCATTTACGTACATTATTAGTAATTTTAATTAATGTCATCTTCGGCAAGATCAGGAAATTCTTTCCTGTCATCATCAATATTAAATCTGTTCGGTTCTGGTAACCAAACTTGCTTTTAATTTCCCAGCATCAATTATATATTTATAATACTTTTGGATCCAACTTTTTTTTTTAAAAAATGTCTTCCAAACCCAAAGATAAAAATGGGATGGAATCTTTGCAAACATGAATGTTTAATATGAAAACCCTTTTAAGAAAAAATTGTAAGGGGTCCTTTCGAACTCGGTCTTGTCATGTTAGGTGTTAATCTGCAAGTATTTTAACTTTCCACACCAAAAACCCAGGATACATCCCCTATCGACGATAAACCCATCATCAATCTTTTTATATTCCAAATCAGGGCCCAAAATTTTCTATGCAATTTTTTGTTTTCCTCAAAAATTTGATTTGTGGGTTTCCAAAATTTTTTTTTCCTGAGCGAAAGGCCCCAAACGATAGCTGAAAACTTATTTTATTGCGAACTTTAAACCGTCAAAGTATATTTTTGCAAATTTTCATTTTTTCAAAAACTTTTCGTACATAAATGTCCCCAAAGGGTCTTACAAATTGATCCTAATCGTGTTCCGAACTCTGAAATAACCAAACCGATACAGGGTCACGTTTACTAATATTTTTAATAGAATCAAATATATGACCATTATAAAATTTTACCATTCTGTCTCGTGGAAATACAGTTACAGCATCAGTCCATGCATGTGCATTATGATCAATAATCGTTATAGGACTTCCATTTCTTATATATTTTGGTTTGTACAATATCTCCCCCGTTAGTGTTTTTACTGTTATTGGAAATCTTAATGACTTTTCTAGCTTAGCAACATCCTTAATAGATGCACCAGAATTTTTAACGGTTTCTGCCCATTCACATATTTTTTACGTCTTAAATCTGTTAAGCCATTACCACGCATCGCATTTGTAAAATGTTCAGTAATGCGCTCCGCAACACATTTTATTCTCGACTCTGATAGTCTCAACGGTTTCAGATCCGCAATATTAGGTTTATCATTCAGTAAAAACTATCCATATACCACAGTACTAACTGGATACCCTCGCTCAAAATACGGTCTATCAATACCAGTCAATATACCAGGTTTGGATTTGTTAATTAATAATATCGTTTTATTATTTCCAGACTGTATATGAACGGGTTTTCTCTTGTCACGAATTATCCACATATTATCGTCTGTCTCCACAATAAATTTTTAATAAAATAAAATATTTTTGATTATCAAGATGGTTAATAAGTACTTCTGCTCGTTTGTCGTTCATCACATTAATATTGTCCACACGTGAACAGCACCATCTTCTCAAAATTCCATTTTGGCCTCACGGATACGTTTAGTTATATCTACATTTATTGAAGCTAGATCTTTCATCGAAACACTATCTTTATATCCTAATAGTCTGTCAAGATCAAATCTAGTAACAGATGGTTCAATTGCTGATAATTCCTCCATTATTATAATTACGACAAATATTCAAATTGAAATTTAGTATATATATATATATATATATATATATATATATATATATATATATATATATATATATATATATATATATATATATATATATAAATGATTCAAACAGAAAATAAATGTGTTTGGTTAAAAATTGGACATATTTCTTATTGTAATAAATCATGCGTAAACAAATACTGCGGTTACCATATGCAAACTATCAGACATGGAAGTACCTGACCAAAACCATGTATTCAATGTGGTATTGGAGTTAGAGGAAAAACACATTTATGTGAAAATTGCGGGGGTAAAAAATATAGGGAGCTTAAACGATATTATGACAAAAAATGATACAACGACAGGTAAATCTCCTATACAGACAGAAAATGATTATTCAACCATATTTCAAAAATAATGATTTAAACAAATAAATATCATATATAAATGGAGCAAAAAGAATTTGTGAGACACCCAATATATACCAATTACGAGGCATCCAGAGATGGTGTGATCAGAAACTGTAGACGAAAGAAACCACTCGGTAGTCTTAATAAATTTAGTTATTTTCAATTTAATATGTATGGGAATATAAATTATTGTTGTCATAAATTTATGTTCGAATGTTTTCATGCATTGGATTGTTAAAGATGGATTTGTTATTAATCACATGGATGGAAATCCCCAAAATAACCATTTACATAACTTAGAATCAATTACGCAGAGTCAAAATTGTAAGTTCGGAAATACTAGAAGATGTAAGATATTTGGAAAGAGGGCCATTAAATCCATAATTATAGAAACAGACCAAGAAATAGTTTTTAAATCTATGAATGCAGCTGCTATATATTTTAACATTCAACCACGATCGGTACAATCTGTCGCAAATAAAACATAAATCTGCATATTCAAAAAAGTATGACCAAAGTATTATATTTGAATACGTATAATTGTGTACCTTTACTCAGAGCAATATCATTTCTTTTCTATAAAGTTCGATTATATCAATCTTACTAAGGGTTTTGTTAGGCTATAATCATTTTTAATCATATCTATATAGATACACCTTCATTATCGCTATCCTCAGTTTTATTATCGTTTATTACAGAATCAAATAGCATAATCGTTTTCATTTGCATCATACGATTGTCTATGATTTTCTTTCTTTCATATTCTTGAGATAATGCGCTTTCTATCTTTACGATTGAACACACAAGAGGCGCAAATAGCTTTACTTATGTGTCGTTCACCAATTGTAAAGATTCTAACATAGAATTATAAATTGACTTTATGAATCTGTAATTGGAAGATAATGTGAATTTATTCTGAATTTTTCTTTGTTGTAACGTTTCAAACTCACATAAAAAATTTCAGTATCAAGACCTTCAGATAATTGAATTCCGTCATGTTTTAAATTTTCAATAGCAGGAATAATAGCTTTGATATTTTCAATGTTCATTATATATATATATATATATATATATATATATATATATATATATATATATATATATTTGTTTAAAATAAAAAATAATATTGAATTGAATTAACCAAAAATATCTTTCAGAAAACAAAACAAAATAAAGTTAGCATTATTACGCTAACAAACAAAAATTAAAATAAATTATTATTTATACTAAAATCTGTAAATGTGAGAAAATTTATAATTGAGTCATATGTTTGCATGAATTATTTCAGAAATATGTAGATTTTGTAAAATCGAGTTATATGTTTGCATGAATTATTTCAGAAATCTGTAGATTTTCTAAGATTCAGTCATATATCTACACGACTTATTTATTTAAAATAACATGAAACCACGAAATATCTTCATTTTTTTCTCCTACTCTACGAACGTATGTACAAATTAATATATAACGTTTCCCCGCGCAGGTCCACAATATTACCTTCTTGATTTGTGAGCTTGAAATTCATTCTTGACAATAACGGATTATGTACACGCAGGTAAACTTGATTTATTCGTACAGATGCAATCATCCAGCCGGGAGGGGATTGGATACTAGATGAATATAATATATACCCCTGCTGAGCCTGATTAGACTTAGAGAGGTCAAAATGGTAGCTATTATCAATTATATCGCAAACTATATTCAGTGCGATGGTGGATGTTATACTAACAATATTAGGCGAGATGTGACGACCTGTTCCATATGGATCATTAATATATTTGAGAATTGCTGGGATTGGAGTTAAGTTTTTCCAGGAATTACATATTCTTTTAAAATGTTCATCAATAAGATCACTAACTGATTTTTTTTGCCCCTCAGATTCGAATCCGGGTATTATAAATGTTGGTAGCTGTTCTTCTGTGATTCCATAATATTTCAGAAATACTGTCTTAAATAATCGTTTATGACTTACACGCTTAATTGGGTCATCTTCATTAACTATATAAAAGTTAATAAATCTATCTGCCGGCTAGTTTATTATTTTCTCTCTGTCAACAATAGCCTTATTTACGTATTTTAAGTCTGCTACAACTTGATTTAGATGTACTGTTTCAATTATTTGATTTTTTAAATCATCGTTATAAAAAGTATTGATGCTGGAGAGTAAGTTTTTGAGATCATTAAACACGTGTTCGTGTTCAGATTTAATCGGTCTTAATAATGAGTTAATTTCCTCAACATCAATTGTCGATATTCCTGCTAAACTATTCGTACTTTGAATGAAAATTATAAAATAATTATGATGTATATAATCACGATAAGCTGCTGCAGTGTTCTCTATGAATGGAACTTTTTTCTGTATTCTGGAAGTTGTATAAATTTCTTAACATCTATGTTGAAGTCGGATCGCTGTGGTTCTGGTGGAACTTGATAATCTGGCGCGACTTCAGGCCAACCTAGTACTGATCTAATCGAACTCTGATAAATATCTACAGCATAGTCAGGAGAATTTATTTCAATCACTGACGATAATGTTGGTTCGTAAACAGTAGTTGCTATTATAGATTCTTTCCCAGTTAAAGACTCAATTCTGCGCTGGAATGCCTCATTAATCTGTTCTAACTGATAACCGCCAGTTGGAATACTAACAACTTGCCAATCGGGAGTTCCATCAGATTTATTTTTATTTGCGAATACTAAAGAATTATTTGGTTGTTGTCCATCAAATGGTTTTGATCTAATATTAGGCCAGCTATAATAAACATGTAACTGCGCTAATGCTATCTCTTTTACTGGAATTGCAGTTGGAAAGTTAACGCTAAATTCAGGATTGGTCGAACTTATCGATATCATAGTAGTTTTTGAAGGAGTTGTATTAGCGACGATCTGCTGTAATAACTCTCTTGATTCAATATCCGAACGATGTTCAGACGCTGACATTATTGTTATTATTATTGTTTAATTCTCCATTTATTTTGTTAGCAGAATCACTAACAATTCTCAATGCTTCATCGTAGGTTTTAATTATCGTTACGAACTCCTCGTCAGATATTTTACCATCACTGAGATACGTGGAAATATATCCAGATAGTTTAGAGTATGTTGCTGTTGCTGTGTGTAACTTTATCATATACTCACGCAGTTTATCATTCGCACATGTAGCTATCTTTTTAGCAATAATACTAAGAATACCCGCTATAGTGGTAGAAGTTGAAACTAATTGTTATAATTGCTGGAGCTGTCATCGTTAATGTTGATAATATTAATCCGGATCCAGCAACAATAGCAGAAACTGAATACACAAGTATATCAATAACGACCATACGTCTACGATATTTTTTTACTTTTACTGTATAACGGTCGATGGTATTTTTAGTTTGGCCAGACATTCACACGCTTGACTATATCTATGACGTTGAACGTCGATAGTTATTTGATCCATTATACTATGATGTTAAGTAGTTAATTGAGTTACAAATTTCAAACACCACCAGTAAGCTTGAGGTAAATTCCTACTCGATGATGCCAGCGTACATTTTCCTTCAGAATCTTTATCTAACAACACAGATATAGTTTTAAATGAATTCTCGGTCGATGGATTTGTAGTGGATATTCTAAAATCTGCAACGCTAAGTACGGACATCCTATATATACCAGTAATCTCTGCAGTATATTTAATGGTATTATTTTCTAGAATCCACGATCCAAACCCATATGCAACTGTATACACAATATTTCTTATCTGATTGTGAGGAATTTTAATCATGTTTGTTTTTTGAATAATATCATTGAGTTTTGTGTTGATATTAGCGAGTGTAATATCAACACTAGATGGATTTCCCAAAAATTCATTTTTGTGTGTGTTTATGTTTCTACGAAACCTTAAAAACGTGTTCAAGTGACCGGTAAAAACAGTTTCGATTTTGGTTATTCCATTATTGATTGGAGTCTGTTTATCATCGACGTATTTTTTTTTTGTTGTAGCATCACTATCTGAAGTTGGATTTCCAAGATCTGTAATTTTATTTTTGTTCATAATAACGTCTCTATTAAATTCACCGCCAGCTTTTTTTTTAAACAAAATCATTAAATGATTTACCAGAATCCTGTATTTTACCCTGGTCAATAAAAGTTACGATATTATAATCAACTGCAGTAGGAATTCGTATAAGTACATCTGGTAGCTGTATATTACTCGTTTTTAATCGTCCTTGTTTGTCCTGAAAAACAACCACTTCATTTTCATCCACACTTTTAACACTTAATAAATCATCAATCTCATTTCTAAGTTGTTCGAGGGTTACATATTTAGATAAATCACCTTGCTGTTGAGCTTTACCACGAGCAGATCTTCCATAAATATCTACCATTATATTTACTGATGTTTGTTTAAATGTGACAATGTGGTATATTCATGCACGACTTTAATAGTATCCTTAATAGCTGCCGCAGAAAGATCAAGTTTGACACCTTTATTTGTTTTTTTTTTTTGCTTTATTAAAGTTTTTGAATTGACGATCGGTTAACGATAATTTATTTGAACCACTCATGTGTTCCTTTTTTAATGATATAGTTATTCCACAATTATTATTTGATGCTGATTGCAGTCTTTTGATCTGACCAGGAGTCAGAGTAACATTAACGTGATTATATGACATTTATAATACTGAAAAATGATCTAATTACACATTACATATTTTCTACTGAAGCATCAACGACTCTCATTCGTCCACCAACACCTTCTATAAGCATTGATTTATCGCTAAGTATAATAGCAATTGCTCTATAATTATCAATAGCTCCTCTATTAACACTAGCTCGAAAATGTATATCGACTACTGATTGTCTGGTCAAATCTAAATGTTCGAGCGAAAAGTAATAAATAGGATATAAGTTTGTAAAATCTAGTTGTGATATTTGTAATCCAGTATCAACATTTTGATCACGGCCCATGAACGACATAAGACGATGATATGCACGTGCTACATGATTTTGATCAAAATTAAGTAATATATCCTCGATTGGTTCTTGATGTCCATTTATCCTTAACGAAACCTCAAAAACACCGAGTTTATCAAATATCATAATACTACGCGTTTGATCATTTACTCGTGCAGCATTTTGTAATACTATAAATATGTGTCTTGGTGCAGAAACACCTTGATGAGAGGCTATCTGCCATGTAAATAAACCGATAATATTACTCTGGATAGCATCTGTAGTCATTGTCAGCCATGACAGCATTGATTTACCCCCTTGATTCATAAAAGATAATAATCGTTGTTCTTCATGTATTGATGAGATCATTACAGACATCCAGAGACTAAGTTTTGTAAGAATTACCATACCAGCATCACCGGTGGGTCTCCATATTGCATCATCATCTACAGCTTTTCGTACCAGTACAACTGTATATTTGGCTCCGAAAATGACTTTTCTGACATTTCTACAGAATCCAAATATGTGTGATAGTGGAATTGCACATGAAAATATTCTTCTATTTCCTTTTAACATCGCTCGACGTGATCTAAATCCTAAGTTGAAATCAGGATATATATATTAATAATCATAATTTGTACATCCACATTGGCGTTTCTAGCATAATTCTGTGGTCGTCCTATTTCATATTGTTGATATTCTGGAGAATCAGAAGTATCTTTTACAAACAACATTGACGGACTAGCTGATCTTGAATAATCGTCGCTGTATCTTGCAAGACCACGTATGGCTGTAGCTACGTCAACATCTTTTTGAATTGATTCAATATTTTTTTCCGTCAATCTTGTACGTAGCGCTATCAAACAACACCATAATACCATTATTAACAAAACCAACACTAATTTTGGCTGCATATTCAGAATTATCGGTTTTTAATATTTCACCTTCAACTTCAATAAAAGCTTCTGAGGGCAGAAAAAAATCTACTTGTATCATGAACCTGAAGTTCAATTCTTCCTCGTTGATTTGGAATTCGTGCTTCATAAGAATAATACTGATAATCGTGTATAGACTCATCTTTGAGAACTGGTGCGTCCATGTCAAACGCGGGGCCACTCATACGCTTAAACATATTTATTATAATTATTATCGTCTTAAACGAAGACCACTTCGGGAAGTGAGACCACTTCGGGAAGTGAGACCACTTCCTGCTATCAGACTAGAGGTTATGTTTCTCTCTTTTTCTGATAAAGGTATATCAGCCATAGATGGCATCGCCATTGCTGCTAGTTTCTGATTAGCGGCTTGATTTATTATTTTATTTACACTTGCGAGCATCATTTCAGTACTGGGCAATTTCACCGACTGAGATCGGACAGGTTGTGGTCTGTGTATTAATCGTGTTAGTCTATCTTTAATCGCCGAGAATGCTTTACTGGCAAGGTTACCAGCAACACCTATAGCTTTTTCACGAACAACATCAAAAGCTTTCATACCCAGCTGCTTTGCAATTGGTATTGCTTTTGGGGTTATCCTTCTAAAAGAAACCCTGAACAATATCACCTAATCCATCTCCGTAGGTTGCTCTGTAAATCGGTATTCGAGAATTAATTGCCCTGACTATGGTTGGTCCACGTTGAGCATTGTGTATTATCATTTTATTATTGATTAACTTTATCACTAATTGCATCTAATCACTGCGTTTTAGTCACTGTGACTTAGTCACTGTAATAGTCATCGGCAATTTCATTAATAAGTGATCGATACATATCAATATCCATAATACCGCCACTAAATAATCTTTTACAAATATCTGCTGCTTCATTAATGATTTCTGGGGAATTATTACCAGCTCGTTTTCCTCCAATCAGAATTTCTAGTCGTTCAACATCAGCAAGGACGTTGTTAGGACACTGAGTAATAAGACCACTTCCTAAACCACTTCCGAAAGAGGTATCCGACGGCCCTTCCTCACTTTTTGTATGGGCTGGTTGTTGTTGTGTTTCTAGTCTTGGAGTTTTTGACAATAATTTTTGTTGTTGTTGTTGTTGTGTTTTTTGCTGCTGTTGAAATTGTTTTTGTTTTATCAATTGCTGTTTTTGTTCTGACGATAACTGTATAAACGAAATATATCAATCTATTGCATGAATATACTCAATATATTTTGAATCGCTGTTTCTAGCTTGGTCAGTGTTATAGTATATGCGAAATATCCATTTATACCACGATTCACGACTAATAATGTCATCTGCAAAATTAGGTTTTAAAAATTGTTGTCGATTATCATAACTCTCAACCGCGCTTTTAGCTAATTGACTAACACTTTTAGCCATTTTAATTTCATTATTGGCAACATCGGTGAATTTGTCAACTACGTTAATTCTACCCCGTGCTGGTTCTGATTCTTTAGGTGTTGGTTCTAATTCTTGTACTGGTTCTTCTGGTGGTGGCAACGCAGCTGGTATTTCAGCTGGAAGTATTTCAAGAATCTTTTTTGTTTTCTTAGTTCTTTTTGCTATTTTTTCAGCTGCTTTACCTGTTTGATCTAACACAGGTTGAATATCTTTAGTGGTCTCAGTGATAGGTTTAAATAACTGTTTTGCATCCTCCTCATATTCAACTTGAAATTCCTGACGCGATTGTAGTTGTTATTTGACAGCATCACGGATAGGTAAATATTTTTGAATTGTCTCTAATCGCTCTCGACTTAATTTAGCTGAGAGTGGTTCGCCAATATTCATTATTAAATAATATTTATAATAGATGTTTAATTAAATTGAGTGCTGGTAAACAAAAATCGCTAAAAATGCTTTTCTATTCTCTGACAAATTAAAGATAAAATAAATCTTTTTTTCTGACAATTATTACCTAATTATCTGTTACCTTGCGTGTCGGATTGCGATCAGGGATTCATTTTAAAAATGTCTCACAAGATAATGCAGTCACTCGGTCGCCTGATATATTCGGCCCACAACACGGTTCGGACGCTAGCATAGAAACTGCTCGCACTTAAGGCACTCTATGCCTGCATCGGTCTATACGTAGTACATTCAAGCCACACATACTAGACCTAGCCGCCAGGTACACCTGCCTATCTGCCTGACTGCCAGCCCCAGATCGTCCGCAGCCTAGGGGTACCCTGTACCAGATAGCGCCTATGTCAGCCTAGTCAACAGCCCCAGTATTATCCGTATGGAGAACAATGAGACAGGGTGCTTGCTCGGTTCGCAAGGTCGCTATACACATTGTATACAAATGCTACACCAATTTTGTTCACTTCCACTGAAGCACCCTAAATTTGCATTTTTGTCTATATAATAGTACTGGAAACGGTATGTGGGTAGTTAGAAATGTTTATATCCTTCCCCGTTCATTTCAAACCATACGTCCCGCTAAACGACCACAGGCTTTGTCACTACGAACCCGGGGAAGAATCAACTCTGCTGGTATCGTTCACACACACTAAACCCACAGCTAATGCATTGCGTCCCATATAATAGTACGAAATCTATGTGTGGGTAGTTAGCTAGAAATACCTGATAGTCTCCTAAGCGACCACAGGCTTTGTCACTACGAACCCGGGAGGAAATTTCAGGTCTTGCGGGGAGAACGTTACGGGCTAAGGTGAGTTTCTAACTACCCTCATACCGTTTCCGGTACTATTATAGGGGAAAAAATGCAAATTTGCAGTGGGTTGGGTCTGAACTATATTGTCAAAGATAATTCCCCGAGCCCGTGATTAAAAAGAGAAGAATGTAAACATGGGCCGAAAAAAACGGCCTGGATATTAAACCTATGGACCGAAACAGTCTGGGGCAATATGGACCGGAAAAAAAGCGATCATAAGGCAGTAAATCCGTAAATACTATGGACCAAACAAATGGCCTGGATATTAAGATTGTCAACACTATGGACCGAAAATGAGAGAAGACGTATAGAGAGAGACAATGGAATGTACTTGTGGGTGATAGTAATGACGATAAGGAATTTGAAGATACGCTCCACGTGATTTTGTTTGGACGAAAAGGCACGCTTATGATATACCTATGTACATTAGGATTTTATACACAGTTGAAAACTTAAAGGATTATTTGTTACGAGTGTATGTGTGTGTGGCAAAAAATATAACCTTGTTATTATATTACGATATGTGTCAAAAGTTTATAGTGGAATTCAACAAACAAAGATTCAGTTAATCACAGACGAACGGATAGGTTTAGCAGACGAAAACATACCTGGACAGAGGAAATAATCGTTTAATTTACTCTGTGCAGTTACCCTTCTTTATATACATGAGCAGCTGGGAGGGCGAATCTCTACATAATATTGCTCGAGTTTTTAACGAAAAAAATAGTTTGGTAAAATCAGGGTAAAAAAAAAGTCAATAATAGTATAACAAAACTGAGCTAACCTCATGCTATTTATTATGCGGTTTTAAACCGTACGGTAATATAAAAGTTAGAGATTTTGGTTTAGGGTTATTGACCCTTTTTTCAGCCTCTATAGGAACCGTTATTTCAGGTTAATTTCACGAGCAAAATTTTGTAGGATTCGCGCGCCCTGCTGCTTTATGTTTCCAAATTATGAGGGAGTATCTCCTTGGTTTCACGTTAATATCGATACCAGTGTCAACAAAAATATTTAAGTCCTTTCATAGAATGCCGATGAGGAATTATTTTTAAGAAAAACAAAAACGTTCGTGACCATTTGATTTTTGTGGAGATTTACCACATCTGCATAGCTATGCAGAAGAAGCTTGCTCGGTTTTCATGTGTAGCTTTGACACTACATCACATTAACTGTATGGAAGTAGCCTACCGATGTAGCTAGGTTTTATACTGAGTTTGTCCACTTCAGCTTACCTATGAAGAAGTAGCCTGCCATCTTATCTTGTCAAGTACATTTAGCCCCATTGGTCACTTAGATCTCTACGACTCATTTCTGCGCTTCGTAAGCGGAAACATGTGTCTTTAATAGTTATTCTGGAAGGCCAGATTGTAGTCAGTTAACTATTTTTGGTTCATGATCTATTGTAAAGAAACCGATGAATGGTGGTGTAAATTAATCGTTGTGTATTTTCCAAATATGAACTAAATTTTTAGGAAGTGTTTAGACATCAATATCTGTATAGCATATAACTAACTTAAAGCACTAAAAGTACTTCACGTACGGAAACCGGGAAATAAAAATCAAAAACATAGTTGCCATTCTTAAGCAATGAGTGTCAGAGGAAATGGGTTAAATTAAAAATATTTATATTCACCTCTAGTTTCTCACCTAAGGCAGCGTTAGAACTAAAATGCTTGAAAAATTTAATGACTGTTAAATGTATTGGGCCTGAAGGTCCTGATTATTTGAAGAAAGGATATATTATGTTACTGAGTGCACGGACATTATGAAGCACTGACGGACGGACGTGTCATCTATGTGTAAAAAAGGACAACAAACTTTATTGAAATATAATACCTCGGATCCGAGTAATACGTGAGGTATTATATTACACTAATATTTGTTGTCCTTTTTTACACATAGATGACATGGCTGCGATGATTGTTAATTTAGTAAATATATATCTGTTCGTCCGTCCATCCGTCCATCCGTCAGTGCTTTATTGTGTCCGTGCACTCAGTAACATAGTATATTATTTCCTTAAATAACCAGGAGCTTTAGGCCTAACACATCTGAACAGCATAGACCCAGATCAGCCTGCTCACATTAGGCCAAACATTTTGTCCAAAAACAGCTGAATGCATGCAGACATATTGCTTTATTCAATGACAGATCATTTGCTAAACTTTCAAGATGATCCTAGGTTTGCACTGGTATATGAAATAATCAACTAGTAGGACTTGTATGCATTTGATTTTAAACTTTGTCCGATCGAAAAATAAAAAATGCTTGTCGCATCAGATCGATCCCGAACTTAAAGGAAACCGATCCTTGGTCATCAGAAGTAATATAATCACTATGTTTGGACAATAAAAATGTAATTTCAACGATACATTTCAGAGATTTGATCGGTGCAAATTTGACCTAAAGCATGTATTTTTAAATAACAATATATTTTACAAAAAGGACGAGTCATTTTGTTCCGAAGGTTTTCTCTACATTCGAACGTTCAATCATCGTGAAGTCTATGTCTTTTAGGAACTGGGCAAAACCTATGGGAGGACTAAGAGTGGGTGTATTCCAGAAAAGTATTTCATTTTTAAAGTAACATTTATGTGTCTTAACGAAAAAGGTATCGTTTTATGCGTTCTATAATAATCATATTTCGGAAGACAATACAACATGGACTCAGCGATTGATGTCTTAAGAATGAATATCACCAATATTATAGTAGAACGTGTATTAGACAGTAATGGGATAAAGCAACCGATTTTTACCCTGCTGTCACAGGTTCAATTCCAGACAACACGTAACGCAAGGCATTCCAAATGTTATAATGTTATAATTATTTTACATTATAGCATTATGTACAATTTACTAGTTATAAGTAAATAAATTCTACATTCATGAATTTATAGGAACTTGGATTCTATGTATCATATTTCATCACAAGTTTTATGTGCTAAATAAAGAAAGAGTCTTCACATATGTAAACAGATACATTAATGAAGAAACTGTAGCATCGCAATTTCGACTGACATGCTTTTTGTCTTTGTGATTTTTGTCTTTCATTTTCAAAAAATCCCACATATTATCACCACTTTTATTTACCATCCGAAATTCCAGTTTACGTGCAATAGTTTTACAAAATTACCAGTCTTTGTGATCGATATATAAATAAATATATATATATATATATATATATATATATATATATATATATATATATATATATATATATATATATATATATATATATATATATATATATATATATATATATATATATCCTGACTGTTGCCTCTTGAGGGTCAATAAAGTCCAATATATACACGATTGTATTTGCACTACGTTTTGGGTACCAAGCATGGGTGAAAATAAAAGCTCACCTCATTGATTGCTGGTAGAATGATCAACATTGGAATTGGTTGCAGCGTCTTGGAGGACACCGGGTCAGCATAGATACAATTTTATTTTTATCTATATCGAAAGAACAGCACGGCTATCGCCAGCATTCCGGTTAATGGATAGTTTTATATATTTTTTCTACATGGGACGGCAGCCTTCACCAAGGCGTAATTGTGTTCTATCCTTTATTTTAATCATCTCATCCTCTTGAGATATCATACAAGATATAATTATTCTTTCTATGTTCACCCTACCTCGATTGGTCATAAAGTCCAGGTTACAAGATGAATTAAATTTCGGACCAACTGACATTCATGGATGCACGGGAACACAAAAGAACAAATATACGAACGGACATGACCAAACGCAATATTTAAAATATAGCATACAATGAACTTGCCCAAGTGCCTTTATATTTCGTTTTTGGCAATATTTTCAACCAGAATGTTGCATCTCTTAACAGGAATAGATGTCAATTTAATGCGTCATCTTTACAGAGAAGAGAGAAAAGATAAACAATATGCATCTGTTATGTTCTGGTGTTACGAAAGAACTAGAAACACTTAACCAAATATTATCAAATAACTGTAAAGTCAGCACTACAGTGTCGCCTTTGTGCACAGTAAGGGAGAGACAAAATTATGTGTCAGTTTGATAAACTTGCAAGCAGCGTAGGACATAGTCTGCGGTCTACTGTTTTATCTACTGAGCTGTCCATACACGTTGATGGAACCAAACCTAAAGTACTCAGATCAGGATCAAACCAATTATGCATTGGTCAGATAGTTCTAGACGGACGCCTGGTGCCAACAAAATGAGTCTTGGCCAAGGGAAGTAATGCCGCCATTAAGTTTTGATATTCTAACTCTGAAGAGACCGGCAAATTTCAGAAACTTCCTAGGATGATTATTACTGAATGCATATTTATTAGCACAATATTTCACACAAAGTATGGATAATTTCATTTTGAGGGTTTCCTTTATATTCGACCTTTCAATTACTTCGGCGCACAACTAGTGGACATGCCTATCCCTGTAAAACATATCCATTTGAAACTGATTTCACATTTAAGTTGGTACATAGACCTGCATCACATTAAATTCTACAGATTTGAGAGACGTTACGGAAATGGCTGAAGATGATAATAGATAGATAGATAGATAGATAGATAGATAGATAGATAGATAGATAGATAGATAGATAGATAGATAGATAGATAGATAGATAGATAGATAGATAGATAGATAGATAGATAGATAGATAGATAGATAGATAGATATGTAAATTTAGATGGATACATACTATGCAGAGTAATCAGTCTGAGAAGAAGAATGACATCATTATAGAAGTCTAAAAGTGTTAAATATAGATTTAACTTATGACCATCATACCGTATGAGGGTGGGATTGTAAGTAATTCCCATAGGCTATTCCACT
>JAEAOA010000595.1:982500-1042500 GCA_016746295.1 Potamilus streckersoni | reverse complement strand
TTTAATCACACTCTGTAAGTAATACTATCACTTGCTTCTTGTGAGGCGTTTTGGTGTCATAGCATGGACTGATGGAGGAGAGATGATGGCGTAATTGTCATTTATTATGGGAGTTGCATGTTTCAAGTGGAGTGCTGGGTAGTAAAAAAATATGGAATTGGTCCACATACATGTGTTGGGGGTAGATGTGGAGCGTTCAATAGCGATTTAACAAAAATAACTGTATCCTGAAGGACTAGTATACTGAGCAATTTACAAATCCTTCCAAATACTTATAAGTCTTTTCCACAAAACAATGTCACAAACTTATATTGAGATAAACTACAATTTTAGTTCATAAATATCATTATTATCATAAGAAAGCCAGAAGTACAGACTTATACATCCTGCTTCAAATCATTAATCAATCAAATCCCGTTTTTTCTTAAGATAATTTGGATCCAATTCCAGAAAAGGAGCAATGTGTCCAATCCTCATCCTCCACCTGTAATCTGAGTCCATATGGGGTTTGTTCTGGTCTCCTTACTCGTCTTTCTGAAACATTCAACAAACGTATTTCTCTTGACAGATCATAGTTTGGAATATTATTTGTTTGGAGCATAAATTAATAGTAGGTCAGACAGTACCCAAGGTCGCAAGCATGATATTTAGTTACTCTCTACCATTTGCATTTCTGAAAAACACATCTCAGCATCAGCAAAGTGGACTGGGATTGTCAGGTAAAGGTCAATCAGTGCTAGAATATCCTTGAAGTCAGAAGCACATAATTTTACAACTGTGGGCCAAGTCAAAGAGTAGATGTCTTTATAATTGCAAGATAACATAATACATTAAGAAAATAATTAATCTGAATACATTTTCATAAAGACAAATGTAATGCCAGTACATAAATAATGTTAATATTGAATTGTTTGTATAAAGCTTTCTTTATTTCTTTAAATTGTTACCTTTTGTAATCAAGATACATTGCTAAATAATGAATGTGTAATAAATAGTCATCAATGATGTTTCTTGTGTTTATTTATAGTATTTAAATACTTTACGTACTTGATATAGAATAAACTCTTTAATATGTTCCATTCCAATTCCACTGCATCAGCACCACACCATTCGTATTTAAACTCTCCTAGATCTTACCACAGTCGATGATGGTATCTGCACAGCTGCTTTTCTCTCTCAACTCTTTTTGTGTTACCGACATGTTTCATGTACATTTACCGATTCAATTTTAAAGTTCATACAAACTGCATCAAAATTAGATGTTGTCTCTTTGTTTGTTTTTGAGAAATCTGTACATCAGTTGTTTTCCTCATCATAAGTCAGCCATTCCCTGTCTTTTGTCCATGTCTACTGAAACGATTGATTGCGCTTTTACATATCGTTAGACGTAATTCTCTCTTTTGTGTCATCTTCATTCAAAATTTGCTTTTTTCTTAGATGGCTAAACACGTTCTATAAAAAGCTACATTTTGCCTGTCTTATGTGTTCCGTAGTATCATCATAGCAAATTTTTTGTATTGAAAAGTCGTATTAATAACGTAGTCGTGAAAAAGTAATCTATTTCTTTTACATTTTTTGATGCAAATGTAAAAAATACAGGTTCCAGTTTCAATCTGTTGGAACGTTTGGCTAGCGCGCAAAAAATCACTTAAAAAAACAAATATGCAAATTATTTTCTTTAAACCGTTTTTGACGTGTTCTTTTGTGTGATATACCGCTTTGTAGTTCGTTACTGTGGTCGAGTGAATAAAGTGTGATAACACGTCATTTTTCATTTAATTCTTTATCAGATTAATGGTGATCAATTTCCAAACTTTCAGTGTTAATAACAGGACCAAATGCAAAAAATCGGATGGCTTCTAGCTGTAGAAACACACCCTTCTGTGGCAGAAACTGACTTCATCTTTTTATATTAATCTTATATGTCTGTATTTACAATGGACACTTCCGAATAATTTCCAATAAATGTTTTTGTCCAGTTAGTATGATGAAGATTATATATTGCCAGGAAAAATAAATTATTTAAAGTAAAAGTTTCACCTTCAATTGGTCGCAACACAAAAAAACTTTGATAGGCGGCCCCGAGTGGCCTAATGGTCTAAAGCGCTGTCCGTTCCGGATCACTGCCATCTCACCTCTGTCTACGTGAGTTCGAGTCTCGGCGAATGTGGATAAGTGAGAAAGCTTGCCAGTAGCTTCTCGTGGTTCGGTGGTTTTTTCCGCGGATTTCCCGGTTTCTTCCTCCACCATTAATACTGGCAGCCATGTATAGCCAATCGTGTGCTGAAAAATGGCGTTAAGCCCCACAACAACAAATTCCTTTGAGATCCGAAGTTATAAAATAAGACTGACTACTTCACTATAAAACTTCAGTTTTAGCCCCAGCTAAAATGTAATTCAGAACCACGTGATGGGAACACTTGGTCACTTAATCCGAGCGGGACAGAAAAAACCTATATGTTAATTATCACGTTCTTTAGTATAACCTTAACTAAAAATTAATGACTTACACACCGGAAAAAAATTTTGAAGAAAAAAAACCTCAAACTAACGCGCAGGCCAAGTATGACATAGATTGTGTCCAATAAATGTCACTCTGTGAAAGAAATCTAAAAGCTGTTTATCAATTCTGAAACAAGGTCATGAACTAAGTCAGCTAAAACTACAATGTAACAATCTACTGTGCCATAATCAGGCTTAAAGGAACTGAGGTGAATGTTCTGGAATAATGTCAATTCCAGTGAAGAACTTTATCAATTAAAAAACATGTAATGAAACAAATATAAAGATTTAAACGTAATACACAAAGAATTAAATTACACACTTGCGAAATTAATACATATTTAGAAAGTTATAATTTTCACTGCAAAGAAGACGTTTTCCTACCTTATAACATAATATGAATCATTTAAAGTCAATAATACGACTGATTATTTCTGTACTTAAGTTTTCATATACATCATAAAGTATATAGATTTTATTTAACCTGCGTTATCAAGCATGATTTTTACATTTCTAACGTTATATATATATATATATATATATATATATATATATATATATATATATATATATATATATATATATATATATATATATATATATATCGATGGCCTGAAGAGCAAACACGAAAACTAACTTCCCTATTTCCTGTTAATTCTTCAATGATTGGTTGTTTTTAAATCACATCATGCAGCTACCCTAATATAACTGGTGTCATTGATACCTTCTTGTGCATTACCGTGGAATAGGGCAAAGTGAGGTAAGAACTCTTATCGTTATTTTTATATCTGTCTAAAGATTCTCTAAGACTGCTATTCATAATCATCATTGTTTGGTTATCATAAAATTATAATTTCATTTACCTATTCATCTTAATGGTATTGCTATAGAAGAACAACATTTAATTTTTGTTCACTCAGTTAAACGTTGTCTTAGTCGTCATATTAGATAGAAACAAACAACAAAATCAATTGCTAATATTTGCATTTGTTTTAAATGAACGATGAATATCGAGTTACATATTTGACTTTTGTATATTTGGCGGTTGTGGATGTCTAACGAATCGTTAACAATGTTAGTCATATCACTACGATGTAAAAAAATATCTAGAGCATCCCTGTAAAAATATCTAGAGCATCCCTCAGACATGTACCATCATGTCATACCCAGTCATATTATTTTGACTCTAGGTACACCAGCCTTAACATTAACATCGTAATGATGAGAGCGAAGCAAGTCTTTGGAAAGCCTCCTCCAACATTTGATGCTGTCGCTCTAGCCACTTAGGTCACAAGAGAGGTGTGAAATTAATTTGACAAACGTGTAACATAATAGATCAAACCAGAAATATTTTCTCCTAAGTATATGTTCTTAAGGATCGGTTGGTCAAGGGTAAAGTACTGTTTGAATATTCTAGGCCAGCAGCTAAAGTTTAGATAGAGAAACTTTCTTCATGAAATCTATTTTTAGAAAGAAAACACGAGAGAGAAGCAATTTTTTCTAATTTAATATTTGTGTCTGTTATTAAATATGTAGTTTTAAAGTTTCCATAATGGATAGAGGTTTACAGATTACTTTATGTGATGAAAAACTATAAAAAAAATATAAAAAGGACTGTATATCATTGATCAAAATACATAGTCAAACATGCAGCTGATTTTAAAGAGCCACTTTAAAGCTCAGTATGATCTACAATCTCTACGACGAACTGTACCTAGTTTAAATTACAATAAAGAGTGATTTTATTTCAAGACTACTTTGGCATGTTACAGTCGTCCCATTAACATTTAATAATGAACCAAAAAAGACGCAATACATTCTCGTCCCATAACTTACTAGGTCCATTAACACTCTGCATAAGGGTGTACTATTTATATAATGGTAGTTTGGATGTAACTTTATTTCGTATAACGATCGCACAATCTCAGACTATAAACGTAATAAGTCTGTAGTGTATCTAATACTTTATGAACGAAGTTATTTTCTTCATTACTTGATCGAACTTGAAGAAATGTTGTCTTCCTGTCATATATAGCGTAACACATATGTTTCGTTCTTATTACAAATTAAATCGGGACTATTTCTTTCTGATGTTTGCATGGTATATTTATGATGCCCCCTGTTGTTTGAGAAGTGTGCATTTCCACTTGCTTGTACTTGACACGATAGCGCACAGGTTCGCCTTCTGTTGGATCGGGATGTTACATACTAGAAAAATAATTGTCTATGATTAGCTGATATACAATGTCAGGTATACCTGCATATATTAGGCAAGCCTATTTATAGCGCTCTTCTTGGAACTGTCAGTGACAATTAAAAGCGTTTAAGCTGTGTAAATATCGAAGCTAACGACAACAATTCGTTTTGTCTGAGATGTCCTCGTTGGTTCATTCAAGAACAAATCCACCTCGAGTGAGCAGCATACAAAAAGCAGTTTGAGTTTACAAGCAATTGTTTTCCCTTGACGATTAATGACTGTATAAGGCTTGAGCGACTCAATAATATTTCAATAAACCTTTTATTTGTGTATTTCTCTATATCACGATCACTAATGAAAACAATGTGGACAACTGTGTAATTATTTCCGTGGTGGTTCTTTCTTGCCTTGTTTCCCATTTGGATGCAAAATTCAATATTCATAGTCTTTTCAACTTTAATTTAAAATAATTTTACAACACGATTAAAAGTAATTTAATGCAAATTTCTTTTTACTTGATTGAATCTCTCTCTCTCTCTCTCTCTCTCTCTCTCTCTCTCTCTCTCTCTCTCTCTCTCTCTCTCTCTCTCTCTCTCTCTCTCTCTCTCTCTCTGAGAGAGACATTAAACTTACCGCCGTCCAATCAATCCCCTCATGGCATTAGTCGACAGCAATGTTTGATTTTAGCCTTCTAAGGCCTTTATCCAAGGTTGTATCCGGTATTATTATCTCTTCTTCAGTAATATAGTGCTTTTCCAATCTCATTTTGCCATGATAATTCTACTCTCAGACCAGCAGAGCTAAATCGTTCTGGCACCATAAAAAAGTCTCCAAAGCAACACCACTTAGATCTGAGTATCACTATTTTGGTATATATATATATATATATATATATATATATATATATATATATATATATATATATATATATATATATATATATATATATATATATATATATATATATATATGTGTGTATACGTGGACTTATCATTCGCTTTGCGTTTCAGATAAACGAGGAATAATGGCAGCACCCCCGACAGTAGTAGACACCAATACCAACAGCAACGCAATTTCTAATGATAACGCCACAACATTAACCAATTCCAGCTTGAAGAATGCTGTCATCTTTGATTCAGGAGGAGACAATCCTATCGGAAATCTAACTCTCGGATCGCTGGGATCTCTGGGATCAATAGGGACAATTTTACCCGTGATCCTCCTGGGCATCTTTATTTGGTGGATGAGTCAATTACGAGGATAAGGTATCTTCTCTTTTCATGATATCTAGTCCTTCATGTCTGTCTTTCTATTTCTCCCTCTTTGATCTGTTTGTGAGTGATTAGATGCACGCGCAATGACAGAGAGCTAATGAAATGATAATACATATTCAAACGTACATCATATAGCGTTCACATTGCGAAATATATAAAAATGTTCCAACTGTTGAAACCTATCCAGACGTAACTTTCTGTGAACGATATATAATTTATAAATTGATGTAAGTGACACATCGGGATGTTATATTGCTGATGCTGCATTGTAATACTTTTCCTTCTTTGCTTTACAGATACGACTTTATCCAGATTTGAAGGATCTTAGTCCTGAATTACATGATAAAAGAACATCAGGGAATAATCTGCTTCTTTAATAACAAAGCTATGAAGTAAACATGTGATTAAAATATTACTTCAAATAACATCATGCTCTTTTAATGACTGACTCAATAATACCATCTGCTCTGCTATATATATATATATATATATATATATATATATATATATATATATATATATATATATATATATATATATATATATATATATATATATATATAAATAATCATCCCTGACTTAGATTACAATTTTGTTATTACTGAAGGATTGTTTTTACGTGCGTCTATTATCAAAGTGTGTATTTGCTTACTTTCACAGAATTTAATGGGAATATTTCACCTCTCAACATTGAACTCCCCTCCCCACTATGTATGTATGTATGTATGTATGTATGTATGTATGTATGTATGTATGTATGTATGTATGTATGTATGTATGTATGTATGTATGTATGTATGTATGTATGTATGTATGTATGTATGTATGTATCAATCATGCTGTCAATATTTTCTATTTATTGTACAAAATATTATTAAGTACAAGTTATATACAAAATGCATTCAACATGCATGAATTTAGAGGATCATAGACTGCATGTTCATCTCTCTAATTGAAAAGTATACTGCTTTATCATAACTATAACAATTACGAAAACGCTTAAGTGTACTGCAGAAATACAATTCTTCGGATTCATGCAGGACTTGCAGTTTTCATTCGGAGGCAAGTCCTCAGATTTGAGACCGAGACGAAATGTTTACGAAAATTGAGTGAATTATATTCAACTCGAAATTTTACATTTTCTTACGATAACAATTTATTGGGACAAATAAAACTAAAGCTAATTTCCAGTGATATTGTATTGTACAGAATAAGCAATACAACTATTAACTTGCATGACCGTTTTATGTCATGTATTATGTTGTGAAAATGTCTCGTGTGACACCTTTTGACATGGAGTAGGAATTCAATTTATTTTGATCAGATCACTCACTACAGATTAGCACCAAATTCTTATACTCTGATACTATCATGCGTATGTTACCCACCAGCCTGGAAGTTACATAGCCATCAATGAAAACAGATTATGTTTTATGTTCTAAAAATACTTGCCTTGGAAAATATAGCGTTAATTTCTTACTGTAAGTGACCGTCCGAAACCAGTCGAATCACAAATGTTTGCTTTGTCATTCCATAGAAGACGTCATGGTCTTATTGTGGGATATGCATATTTATAATTATCAAATTCCCATGGATGCTATACCCGATGAACATGGATATGGTATTTGTTTTTGGGAATATTACCTTAACAAGTAGATAGTAAGATGAAAAGATTGTTCGTTCACCTTTTTAAATAAATTCTTATCCCTATAACACGAAACATACCGAGTCCAGGATATAAATATTAATGAGTTCCTTTTATTGCGACGTTGTCTGTGATTAGTCAACTCTCTCTCTCTCTCTCTCTCTCTCTCTCTCTCTCTCTCTCTCTCTCTCTCTCTCTCTCTCTCTCTCTCTCTCTCTCTCTCTCTCTCTCTCTCTTAATGTCCGGGTACGGATAAGAGACATAATGCTGTCCGTAGTACCTGGTTTTGACGGTTCAAATAGTGCAAATCAGAGGAACGTAATTTTCAAGAGGTGTTGAATACATTGTTGAACTCAAATATTTTTTCTGGTGGGTATGTTAGAATTAGGGGAAAGGAGTGTTAAAATCTCGATACGCAAATGACGATAAAGGTGGGAGTGTTTCGAATTTCTTGAGACCAAGTAGACAGAAGTATAATATATAGTGAAGTCTACAATACACAATACACTAAGGAATTCACTAGTATTTTAGCATAATAATCTGAGTGGAAATTGAAAATGCAGATTGTTTGTCTCAGATTTTATGTATATATATATATATATATATATATATATATATATATATATATATATATATATATATATATATATATATATATATATATATATATATATATATATATATATACACACATGTACATATATATACATATACATATATCTACATATATATATATATATATATATATATATATATATATATATATATATATATATATGTACATGTGTGTATATGTATATATATATATTTATATATATATATATATATATATATATATATATATATATATATATATATATATTTATAGATATATGTAGATATATGTATATGTATATATATACACATGTGTATAAATATATATATATATATATATATATATATATATATATATATATATATATATATATATATATATATATATATATATATATATATATACATGTATGTGTGTATTTGTTTGTGTGCATGTGTGGGTGGGTGGGTGTGGGTGTGTGCCCGCTTACCTGTGAAAAGAACAAACAGATTTGCCTGGGAACTTTACTACATTTTTTTCTCACAGTCGATTCATAGCTTTTTCTAGCCATGTGTTGTGCATATTGACAAGTCAAGGGTAGTTGACCTAGTTCAAAATCGGCGGTGGATGAAATGGATGACAACTCTTGGTTAGAGAAGATAATGCTAGTTACTTTAAAACGAGATGAACATGTTAACGAAAGAGAACTATATTTTGCCAAAATTCAAATATTTCTTCGGAACATATCAAAGTATAGAGCTGGAATTTAATTTGGGCATACCGAATCAAAGCTTTTTATTGTTGCTTTAAGTATTATTTATTGCCATGGATTGTTTTCAAAGTTCACCTGAGCGTCAGTCGGGAACGTTTGGACATCTTTGTTTTATTTGCTATCGATCTAAAAGTGGATATGTTGCTGCACACTGGCTAAATTAATATTATAATATTATCAAATATTCTATTACAGTCCGTGTTCCTCATATGCAGTGATCGGCATCAATTAAATTGTAACATGTCAACAATGTTGTTTCTATGTGGTGTTTATTAAATATGTCATCGTTGGAAATTGAATTAGTTGCATCATTTGAAAATGCTGGGAATATAATATGTCTGACGGAATTTTAAAGTTACTGATGATTATTTATCGTCTATTGTTAATTTGGAAATCTTTTCATGACCATTCTCTATATGTTTTTGCACGCCGAACGCAGCCTCCAAGCTAATTCTGAGCGAAGACATTATGAGATTCGTTGACGTTGTATTGTCTGCCTGATTAATGACTCTCTCTCTCTCTGTCTGTCTGTCTGTCTCTCTCTCTCTCTCTCTCTCTCTCTCTCTCTCTCTCTCTCTCTCTCTCTCTCTCTCTCTCTCTCTTTTCCCATTTCTATATCCTTTCCATCAAGTTTCACTCTGCTAGAATCAAATTTAATATTTTCGTTCCTAATAACGGAATCCCCTGTCATATTGTGACAAAGAAGGCAGTTATTAATCCGTTCAAATTAACCTTGACCGTGTTTGGCTTTAAAACATTTTAAATCAAATGCAATCGCCAGGATGTTAGAACAGATATATGTAATAATTTGTCTTGATTATTAGCCTGACGGAGACTAAATAATAATGAAGTATATATGATACAGCGTTAACATTAGTGGAGAGCCATCTAAATTTAATTTTAGCCGGACATAATCTGCGAGCAGAAGAGAGGCTGAACCCTCCCAATTATGAGGAACAAACTGCTATACTTTAGTGTTTGTTCTCATCAACAGACACAAAGGATGAGCACAATCTTGAGATCACAACTTCTCTGCTGCTCATCTCTTTGTTAAATAACTTTGATGAGAGGCTGAACGGACAACTTTCTAGAGACCTTATTTTTGAAAATTAGGGGTTCCTACGAAGGCTGCAAAATTGTTTTTGCTTTAACAATGAAATCTTCTCTAATTAACCAATGTTTATGCTTGATTTAATTTGGATTCTATGCTGTTATAAATTAACCAAATATTTTATCTGCACCTACATGATACATTGATTTTGGATCGTTATAAATCCAAATGGAACAGGCTTGTGCTTTAGAAAAGAAATTTCTAAATTTAATCATATCCATATCCCCTAAATACCAAGTACAATAAATATTTTGCAAAGTATAATTATTTACTCCATTAAACACAACCACAATATTACAGTTATTCTGATCACCTTAGGTATCTGAGTATATCTCTGAGTAACATAAATCACGTCAGTATTTTGATGTCTTCCTCTAGAAAATATTCTAGCTGGATAGGATTGTTTGTCCAGCAACACATCATCTTACACTACGCGGTTATTAATGAATCTTTCAAAGTCATCTACGGATGGAGGTTCGTCAGTATCGGCAATAAATCCAGTAATATCTTTTTTGTCCAGTAATTTTGTTTTTAGATTCAAATCTTTAAGTACTTCGTATCATCGTTGTTCATCTACAGATGGCGCTACTAAATATAACTTATTCCACTTAAACTATCTCATTATCAGATTAAGCAGCAATTGCGTATTGCCACTTCCAGACGGACCTATTATGATCATTCTGACGGAATTTGGTAATGCGGGATGGTGCCTTACTGGCTCTTGTATTTGTGCCGCAGAAAAGTCAATTATATCCATATAATATTAATATGAGTTTATATTGAGTTCAATGTAGAGCAACAACCAGCACAGTTGGATTGACAACGATAACAACACAAAATAAGAGACACGCACTCACAGGCAAGCGTACAAAATGTGGTACAAGCAAAATATAAATTTGTTCCCGCGTCGCGTGGTGTGGATATTGCTACATCGCTAGGGAAATTGCTATGAACTCCATGGGCAAAAGCAAAATACCCTGGTGAGAAGCACATCCATGGATATTATTATTGTGGTCCTGGATCTGGTCTCGATATCAAACTCGATAACCAAGATCAACCAAAACCTGGAGAGTATCCAGTAAATAAGATCGATCAAGAATGTCACATTCGTGACGTTGCTTATAAAACTAAAGATTTGCAACAACGTTATTTGCAGATATAAAGTTGATTCACGCGTTAAATTCTATACCTAATAAATCTCTCAGAGAATCTTTCGCTAGCGTCCTAATAAAATCTTTTATGAAAGGTAAAATTATCCTAGAGGTTGGTAATTAATCAACTGATTATTATAATGGAATCTGTTTATTATTCCCCCTGAGAGGGTATTGGCGAGGTAAGGAAGCGATTATTAATCTTGCCGCATAAGAAAAAGTTTCACGTGATGTTGCTGCTGCGTGGTTAGCACGACAGGCAATATTGCAAATTTTTCTAAATCCACATAACAAAAATTCAATACGCACATTTCGATGTCACTGTTATTAATGAAGTTCATCAAGCGGATATCTTGTTTTTGCCACACGATACTATTAAAACAGGTAGACCACAAAACACATACAGATATGCTTTAACCGTCGTTGACGTTGCGAGCGGAGCCGCTATCAACAAAGACAGCATCTGAATTTGCATCTGCGTTTAAACAAATTTATCACCGATGCCCCTTACGATATCCAAACCTACTACACGTGGATCCTTGCAAAGAATATCTTAGTGCAGTATCATCGTTGATGAAAAAGCACAACGCTAAAATCAGACAAGGACTCACGGAAATTCATGGTAATCAGGCAATCGTTGAGCGATTTACTCGAACACTTGCTGAGCGGTATTCCGGTATCAATATGCAAAGAAAATATCTACAGATACAAGATCTCGTGAATGGGTTTCGATGTTACCGAGTGTGATAGCTGCGCTGAATAAAGAAATTATTCGTGCAACTTCTATGAAACCGTCTGATGCGATCACAAAAGGTATGTATCGATTAAACATAAATCTATTTCTCAACTAGTACTAGGCAATGTTAAGGTTAGATATTTATATGAATCCGGATAACTCGATGGAGGCAGAAAAGTACAACTTGTACCAATTTAGAGAGTCATCACACTCAAAATATCTAGAGTGGTAAGGTTCACCGGTAGATCTGCAATCTACATGTTAGATTCAACTGCTCCTCGGCCTGGATTGGTACGCGATCAATTACAAATAATTCCTGAGGATATGCAATTATCACCGAGTACACTTTTATAAATTTGCAGCCCCTCAAAGTCGATTACACTCCAAGCAGGTCAGCATCACATTTTCGCGTGTGTGACCAAGACTACTATTAATTCTATCATAGGCAAATTATCTTGGGTTATTGCCACAGTTATCGAAAATTGACACAACATTATTGTGTTGCAATTTGCGCAATGATTATTTTGTCGTTGTCTTAACAACATAATAATATCCACAGCCATATCACAATCGCGATTAATTCTTTTCACACTGCTTTTAGCTGACTAATGTTTTATTGATATCGACACTGTTAGTGATTTATTTGGTTATTACGCAAACCATGATAATTCGTTTCAGTTGTGATATTCATCTAACTCGTGATACTGCGATATAAACTAAATTTGACTACTCAATACCATCATCGACGATCCAAACTTTAGTATCAGTGATAGTTAATCCATATGACGAATGAATCGTTATAGCGTACCCTAACGTCCATGGCGATTTATGCATGTTTAATGCGCTCCTGACAACATCAACAGCGACAAGGACAACATCATTTAACACAAGATTTTGTATTCTTCCACCAGGAATCTCAACATCAAAATTTGTTGTCTAGTATCTGCTGGGCGATAACACAACGGTACAGGTATCGTTGGGAATATTTCCTTGTTTAACACATATAATTTCTTTTGCAGTTCGTCACGAACTAATTGTCTACTGGCAACTATCAAATCAGCAAGTTTCCATAAGGTCAAAAAATCATTCACGGATGTTTCTGGCATTATCTCACACATTACTTCACACTATATTTTATCTGGTTGTAATGGTATTAATCTTTTAAATTCTTTCAGAGACTCATTAACAGCTCTATGATCATCAGATATTTCTTCTTAATAATCTACAAATGTTTTCAGCCACTCATGTGAAAACTGCCCAACAAAGGGAGTTGGTTGACCATGATCGCTACACATAGTCACAGCAGTATTATTTGGCAAAAGCCAAACAAGAAATATTTGTAATACCTCCATATATTGCTTGTAAATATATCGTCCCATATGATAATTTTAGGTATATTTTTTTCACCCATTTCTGATGGGGTCCATGTATCTCCGCACCATCTAAAGAAACTATGATATGTACACGACTTAACACCTCCTTGCTTTATGTCCCTGGCGAGTTTGTGCATTGGTGTCAAAAGAATCATACCAAAGCTCATGAGTGTTAGTTTACCTGAACCTTGATACGCATTTAGGTAAACGGTCTTATATCTAGATACAGGATCATGCACGGATGGTGCAAATAACTTTGATACTTGATTATTTCTGTAATACAACATCGGCAGATTCACAATAACTAAGTATATTTTCTTATTTTATCCTCCACATTCACCATTCACATTTACCGAGATTCAATGAATCTTTATATTTTTGTGTACATAAAATGAATCTGTCGCGACTCTAACAGCGTAACGAGATAATCTGTTTATCCTCGATAATAGATTTATCGAAGCATAAGCTAGCATCGAAGATCTTAGATAAGAAAACTGCGGTGAATCGCCATCCGTATAGCTCACAATGGCACCTAGTTTTGTTTCGTCTGATAAATAAGCATTATATCGGCATATAAATGTGTTTGTATCTATCGTATCAGCGGTTATGAAATCGAGTTCAGCATCGTCCATAATCAATCTTGTACAAGTTCGTTTATGATCATGTGATCCTTCTTGTGTAAACTTACCAATTATTTTTCTGCCGAGATCCTTTGCATAGTGTTTAGCATAAAATGCATCATGTTTTGGCATTTAAACTTGTTTCTGCACGCGATATGATATAATACCTTTAGTTACATTCAACGATATTAAAATTCCAGCGTCAAGCATATACCTTAAAAAAAACTATTGGAGCCCAACATTTTTCTGAAAAATGTTTTCAAACCACGCATAAACAATCGGATGGAGACCTCTAAACGCGAATGATTCCACATGAGCAAATACGGTTAGGTCAAAATATGGTAAGGGTCCGTTTATCGCAACTCTGGCCATGTCATCTGTACGATGTCCAAATCTCTTAGAACACTCTCCATATCCAAGAAAACTTCCAGGATGACATGCTACCATATCAACTAAGATAACGTCGTTGTAATTATATTTAGTATTCCACAATCCACAGTGGCCGTATTCGATACAACTTCTCACGGCATCTTCAAGAAATTCTAATCGATTTGGTTTTCACGAGATTTTTTCCTGAGCGAAATGATCAGCAACCGATGGCACTGTAAAACAATTACCGAGTAGTTGTCTAACTTTGACATCGTCAGAAGTATATTTCAGCGCATGTTATTTTTTCATTAATTTATAAAGAGATTCTGTAGGATAAATTTTACCGTTAGACTGAACAAACTGATTATAATGATCACATTCAGAACCCTGAAACAACTACACAAAAACAGGGTCACGCTTGCTAATATCACCGGTGGCAACGAATACATAATCGTTTTAAAATTTAACCATTCTTTTTCGGAGAAATACAGTTACAGTATTAGTTCATGCATGCGCGTTATGATCAATGGTTTTTATATGGTGTAAAAATTTCTCCTGTTAATGTCTTCACTGCTACTGGAAATCTTAATAATTTTTCTATCTGAGCAACGTCGATGATAAACGCTCCGGTGTCTTTAACGTTTTCAGCAGCATATATTTTTACGCCTTAAATCTGTTAAACGATTTCCCCGTAACGCGTTTGTGAAGTGTTCTGTAACCCGCTCAGCCACACAGTTTATTCTCGACAATTTCATTTTCTTGAGATCGTCAACGTTAGGTTTATCATGTGATGGATAGAGCGCGTACACAACAGCAGTTACTGTATAAGATCGCTCATAATACGGCTTGTCTATTCCAGTCAGTATTTCTGATTGGGAATTTTTTACCAAGGATATTATTCTCTGACTTCTGGATGGATTACCGCTTGTCTCGGATGATCCAAATATCATCCTCTGTATTTAAAATAAATTTTACTAAAATAATATATTTCCGAATATCAAGATAGTCAATGATTTCTCTACCTCGTTTGTCATTCATCACATGGATAGCATTTTCAATCCTGAATGTGGACCACACAGGAACCGGACCATAGTCACGGGATTCCTTCTTGGCTTCATGGATGCGTTTAGTTATATCCGCATTCGTTAAAGCTAGATCATGCATCGAGAAACTAAATTTGTGTAGTCTGTCAAGATCAAATCTAGCGTCGGCAGTCTCAATTGCGGAGAATTCTTGCATATTATAATTAAGACAAATATGTATCTAAATTGAAGTATTAATCAAATATATATGATTCAACCAAATCACAACTGTCGCTGGCTTAAGATTGGTTACACGTCTCCCTATAACAAAAATTACCCAAACGAGTTCTGCAGTTATAACATTCAATGCGTTAATAACGGGAGTCTAGGACTTAAACCGTGTATACGATGTGGTGTTGATGTACGAGGTAAGACGCACTTGTGCGAGCAATGTGGTGGTTAAAGATACAGGGAGTTGAAAAGCTATTACGATACAAAATATAACTCTGAATCTATTATGAAGCGCGATGAAGAGTATTTAGAGAGGTTTTTCAAAACAATGTCTTAAACAATTAGTATAAGTATTTAAATGAAGGACAATGAGTTTGTGTCACATCCAATCCTTACCAATTATGAAGCAAAATCGTAATGGCATCATTCGAATTTTGCATATTGAAAAAACCAGTACGTAGTGTTACTAAGGCTGGTTATCTTGCGTTTAATACAAAAAGAAATACAAATTATCTATCACATAGACTTTTGGTCGAGTGATTTTTGGGACCGATCAAAGAGAGGTATGTGGTTGACCACATCAACAACAATAAAGTTGACAACTCACTTGGAAATTAAAATATTATCACGCAAAGTGAAAACTGAAGATCTGGAAAAACTGGCGGCGCACGATTTGCAAGACCCATTAAGTCCGTGGATGCAGAATCTGGAGAAGAAATGTTCAAATCAATTTATTCCGCTACTAAATCCTCTAACAGTGCACCACTCTCAGTTAAATCCGTTGCAAAATGGGTTGCAAAGCCTGCTTTTTCTTTTAAATTTGAGCAAAATATTACCTAGATGATCAAGGGAGACAACCAGTGTTGCATTTGGTTCAATAATTAACAAACCTCAGATTACCATAGAATGACAGATCTCGAGAAATCATTATAAAATGTATAAATCCGTCTTCATGTTAACAAAGTCTTAGATGAACAAAACAACTATATACCATAGAAAGACTGATCGGGACAAATCATTATAAAATGTATAAATCCGTCCTCATGCTAGTAAAGTCTCAGATTAACAAAAAATAACCAAGCGCAACAAAGTAACCTTTTACAAACCTATGAACCTTGTTAGTGGTCTTATTCAATGATTAAAGAAACTTTTCCCATGTGGCAATCAGAACAACTGACAAAATTACTGTAGTTATCGTTTACATAAACTCCACGCATTTTGTTCTGTACTGCTTTCATCGTTTACATATACTCCGCGGAGAGGTTTTACAAAGTGCATTACAGGCAATTTATATTTATCGTCTAGTGATTGCCGTCGGTGTGTTATTGATTTTTTCATGGCGAAAACATAGAATTCTTCGTGCATGCATTTCACAATGAAACTGTGGCCTCTGTTTAAGAGAAATTGGCTATATAATAAATACACGTATTGCTTGTGGATTATATGCGACTCTATTATGATAAATATATAGTGCCTGTCAATTCGCTTATCATGTGGGGGGCTTCTGTTTAAGAAAAATTGGCTATATAATAAATAGACGTATTGCTTGTGGATTATGTGCTACTCTATGATGATAAATATAGTGCCTGTCAATTCGCCTTTCAGGTGGGAGGGGGCTGTGTGTATATTGCCTATATCTACGCGATTGAACTACGTAGACTTAGATAAGTGACAGCAATAATGTCTCTACGTAGACTTACATAAGTGACAGCAATAATGTGTCTACGTAGACTTAGTTAAGTGACAGCACTAATTTGTTATAAGCGTCAGCAGTCTATACTACGCAAACCTTGTGGCCAATTGCGCATGTGTAAAGCTCTTCTAAGAACACATAACATCCGCTTTTACTAAATCAAACAGCTTATATGCATGGATTCAGTAACATTTGTTTTATGCAGAATCAAATATATTTTTTGGAAACTGGAAAATAAAATACCAGAAACTGTGGATTTTGTTACTTTTAGGACTACTGTGGTTTGGGTAGTATATATTAACTAATTTATCTTAAGCACATAAATGCGTCCGTAGATCAGTCTATTACGTGTGGAAGCATTGATTCTCGCCCTTGGAATTCGATTCCTGTTTGTCATTTGTCTCCATAATTGAATTACTCCCGGATAATAATCCTTATTAAGATCACCTAATGATTTCTTAATTTCAGCGTTATTTAGATCTGGTATACTGAGTGTTTCTAATTGTTCTTCTGTTATTTTGTAATGATCAAGAAATACTTGTTTAGATTCTAAACCAGTTAAATGATTATCGGGTTCGATAGAAGTCGCACGTTTCATAATACTTCGAATGGCGATGTATAAATCGAATATGATACCATTTAAGTGTTTTATTGACTCGATAATTTATGGTCGATTATGACCATAATGCTGTGATAATGAATTAAGTAAATTTCTTAAATCATTAAACGTTTAAGAGTATCTAAAAATCTTTTAAGAAGTCTCTCTAAAACAATCTCTTAGGAATCCTTTTACCGTCACAATCGGCAAAGTAATATCTATCGAAGTTTGAATCATAATCAAATAATATATAACTACATAGATTTTTTTTTCTTTATTCTGGATTTTTAATTAGCTTTTCTTCACTCTTTTAAAACTCATTTTTAGTTGGTTCTAAAACTTCATTATAAACAGGTGCGACTTCAGGCCATCCTAACACTGATCTGATCGAACTCTGATAAATGTCTACGAGGTAATCGGGGGAATTAATTTCATTCATCGCTGATAGTGTTGGTTCGTAAACAGTGATCGCTATTTTATATTCTTTCCATGTGATAGATTTTATTCTGCGTTGGAAGTCGTCATTAATCTGTTCTGTTTCATAGCTGCCCTAGTTGCAGTATCTTCGGCTATTTTAACGTGCCATATTGCATCATTATCGGTACGTTTTCATTCGAGTACAACTGTATGTTTGGCTCCGAAAAAAAACATTCGTATGTGTCTGCAGAATCCAAAGATATGTGACAGTGGAGTCACACAAGAAAATGATTTCCTATTACCGTTTAACATTGCTCGACGTGCTGTAAATCCTAAGTTGAATTCTGGATTAACACTGTACAATAACGGAAAATCATTAGCAGGCCGGGTTATTATTTCAGCTGGTTGTGGATCGGATGTAGTATACCTTGCTGTTTGTATTAAATTATACTGTCTATTATCAGGAGAATCAGTTATATCCTTTGCAAACATCATTGATGGACCAGTTTATCTTAAGTAATCGTCGCTGTATCTTACAAAGCCAAGTATCGTTGAGACAACGTCGACATCTTACTGAATTCATTCAATAATTTTCCCGTCGATTATGTACGTAGCACTATCAATTAACGCCATAACACCATTATTAACAAAACCAGTTCTAACGGGATATTCAGTATTATCTGTTAAAATTTCACCTCCGACTTCAATAAATGCCTCAGCGGGTAAAAATATCTACTTGTATGCTGAACATGTAGTTCAATTCGTCCACACAGACCTGGCATTCGGGCGTCATAAGATTAATACTGATAATCGCGCACAGACTCATCTTTGAGAATTGGTGCATCCATGTTAAACGCGCTGTCAGAAATACACTTGAACATCTTTATTATTATCATCTTCGTCTAACACGAAGACCACTTCCTGCTATCAGACTAACGGTTATATATTTTCCTTTTCCGACATTGGGTCATCAGCCAACTACACATTTTTTTATTAGGGACTTGATTTATTATTTTACTTACACTTGCGGGCATCACTTCAGTGCTAGGTAATTTCACTTGTTGAGGTCAGACGGGTTGTGGTTTGCGTATTAATCTTGATAGTCTATCTTTGACTCCTGAGAATGCTTTGCTAGCAAGATTACCAACAGTGCCTATACCTTTTTCACGAACAACATCAATAGTTTTCATTCCCAGCTGCTTTGCAATAGGTATTACTTTTGGGGCTATTCTTCTAAACAGACCCTGAACAACAACACCTAGTCCATCTCCGTACGTTGCTTTGTATACCGGTAATCGAGGGTTAATTACCCTGACTACGTGGTAGGTCCATGTTGAGTACTATGCACGATCATTTTATTATTAATTGACTTTATCACTAATTGTATCTAATCACTGTGGCAGTCATCTGCGATTTCATTAATGAAGGACCAATACACATCAATGTCCATAATACCGCCACTAAATAATCGTTTGCAAATATCAGCTGCTTCATTAATGATTTCTAATGAATTAATACCAACTCGTTTTCCTCCGATGAGAATTTCTAGTCGATCAATATCGGCAAGAACATTACTGGGACAAGTAATAAGACCACTCCCTAGGCCACTTCCAGTTGCACTAGGAACGTCTTCAACTACTTCTTCTTCTACGTTTGGTTGTTGTGATGTTTCTTTTTGTTGTCGTTATTGTGGAGTTTATAGTCGTGGTATTGGTCTCCGTGGTGATGGTAATCTGCGTTGTGGTGCTGATGGTGATGATGTATGTGATTTCAATCGATTCATTGTTTCTAGTCATTTCTGTTCTCGTTGTTGTAGCTCTCGTTGTAGTCGTTGTGATCGTTGTGGTGATGGCAATTCAAATTGTTGTGGTGATAATGATCGTTTAGTTTGCAAAACATCTTTTATATGCTTATTTACAATTTTATTAAATATGTTAAAATCTCTATTTTTTTCATTAGATCTGATCTTTGGAATAACAGTATAGATGAGATATACATTCTTGACCCAATTGGAAGAACTTAGAGATTTAACATATTCTGGTTTTACATGTTGTTTTTTTCATAATATCCATACGCGGCAATATTAAATAATTCGTTTAGGTCCCTTTTAGCAGCAATATCTTCAGGCGTAAATTTATATATTATCTTAGTTCTGGTTCTTGGTGGTTGAGGTGGTTGAACGGGGGGTGGTTGAGCTGCTTGAACACGAGCAATATCGGCAGGCAATATTGCAAGAGCATGGTGTGCTCCTTCGGTTGCTGTAACAATTGTCTTCGTTGGTTCGACAATCGGTTTAAATAATTGTTTAGTATCCTCCTCAAATTCAGCTAGATATTTCTGACGAGATTGTAGTTGTTCCTTAACAGAATCACGAACAGGTAGATATTTTTGAATTGCCTCTAGTCGCTCCCGAGCTAATTTAGCTGAGTGTGATTCTCCAATATTCATTACTGTTAATATTTATATTTGCTGTTTCATTTATAGCAGCAGAGAGTCGAGGTGACAAGGTTGTGAATAAATCAAGCAAACAAATGGTCAATTAGAGAAAATTTCATTGTAGGAAACCTTAATTTTCGAAAATAAGGTCTCTAGAAAGTTGTCTGTTCAGCCTCTCATCTAAGTTATTTAACAAAGAAATGACCAGCAGAGAGGATGTGAACTCAATATTGTGCTCATCGTTTGTGTCTGTTGATGAGAGCAAACAATAAAGATTAGCAGTTTGTTTCACATAATTGGGATAAAGAGGTTCGCTTAGCACAACCTTGTAGGGTTCAGCCTCTCTGCACCTCTGCGCCACATGTCGTTAAAGTTGTACTTTATATACGGCAAATGTATTTGCATTATCTCTACCACACCTCCACCAATCCAAGTGTTGAAGTACCACCAATAAGACGAAATAATTTTCTTATGTATATAATGAGGATCAAGAGTATTTGCGTTTGGCCCACAAATGGTTATAAATGTGACCAATTAAATCTTGGATATATCTTTGTACCATACAGATTCCTTTAATTAACAATTCATGAGATCTATATATCTTTAGTTACAATTAAAAATCTAAGAGAATCCATACCCAGACAATGCAGAAAACATGCTTGGCATCTATCGGTGGATGTCACTTTGAACGCGAATTGATGGCAAAACATTGTGTCATTTATTTTATTCAATAGTCCTACAACCTGTTTCAGTGAGGTTTTAAAAGACTCATAATAAAATAATCCTATAAATCTGTGTTCACAGTCTTTCATTCAGTGTACATCAATAAGCTGTTTGTACGCATAGAAAAAGTAACGTCACTGACTTTTATGAATAATCCCTTTAGTGGCAAGACGAACTGGATTTTATATAAAACTTAGAGATAAAGATATCAGCTATTGTTCTATGCACACTGTGTGCAAAGAAAATGTCTTCTCCTAATCTTGTAGCTTTCCTAACTATATGTATGGATCTCTGTTCAAGCCATAAGCAACTGTTTTGATTGCGACAATTTATGATTGTTCTTGTTTGTATATATATATATATATATATATATATATATATATATATATATATATATATATATATATATATATATATATAGCTATTATTAATAGTGACAATATTTTCATGTGCAAACATTTAAAATAGAAGGCATTTGATAATTTATGTTCAACAGTTGATCATAACTTAAATAATATAATAAATAAATAGTAACACATTTTGGTGTGCAAAAGTATTTATAACTAAATATCATTAATTTGAGAAATTGTCAGTTTTATAGAAGTATTGGATAGAGTTTTATGATATTAATAATACTAACAATGATTAATTTTTAATTACAACAATATTAAATAACATAAAATTATTATTAACTAATTCTTAACAGGGGACATAATTCAAAAAGATAATATTTCTTTATTGAATGTCGTACAAGGTTTTGGAATTAAGACGTATTCGATATACCGTATTAATACGGTGAATCCAATATGTTTCCTTTAAAGAAACGTTCCATCACAGACTCAACTATATCAATAGGTTGAAATTAGAAATCTTGCAAAGGATGGGAATTTTCGTTATAGTGTTTTACAATTTGTGAACTGAAATTATGAACAATATAGTTTTTTATATCTGATTTATGTTGGTTCATGCGTTTAGATATTCTTTGACTCGTTTGTCCAATATATTGTATGCAACACCTTTTGCATGTAATCAAATAAATGACATTGGATATTGCACAATTATTATCAAAATGCAAATTGAAAGTTTCTTTCGTAATAATACTATTAAAAGAAGTATTTTCATTAATAAAAGAACAATGGAAACATCTAGATTTGTTACCTTTAGTTGATGATCCATAATTTATGTTTAGAACTAATTAGGTAATATTCAAGAGTTTTGGCCTTTTATAAGCAAGTGTGGGTTTGCCTATGTTCAGCGACTGAACACATGTTTTACCAGATAGTTTTAATAAATCCGAATATTTGTTGATACTCATACCAATATTAGGCAAATTAGAATTATAATCAATAACAAAAGGAATACTAGCTTTATTATTATATTTGATTCTACATAGAAATTATTGAAGTTGCGTAAGAGATGATACTTTTTTATAAAGCAGTATTAATGATGATAATAGGGTAATTCCTATTTAGAAAATGTTGACTTAACTCTGTCAAGGACGATTTAAAAACCTGTCATCCGAAATATTTCTTCTGTATCTTTTCGCTTGACTTTACGGTATCCCGTCTTTATATGATTTAGGATGACATGAATAATATTCAACATATTGATGAAAATTCGTTTTGTTTTTCAAGTGAACCATTGCGGCGATGTCATTATTTTCATTTTCACGACTTCTACCTCCAGAAAGAAACTTTACTGTTAGACACATTGAAAGTAAATTTTATTGTAGGATGTAATTTGTGTAGACAGTCATTAAAGTCTTGAATGTTTTCTAATGAATAATTCCAAAACATAATATTGTTGTCTAAAAATCTTAAACATAAATTAGCTGTTAAGAGTCGTTTATCAAGAAAGTTATTTTCTTATTTTCCCATTAATAAAGATGCTTAAGAAGGTGCCATAGGACTATCCATAGCTGTTCCCAATATTTGGAGATGGTATGTATTGCTAAATTGAAAAGGTTATTTTCAAGCACAACTTTAAAGAAGTAATAAACATGTTCTTTAGAAATTTACACGTTTTTTCATTTTGTACAAGATAAGATTTACACGCTTCTATACTACAATTATGTGGTATATTTGTGCAAAGTGAAATCACATCAAGTGTAACCAGGAATGAATTTTCAGATAGTTTTGGTATAGATTTTAATTTTGTAATGAAATCAAAAGTATTTTTAAGATAAGAAGGTAGTGATTTCATCAGTGGTTGTAAATTATAATCAATATATTGCGACATGTAATATATAATTGAGCTACAAGTTGAAATAATGGGTCTACCTGGATATCCTAAAGTTAGTGACTTATCAGCCGTTTTATGTATTTTAGGTAAAATATAAAAAAATTGATGTGTGCGTAATTTATTTAGGAAAATATCAAGATCATCATATATGGAACAGTTCTGTATAGAGATTTCATCAATACATTTGCTTACTTTTGCTTCTATTTCTTCTTAAGGATCATACGAAAGTTTTGCATCATATATTTCATCATTTAATTGTCTTTCTGCTTTTTAATATAATCCTAATTATATAATATTTTAATATGGTACTAGACTTATTCGCTTTTTCAATAATAATACTTTCGTCCTGTGCAAAAGAAAGCAATGAATTTAATTCTTCTTTAGATCTGTTTGTGGAATAATTTCTATTAGGATTGTTATTTAACATTTCTTGCTTAGTAGCTTCAATATAAAAATCTATATAAATATCTTATCAACCAGCTGGTGTGAATGATGATTAATTTGTATTGAAAAAGGGCTTAATATGTAGATGATGATTATTTTCATTATGTGAAGCTTTGCATTATTATGACAAAAATTCGTTTGATTTTAATGTTCTCCTGTATTTACAAAATGCTTCTGATAATTTAATATTGTCGTGTACTTTAATTCTCAGACAGAATGATAATCCCGTACCTAAAAGAATATAATCACTATTGGTTAGAAATCTCTTAGAAATGTTTTTTTACAGTTTCTTTTCCTCTTTTTATTTATATTTATTATTATTATATTTATTATTATATTTGTCTTTTCTTTTATTTCTTCCATCCGCTCATTTTCTGTATTCTGATAAAACGTCTATTCTTTTTTTCTGTTTGTGTTGTCTGTAACTGATCTATTTGGGTTTCCATTAGACTTTTCATTGCTGCGTTTATAGTTGTGTTGGTATCTTTGGTAATGTTCTTCGCCCCAGTTTTGACTACATCTGCGTAGAGTTACCTTTTGTGTGTTTGGGACTATTACGCTTCTTGCTTGATTGAACGAGCTAATTATATTTTTCTGTGTGGCGTTGTTGATAGGTTATTCGTGATGGTGATGATTGTCCCATTTGATTTCTAGGTTATTGTTTATTTTGTTTAAGACTATTAATTCTGGCACGTTTATTTTTACATTGAAGTTAGTGTACTTTGCTGATTTCTTAGGTTGTTGATGATATCTTTTAGATTTCTCACTAGTAATTTTCAAAGATGAATTACCTTGATGTTATGAAAATCTGTTTTTCTTTCTCTGCAAATCCTGTAATTATTTAAGTTGACTTAGCATTATTTCACCTTTTTTAGATTCTGTTTTCTTAAAAAGGTTTTCATCGAAAATTTCACTACTACCTTTTATCAGAGATTTTAGTCCATCTCTATGTTCTTCTAATCCTTTGCATGTTTTGAACACTATTCTCTGATGTTCGTCTTTTAGCCTTTGACATATCTGTACATTTGCAAACCAACATTTGCTTATAAAAAGCTAATCAAATCTTAAATATTACCTTATTAATTCTAAATAAAAAACATAAAAACTAGAAACAAAAACGCAAAAAGGGATCATCAGCTAAAGATAATAGACCTAGATGTTCGCCCAGTTCCTTTATTAATGAAAATACTTCTTTTAATAGTATTAATACGAAAGAAACTTTTAACACGCGTTGTGATACTAATTGTGCAACATCAGATGTCATTTATTTGATCACATGCAAAAGGTGTAGCATACAATATATTGGACAATTATTTGTATCTCTATTTTTATATTGAAGCTACTAAGCAAGAAATTTTAAATAACAATCTTAAAAAAATAGTTTATAAACATAGCTATAGAAGACTTCAATTCATTGCCTTTTTTAGCACAAGACGAAAGTATTATTATTAAAACACTCGGATATGTCTGGTACCATAGTAATAATGGATCAGGAGTATTATATAAAAGAATTACAAAGACAAATAAGTGATCAAATACATTATGCAAAACTTTCCTATTATCCTTCAAAGGACAAAAAGCAAAAATAAGCAAATGTATTGATGAAATCTCTATACAGGATTGTTCCAGATATGATGAACTTGATATTTTCCAAAACCAATTACGCACACATCAGTTTTATATCTTACCCAAAAATACATAAAACGTCTGATAAGTCACTAACTTTTGGTTATCATGGTAGACGCATTATTTCAACATTTAGGTCAATTACATATAACATATCGCAATATATTGATCATAATTTACAACCACTGATAAAATCATTACCTTTTGTTAAATATACTTTTGATTTCATTACAAAATTAAAATCTAAACCAAAACTACCTGAAAATTCATTCCTGGTTACACTTGATGTGGTTTCACTTTACACAAATATACCACATAATTATGGTATAGAAGAATTTAAATGTTATCTTGAACGAAACGAATATACGTGCAAATTATCTAAAGAACATAAATATTACTTGCTAAAAATTGTGCTTCAAAATAATTTTTATTACTATGTCAATGCATACTATAACCACACATTGGAAACATCTATCGATAGTCTTATGGTACCTTCTTATGCATATTTATTTATTGGAAAATTAGAAAATGACATTCTTATTAAAACACTTAAAACCAGATTTATGTTTAAGATTTTTAGATGACATTGTTATGATTTGGCATTAATCATTAGAAAACCTCTATGACTTTATTGACTGTCTACACAAATTACATCCTAAAACAAAATTTACTTTCAATGTATCTAACGGTAAAGTTTCTGGATGTAAAAGTCGTGAAAAAAATAATGACATCGCCACAATGGTTCATGTTAAAAACACAAATATTCATCAGCATGTTGAATATTCTTCATGTCACCCTAAATCATGTAAAGACGGGATACCGTACAATCAAGCAAAAAGATATAGAATAATTATTTTAGATGACAATGTTTTTAAATCGACATTGACAGAGTTAGGTCAGCATTTCCTAAAAAGGAGTTACCCTATTAACATCACTAATACTGCTTTATAAAAAGTATCATCTCAACGTTAATCATTACAATGTAGAATCAAAGAAACAAATAAAGATATTCCTTTTGTTATTGAATATAATCCTAATTTGCCAAATATAGATATTAGTTTCAGCAAATATTGTGATTTATTAAAACTATCTGGTAAAACAAGTGTTCAATCGCTACACAAAGGCAAACCCGCACTTGCTTATAAAGTCCAAAAAAATATCAAATATTACCTTGTTAATTCTAAATTAGAAATATATATATATATATATATATATATATATATATATATATATATATATATATATATATATATATATATATATATATATATATATATATATATATATATATATATATATATATATATATATAAAGAATACAAATCATATGGCGAATAACCTTTTTCAAAGGCAAATACAAAACATAGTTACGACAAACAAATAAACACAAAAACGTTGCGTTTGTAAACCTCTACATTTCTATCTTCACATGTGCTAAAACTATAAATACAACCAGCTTGTATAGACTAGTTGCGGAAACTGAAAACGTTGTATAATTCCCTAAAAGTCTACAAGCCAAAGCGACATCTATTTTTATTTTGTGTACATATGTAACGCAGATTATATCCCGGATATTTGGTTCTATACCGGTTATTCTTATAGTAAAAATTGAAGGATAAGAAGATTTATAAAATGTTAAATTCTACTAGTGCATAGTTTTCATTTTCTAGTCTTCTTGGTTTAGACCGCTTGGTTTCAATGTTCTAAGGCGGCGTATCCAGTATGATTCCTTTTCCTTCCTGGTTTCGGAACTCCAGCTGTGGTTGTTGGCAATAGCGATAAGTATTATATCACTGAAAGTGTGGCCAGGGGAGGAGAAGTGTTCTGCGACCGGGCTTCTGTACAGCTTTTTTGTCATCCAATCAGATCTATGAAGGTTTATCCTTATGTGTAGCTTTTCAGTTTCTCCCACGTACTGAAGGCCACAGATCTTACATGTGATGAGATAAATCACATTCTCTGTTTTGCACGTTTTGTTTGGACCATGTATGTTTAGTTTTTCTTTAGTCACTGTGCTAGTGAATGTCTTGGTCTCTATCATATGTTGACAGGTTTTGCATCTTTTATCGCCACAGGGTCCAGATTGACTAGGTTGGTTTTGACTAGCGATTGTTGTTAGCTTGGCCCTGACTAGGATGTCCTTTAGGTTTTTTGGTCTCCGGTAAGCTACTACAGGTTTGTTCGGAAGTATTAGGTTTAGTATGTCTGACGATTGCACGGTTGGCCAGTGGTTTGCGATGATTTTACCTACTTTGGGATTGTCTGGGTGATAGGTTAGAATAAATGGTATCCTATCAACCTTTTCTTTCTGTTCATATCTGAGTAGGTCATCACGGTTTGTTTGTTTGGCCCTTTGGATTGCCTCCGCAATCAGGTCTTTGTCGTAGCCTCGGTAAATTAAATGTTTAGCCAGCTCTTCAGACCTTTCTAGGAATCTTTCATCGTCGGAGCAAATTCTGCGTATCCTCAGTGCCTGGCTATATGGAATGTTCTTAATGCAGTGTTTTGGATGACAGCTGGTTGGGAGAAGATACTGGTGTTTGTCGGTTGGTTTCGAGTAGATGTCTGTGTGTAATTTGTTTTCCACCAGTCTGGTTGTTGTGTCCAGGAAAACATGGTTTGAGTTGGAAATTTCTGCCGTGAATTTTATTGAAGGATGGAAGTTGTTTGCCTTTGAAATGAAGTCATCCAGACTTTCTCTTCCATACTGCCACTTCATTTCTATATCATCGATAAAGCGTACCCACTGGTATGGTGTACGCTCAACCGATGCTAAGAGCTTTCCCTCAAGTTTTCCCATGAATATGTTAGCATACGAAGGGGCCATTTTAGTACCCATTGCAGTTCCATTGATTTGTAGGTAGTTTTCTTCATTAAATTCAAAGTTGTTGAGTTTTAGGACAAGCTCCAGGAGTTGGATTAAGAAGTGTGTGGGTGGATTGTTTACAGTTCTTGTTTCCCATGCTTCGCTACATGCCTGTAACCCTTCGTTGTGCGGTATGTTGGTGTACAAAGATGTGACGTCTAAGGAAGCAAGTAATGTATCTGGCAGTAATGGTTCACTAGCTTTGCTTTTTATGAGATAATCTGTCGTGTCTTGAAGATATGATGGTAATTTTTGGACATGTGGTCTCATGAAATGATCTAAATATTCTGATATCCTTTCTGTGGGGTGCCCGTTACCTGAGATTATAGGTCTGCCAGGGTTTCCTTGTTTGTGGATTTTGGGTAGAAGATAAAATCTACCTGCTCTTGGGTTTTCTGGGCTTAAGTAGTTTTTGGTTTGCTGGTCTATGTGTCCGCTTTGGTACGCCTCGTCTGTCCCCGTCCTAAAACATACGACAGAGGGAAGCTTAAGAATGACACCGAAGAATTCATCCGCCGACTAAGACTCAAAGCCCATTTTGCCTTGCAACCACCAAACAAATCAAAGGAAAATATAAGCTGCGACCAACCCACATTTAGAAAGAAAAGTAACTGGACCCCACCAAAAAGTTCAATTCCGAATCTGGAAGCCTTTATCAACTCGGTTGAAAACGATATTTCCAGACATATCAACCATACTAACAAATATTCTAATTTGACAAAAGAAGAAACAGATGCCCTGCACTCACTGAAAAGCAGAACAGACATAATAATTAAGCCTGCAGATAAGAGTTCCGCTGTTGTCGTTATGAATAGGAAAGACTACATTAGTGAAGCAAGTAGACAACTAAGTGATGCTAGGTTCTACCAAAAACTGGACCATGATCCAACGCTGGAATATGCAAAAATCATCACTAATGTTATTGACGAGGCGTACCAAAGCGGACACATAGACCAGCAAACCAAAAACTACTTAAGCCCAGAAAACCCAAGAGCAGGTAGATTTTATCTTCTACCCAAAATCCACAAACAAGGAAACCCTGGCAGACCTATAATCTCAGGTAACGGGCACCCCACAGAAAGGATATCAGAATATTTAGATCATTTCATGAGACCACATGTCCAAAAATTACCATCATATCTTCAAGACACGACAGATTATCTCATAAAAAGCAAAGCTAGTGAACCATTACTGCCAGATACATTACTTGCTTCCTTAGACGTCACATCTTTGTACACCAACATACCGCACAACGAAGGGTTACAGGCATGTAGCGAAGCATGGGAAACAAGAACTGTAAACAATCCACCCACACACTTCTTAATCCAACTCCTGGAGCTTGTCCTAAAACTCAACAACTTTGAATTTAATGAAGAAAACTACCTACAAATCAATGGAACTGCAATGGGTACTAAAATGGCCCCTTCGTATGCTAACATATTCATGGGAAAACTTGAGGGAAAGCTCTTAGCATCGGTTGAGCGTACACCATACCAGTGGGTACGCTTTATCGATGATATAGAAATGAAGTGGCAGTATGGAAGAGAAAGTCTGGATGACTTCATTTCAAAGGCAAACAACTTCCATCCTTCAATAAAATTCACGGCAGAAATTTCCAACTCAAACCATGTTTTCCTGGACACAACAACCAGACTGGTGGAAAACAAATTACACACAGACATCTACTCGAAACCAACCGACAAACACCAGTATCTTCTCCCAACCAGCTGTCATCCAAAACACTGCATTAAGAACATTCCATATAGCCAGGCACTGAGGATACGCAGAATTTGCTCCGACGATGAAAGATTCCTAGAAAGGTCTGAAGAGCTGGCTAAACATTTAATTTACCGAGGCTACGACAAAGACCTGATTGCGGAGGCAATCCAAAGGGCCAAACTAACAAACCGTGATGACCTACTCAGATATGGACAGAAAGAAAAGGTTGATAGGATACCATTTATTCTGACCTATCACCCAGACAATCCCAAAGTAGGTAAAATCATCGCAAACCACTGGCCAACCGTGCAATCGTCAGACATACTAAACCTAATACTTCCGAACAAACCTGTAGTAGCTTACCGGAGACCAAAAAACCTAAAGGACATCCTAGTCAGGGCCAAGCTAACAACAATCGCTAGTCAAAACCAACCTAGTCAATCTGGACCCTGTGGCGATAAAAGATGCAAAACCTGTCAACATATGATAGAGACCAAGACATTCACTAGCACAGTGACTAAAGAAAAACTAAACATACATGGTCCAAACAAAACGTGCAAAACAGAGAATGTGATTTATCTCATCACATGTAAGATCTGTGGCCTTCAGTACGTGGGAGAAACTGAAAAGCTACACATAAGGATAAACCTTCATAGATCTGATTGGATGACAAAAAAGCTGTACAGAAGCCCGGTCGCAGAACACTTCTCCTCCCCTGGCCACACTTTCAGTGATAAAATACTTATCGCTATTGCCAACAACCACAGCTGGAGTTCCGAAACCAGGAAGGAAAAGGAATCATACTGGATACGCCGCCTTAGAACATTGAAACCAAGCGGTCTAAACCAAGAAGACTAGAAAATGAAAACTATGCACTAGTAGAATTTAACATTTTCTAAATCTTCTTATCCTTCAATTTTTACTATAAGAATAACCGGTATAGAACCAAATATCCGGGATATAATCTGCGTTACATATGTACACAAAATAAAAATAGATGTCGCTTTGGCTTGTAGACTTTTAGGGAATTATACAACGTTTTCAGTTTCCGCAACTAGTCTATACAAGCTGGTTGTATTTATAGTTTTAGCACATGTGAAGATAGAAATGTAGGGGTTTACAAACGCAACGGTTTTGTGTTTATTTGTTTGTCGTAACTATGTTTTGTATTTGCCTTTGAAAAAGACTCATTAAGAGTCGAAAGCGCTTAGGCTAGTTAGTTACTAGTTTCGTACTGTTCGTCGTCAGTTTATTGCATCTATATATATATATATATATATATATATATATATATATATATATATATATATATATATATATATATATATATATATATAAATGGATCATCAACTAAACGCAATAGACCTAGATGTTCGCACTGTTCTTTTAATAATGAAAACACTTCTTTTAATAGTATAAATACGAAAGAAACTTTTAGTATGCACTGTGATAATATTTGTGAAGATCCAAATGTAATTTATTTGATAACATGTGAAAACGTGAAGCATACAAAATATTGTACAAACGAGTCAACGAATATCTAAACGTATGAACCAGCATAGATCAGATATAGAAACTATATCGATCATAATTTCAGTTCTGCCGTTGTGAAGCACTTGAACAAAAATTCCCATACTTTGCAAGATTTCTCCTTTCAACCTATTGATATAGTTGATTCTGAGATGGAAAATATTTTAAATAAAACGTACTGGATTCACCTAATTGATATTAGTATTATTGTTATCATAAAAATATATCCAATAATTATATAAAACTGACAGTTTCTCAAGCTAATGATATAAAATATTATGATAATTTAGTTATAAATACTTTCGCACACCAAAAATGTTTTACTATTTATTTATTATACAGTTTAAGTTCTGATCAACTGTTGAACGATGGTACGTACCTACACAACACCACGATCAAAACAGACGGATCCACTCAAGCGGAAAACAACAGGACAGCTGCGGTAATAGTCATTCCACAACATCGACATACTATCATAGCGAGACTACCGGACAACACCTCCTACTATATAGCAGAATTCTGGGCAATCCAACGTTCGCTAAACTGGATACAAGTCACAAAAGAAAGCAATGCTTAGTCAGAACGGACTCCATTAGCGTGGCCAAATCTCTCAAATCTAACAGTAGACCAAACATGCTCGAGGAATCCCTGGCCATCATCCGACAACTAGCATATGACATGACAACCTTTGACTTTCTCTGGGTGCCCTCACACATCCACTTAAAAGGCAATGACGCAGCTGATCTAGCGGCCAAGGAAGCCCTACAAATTGAATAAATTAACAACATCAACCCCAGCGTCACCGAAATAAACATCCAGATAAAACGTCACATCAACAAATATAAAACAGCAAATGACATGGGACAATGCATCTCAAGGAAGACATCTCTATAAAATGCGACCCACCGTCTAAAGGAAAATTGTTACATCCAATCGACTCACTCAAGTAGAGATAAAAATTATCAACAGACTTTGTACGGAAAAACACTTCTCCAATCCAGGTTTGGGAAACTACTGTTGTTTTTTATATAAATATTTATGATTTCAGTTACTGTGTTTGTACATAATAAAATATATGAACAAATATGTTTGTCTCTACTTATCCATAGAAGTCTATCAAATTGTTTACAATAGAGATATATGTATCTTTACAATCCAGTTTTATGTTTAATTCTTTGTATTTATGTTTTTAAATATTGGTAAATGTGATATATATGTGTATATAAATGTATATGCGTGTGTGTATATTCATATACATACATATATATATATATATATATATATATATATATATATATATATATATATATATATATATATATGTATGTATGTGTGTGCATATATATACATACAAACACATTCAGACACATACACAACACACACTCTCACTCACACACACATATGTATAAATATATATATATATATATATATATATATATATATATATATATATATATATATATATATATATATATATATATATATATATATATATATATATATATATATATATATATATATATAAATGTGTGTGTTAATGTGTTTTTATGTATATATACATATTTACATATAATTGTTTTGTTAAGTAATAAGACAGATTCAAAATGTAAGTATGACGTCATCTTGTTTATATGATATTGTTTATTTATCAGTTCAAACAAAGCATATTTAATGACCTAAACAATAGTATTGAATTCATTTTGAATTCAGAATGATGAAATAATAAAGCGAAACCAGTCACACATTCAAGGTGTTGGTGTTGTTAATTTTTTAAATTGTTAGGAAACCTGGGCAACACCATGTCATCGATATATGGTCCACATATTAACAATATAACTACATACTTAAAAAGAATGGAAAAACTAGTAGAGAAACAAATGAAAAATGGACTGCGTGCTTCTTATCTCGACATTTATCTGAAAGACAACATTATACAAAAAGGATTGCGTTTAATACTTAAGATAGGGATTAGGAATGACGCAGAATCCAGGAAATATTCAGGAATTCGTTGACTCACTATTAGGAAAATTATCTTTGGAGAAATGTGAGAGGATAAAGTAAGATATATATATATATATATATATATATATATATATATATATATATATATATATATATATGTGTGTGTGTGTGTGTGTGTGTGTGTGTGAGTGTGTGTGTTGTGTATGTGTGTGAATGTGTTTAAATTAGACAAAGAATTAGAAGAATATAGATTTGAACTAAAATCTTTGATAAAAGGTAGAAGATCTAATATCAATCACTATGGAAGATATATGGATGAAGATAAGATGAAAGTGATAAATAAGAAATTTATGGGATTTAAATTTCATTCAGGTTATGTTTCATGGGGTACTATTTACACAGTGCAATTTACAGCAGAGAGCTAAACATGTGACAATTCTAAAGTTACAACAATAATTGCCATGTTAAAAAAAATCACGTTCATTGTTTTACAGATATGACAGCACCGATAAATGACTTGGTCAAATTTTGGCTTTCTGGCGCCTGCCAATCCAGATACAATAAGACTTATTAGCAATGGAACATTTAAATAAATTCTACAATGATTAAATGTGATGAACAAATCATCTCAAAATTATCGTCTTATTTTTCATTAGATATTAGATTATATACTGTACGCGTCGTATACCTTCGTGTGCGTCCATGTTTTCCTTATACCTAGATCGTTGATCTTTGATCTATCACAAGCACAAACTATGAAAAGTTCTGCCACAGACGTTATCATTACTTGAATAGTAAACTAGTACGGTAAGTTATGAAAACAATATATACTAGGTTAGTAAAAATAATGTAAGCATGCATGTATGTATGAACTGGTATACATTGCCTTATTGAGATAATAGGCCCTGACACATTATGATGGCATGCTTAAGAAAACGTCGTCCGTTGTTGAAAACGAATGCAACATGTTGATGCGATGCTGACGCATCTGTAATCCATTGATCTATTGAACTCTTCAGATATAGGAATATAAGTACACAAACTCCTAAGTGAAATCGTGAGCCTTTCGTTTACTAATTCGAATGATATATCCGTGAATTGAGAAGGAATAGTATCATTTTATCGAAAAAGATTTCCATAAATTGAATGTTATAAGTATTTCGCAAGCACTTCACTACTTGACATAAATCATTTAATTAGCTTTGTGATACGTATGACTGACGAATTTGCTTTCAAGATGGAATACTTTTTTACCTTGATGAATGCGTTTCTAAGCGCAGTGATTTTTTTCTGTCGTTCTTATATTAATCTCACACACATATTCATCTACATAAGTTATGTGAAAGATTGTCATTTGTGTTTTCCAATTCATTTCAGCTTCCGATGTATGTTATTAACTACAAATGCAAACCGAACGGAACGATCACTTCCTTTACACATTTGTCCAAGGCGAAGATATGAAGAGTTCTTTTCATTTGTTTTTTTCCGACAGTTTCAGAATTTGGAATACAAAAGCGATTTTTAACACGGCTGACTATAATCCGATGTCATTATGTTGTTGAAAAATTCAGAATTGGGATTTGAAAAACAGGCATCAATCTCTTGAAAGAAACCCTTAAAGGTCGCCTTGTTCCGTGTTCAGACATAGCTAACTTATGCGTTGTATAATGTACGTACTTAAAAATATTCCCCTTTCTCTTACATGAATACTACTGTGAACAGTCTTATGGGACACACACACACGCACACAAGCACACACACACACAAACACAAACACACACACACACACACATATATATATATATATATATATATATATATATATATATATATATATATATATATATATATATATATATATACATCTGTGTGTATGTCTCTTCATGAAATATATATGCTATCATCTAAAATCGTTTATTAGAGTACAACACTACCATGGGGTAATAAATTTATATTTTATAAAACGTTACCTCGAAAGGACAGTAGAATGCGCGTCCCATAGTAGAGTGGTCACAAAATGTATTTTCTCCTCTGCAGTTCCAGGTTCAAGCACGTACACCACAAAGCACAAGGTGTGTATGTTGGTAATCATCTGTGTCAATAAGTGATTCATACTGTCATTGCTTCTCTTACCATTGCCAAATCTTTGACAGTTTTGTGTGCAGATTACCGGAAATAGCAGCAGCAATAATTGTCAAACATTGTATCCAAAAATTGAATGAACCTTTAAAGTGACACATAGGTCATAGGGCTAAATAATTCATTCAAATTCGTTTCACAAAATCTACATTATGCATTACGAACCATCAATAATGTATAAATATTATATTTGGTAACTATTCGTAGTGACTTTCATCAAACAGTTTACCTTAAGATAGTGTATGTGATTAATGTTCTATACCTCTGAATTATTCCTAACTTTACCGTTTCAAAATGTAAGAAGCTGAGGTTTGTCTTATTGACAGGCTACACGTATGGAATATTTAAATAAGAGTTAACTACACCTTTTGTTATGTCTACTTCCGAAAGCAAAACTATAGGTTCTAAAAGTTTTTTATTCAAAATGTATTTAATACGTGGCGTTTTCATCCGAATAAATTAAAAATCACCTCATATGGCATAATGCAATCAATCAGTAAGAAATAGACGGGAATATCAGTCAATAAAACCGAGTATGATCGTGGTCTCTTCCTTATTCTTTTCTCCCATAAAATATAAATGACACCATGTTACCTTACTCGAGGCTGATATGTACACAGTTTAAATTCAGTATCAAAGATTATGTATGACTAATGGTTTCGTGGTCATCATAAAACATTAGTTTCCGTATCTGGTGATATTTTATTGCTTCCATCTCTGATCTCGAAGTGTTCCTACTTCCTCTAAAGCAGGTATATGATTGGTTATCAGACAGTGCAAGACAGCATCATAAAAGTATCATATAGGTCTTCCTGTTGATTTTTATATTATAAAGAGAGGATTTCCAAAGCAATCCATTTAGGGTAGAAATTTTATATCCCTATATCACTTCATGCTGATAATATTTCTCTCAGACGTATCCTATAGACGATATACAATTACAAACTCTTATAAACAACGGTATTAATAAGATTGATTTTTCGCAAAACGAATGGTTATTTAATTTAAAATTCTTTTGAGAGCCACGCTGCTTATTGCAGGTATCCATACTGTCTTTAAAAATACAGCTTTTCTATTGTAAGTCTTTTTTGTTTCTTAACAGTAATAATTGCCCCAAAATACTTATTTTTTGTACCATTAAATGAATTACTTGTGATGGTGTAGTTTTAATCTGTTTAAAGACATACTGCATTTATCACCTACATTATATAAATTAAGACTATTTTAGTGGATGAATCTGAAACTTGAACAGATTTTTTGGAAAGGAAATTGAAAAAGGTTTAATAAAGTAAAAGAAAGCATTGAATATTACCAATATTGCGATTAAATTATATATATATATATATATATATATATATATATATATATATATATATATATATATATATATATATATATATATATATATATATATATATATATATATATATATATATATATATATATATATATATATATATATATATATATATATATATATATATATCAAATTGTTTAGGAATATTAGTCCCCAAATGATGCAGACAACAATATTATAATGCAACCTTTCTCACATAGTATCAAAACAACCTTATTACCTGGTCAAATTACTGATAGAGTTATTGTAGTGATATTATCTGCTTAGTATAATTTTTTATTTCCCATTCAGATATAAGTAGGAAAGCAGATATGTTCAAATTCTGAGTTCGAAAGTGGGTCATTTGCATAAATTAATTCTAAGCGCATTATATGCGGTATTTATTACCATGAAAAACAACTACATATATTCGATTTATGTATCTGAACCCTTTTCTTGCGCCATTTACAACCTATATGCCAATAATGAAACAAGTAAATATCCTGTCTAGATGCATACTACTTTATCTACTTGCTGCCACTCACTTCAATTATGTATGTTCTTTACCAACTGTTTGAAAATATTATCTTTGTCTACAGTAACACTGCACAGTGGGCTTTAAATGTATCGGATAATTTAGAGCACTAGTTATGATCAACTACATCCAACGGGCTGCAATGGAAATTAGGGATATTACCCCTGGATTTAAACAATTTATTTCAAGCTATGCAGTTCGTTAATATATGTTTGTTCGTTCTTCTTGATTCTGGTCAGTAATGTTACATTGGCAAGGGCTTTTTGCTAATGCAAGGTTGTCAAATAGCCTCAAGAAATTGTATTTAGACGTGATGGAATCCATCTAATGGTAATTGGATTTGCATCCTGGAATAATAGAGGAGGCACGATTTGTATGCAATGGCATAAAGTGTATGATTGTGGAATGTGTGTATACCTTTAATCTTACATTTGCTTAATATGGGACTTCGAACTCACATGCATATCCAAATCTGAAATGCTTGCAACAAGCAAATAGTACGTACCACTAAAACTGAAGATATTGGTATGGAGGTGACTTAGGTAACTTGGGTACATTAACGTTTTGAAACGATCGCAGGTTAACAAATTCCTACAAAACATGTACTTAGTTAAAATTTTAAAAAGAAATATATTACACTGGAGCATAATCTCATAAAGTCAAAGTGGCGGTGTGTGGAAGTATCTGTTAGACTCTTAACAAATGTAGGCATCTATCAAGTTAGTCCAAGCGAGCCTGTCGGTAAAGAATGCTTTTTTGAGTGCAAGATAAATTAAAAGTTCTTTATACCTGAGCATTTATGTTTGGATGCACTTCAAGTTTCATCTATTTGTCTATTTTTAATGTCAAATCTGAAAAGAACTCATACAACTTGTAACTTCAAAGAAATCGCTTTTTTGTGGTTTTATTCGTGGGTGGAATACGCTTTTGCTGCAATTAGTACATATATGTACTCTGACCCATTTATTAATACTGTGGTTGACATTTTAATACAATCTGTTAGTACATAATGTATGTATCTTTGACTAGAAGGGATATTGCTTTAGAAATAAATATCTCAAGGAAAATTACAATGTGTAATAGATAATACATCAGTAACGCGCAGGATTTAAGACGATGTGGTCCCATGTTCATTCTTAGACACTAATAATTGCAATCATATATGTTGCTTCACGTCTGGGTCTTATTTTTACTGTGAAATGTTTCTGTTTATTTTCATGGAAATCCTTTCCGCAGCTTTATTCCAACAAGACAATTTTTGTTTAAAATTTGAAACATAAAATCAGAGCAAATGTGCTCATACCGTCTTTTACCCTACAACTCGGAAAAGAGCACAACCTGTTTTAAGTATCATTGCACTAATGTCCAGTTTATATCCCTCAATTTGTTTTACGTTTGTTTAAGAAATGCAATGCATTAGTTACAATTTTATATGCATTAAACCATTTTACTTCAGTCATCTGACCCATACGTTTAAAGTCTAAACTAAATATTTTGCTTTGAATGTGAAAAAGTCTCAAATAAAACGTGCAAGTCAAAATATCCATGATGTATTAAGGGACAGGAAAATAATGCAAGAAAGTTTTCTTCACTTATATAAATTAGCGCTTCCTTTGACAAATTGCATCTCGCAAATGTCTTTCATGTAGTTGTAAGATAAAAATCAAATATTCTTAAATAAATGTATTCAGACGAGGATATCATATATTATTTGCTATAAGATAACACCTAAGATCATCTTATCCTGATTTTAAAATAGAAACGGATCTAATAAAGAAAATAAAATTGTGTTTTTGACTTAAACTCTGATCTATATACCTAAAAATGATGAAATATTTACAAAAATCTAGATGCATATGAGTGCTCATAATTAATGAAGTTGGAGAGATTAAGGTTCAAGCATTTTGTTTTCCGGATATTGATTATTTCATTTTGTTTCTTCTTGAAAAAGTGACACAGAAGTTTTGAAATTATAGGGCTTTATACACCATTTAATTAGAAACCTAAAATGAATGGTACAAATATGGATATATCAATATTATCACTTATTTTAAAAAGAGTTTTGATGCTCTTCATTTTGGGCAGAATCGTGGCTTTATATATCGTTTTATACCCATCCTCAGTTCCCATCGAGCGTTGTGACGGCATGTAAGCATCATGGAATCCTCTTTGTGTTAAATAAATATGATAAAATCCCCATTGTATTATATTAACATGCTATAAATCCCTTTGCGTTGTATTAACATGATACAATCCCATGTGTTTTAGGAGCACAATATAATACGCTTTATGTTATATTAACATAAGAGAATACACCTTGTGTTACATTAAAATGATAGAATCCCCTTGTGTCCATTTGATTCGTTTTCTAAAAATATTATATTAAGGAATAAATGATCTTTAAACAATGACGATACTATAAATCATCATGGATATGTGTACCAGTTAGCATTTGATCGTTTGCTCTGTGCATCAAGTAAGAGATGAAAAAAGCAAATTTATAATAATCAAGCGAATCGTGAGCGCTCAATTAGGGGAAAATAATCTTAGCGTCGCATGTTCGATAATTATCCACGTCAGCGTCCCTGTATCCATTTGAAAGACATATAACTCCAATAGCTAGCCTAGCTAATAACGTGTTTTAATGTCAACAGTATGCCTTCCAGTGCACGCCTTTGTATCATGAAAGATGGTTTATTTCGTTCACGTTCTACACCATCCTTATTTGCGTATCATTTGCAACTAATAATGTCATATTTCTCATTAGCTTGAGGCTTATACGCAATATAGAGCGGAATTAAAGCAATTTATTGAGGCGATTTTGAATCTGACAGATTTAATTTGTACAAGTCTAGAAGATAAATTTCTGATTTCATATTTCTTTGATGGACATCATCGTGAATCTTCTTAATCATACTATGTTGTCATTTTATTATAATAGCAGATGAATTTTTTCCTAATCTGATCTATGATAAATAAAGGTAATTCTTATCATAAACATATATATCACTCATCTATAGGGGTTAAAACGCTAGAAAGAGAAGACGATGTGGACATACAAATACATAAAAAAACCTTTAAAATTGAAAGTAATCAAAGTAAACGTGTCTAATAAAAAATGTATTCCACCTCATGTTGCTTCTGGAAAAGGATTGCTTTCATTTTCTCGCAAACTAATTTTGAACATTGTAAACGGTTTTTGGTTTTCTCTTATTTATAAGCTATCATATTTAAGTTATAGTACTAGCGAGAATGACTTTCTACCATGTAAATGAAATCTAAATGTTTAAAGGGAAACAACACATAAAACAGTACCTTGCTCTGTTTACATGAACACAAATGTAATACTCGGCACGCAGTTACCTCTTGTATTCTTAGATATATACGTAAAGTTTTCCAGCACAGTAGTTAATAACTGAGCCGTAAATGCAATAGAATACAATTGACAAAACACGAATAGAAGGCAGTGTTGATGATATTAATTATTTACTGGAGATATTGAGAGTTATCTGTGGTTATATATGCATGAATGTCGATTTGGGTAAAATTCATATTTATCTTCGTCTTCATCAACTCTGAAAACTCCTCTTATTGGTATCCGACATCTTATTTTTTTCATTACTAGAGGAATGCCGTATTTTTCTTGCCTTACCGATCTTCTCCTGCCACGATAGTTCCCTTTAAGACATGTCAAGTGAGAAAGTTTAAAATGGAAAAATCAAGTTTCATACAATAGGTGTATTAGAAACAAACATAATTATAGAAGTTATACATCCATGAGCGTTGCGTGCCTGAGAGCATCTGAATTTGATCGCATATCGAGAACATTTTAGTGATAATATCTGGTAAAGTCACCTTTAGGTAATGAATTTGCCAGTTTTATCTGAAAATGGACATAAATTATAGTTCATTTTCAAAAAGCATCCACAAACTATCTGGATGGTGGTAATAATACCGGTAAAACCTATATCGGGCTATTAGACAATGTCGGAGCGAATTGCTACAACACTACATTGGAGAAAGTTTAAAATGGAAAAATCAAGTTTCATACAATAGGTGTATTAGAAACAAACATAATTATAGAAGTAGTCAGAAAATTAATGAAGCCTACTTCATCACAAGATTTTAATCAGTGGTAGTTAGCAATCAAACAATATGTCACAAAATAATAAAATTGATTTTGAATTTTGTATTAAAAGATAAATTAAAGGATTAAACTGAGGTACGAAAATTAAATGCGGATTAGGCTATCAACACTCAGCTGTCAGACTACAGAAGTGAATGCCCATAAAATATTTGCACAAAATATGAACATGGTACGATTTTAAAATAAAGTTTACCAAGGTATAATATTTATGCACAAATATGAATAAATTCTATTCATCCACATATTGACTATACATATTATGATTTTTATTCATATACATATATTGATTTATTGATATCTCTCATATATGACAGTGAATAGCATTCACTTAACAATAGAAAATATGTATATCATGAGTCAGTGCTTACCTGAACGAAAGGCTAAGGAGCCGCAACGCATACTCCATCCTCCAGACTCCTATCTGCCGTTGGATCTCGCAAGAGCCTCCCTAATCTCTGCAAACCGTTTATACCCGAGAGATTGAAGGATGGATAGAAAATTAATTGACATATAATGCAAACACAGATAAATATGCATATATACATTTACATTCCATGCAGTTAAGTACCTTCATCTATATCCATGCATATACGTCGCTTTATAATATCTTTTTGCTTGAAATATTCGGTTATTTTACATTCAGATGGCCGCAAATTACCTCGCTAGCGAAAGGGACACAGAGCATATTGATCACAAATAGGAAGTGTCAAATTGAAAAAAAGTGCCGTGTTTAGATATAAATCTTTATATTAATCTTTAGGAGATATTTTTTATATATGGTTATTCATCATCTAAACAAGTGTCCGGTTTTTATCACAAACTTAAATCAACAGAACGATAATTGGACAATAAATAAAGCTAAAAGCTAACATGGAGCGATATAATATTTATTGCACGATTTACTCAAATATATTATCGATCTGTTTTCATTTCACGGAAAGAATATATAATGCGAAAATATCGTCCTCCTCGGATGTCCTTTGCATACGAGTCTTGATTTATTCTGAAGTCATTTATAACTGCTTCAATCAACTTCGAACGATTCTGTATCACATATATTTTGTATGAGGCATTGTCGTATGCTTACCAAATAATAGGAATATCCGCAACACATGCGTTTGTCTTTAGCCCAAGTCAGTCACCTAATGCGCTCCAACTTCTAAACTAATAACCCATATTCACAAGAGTCTTATTACGCTTTCACATGCTTTCTCTCTCATATCAGTTAGAAAACATGGGTCTCAACCTCTTCTTTCCCTCTTGAAACAGTTTATACGCCATATGCGAATATTGTTAATCGATTAGTCTCTAACGATAATTGTTGAATGTATTACATTGCAACTTTTAGATCACACCAAAAACTGAAAGGAATTATGAGCGCATACGATGATTGAATTAAGGACTGCTATCTGTAAATTTTAAACTTAATACCTGATCTTCGTTGATTATTTCAGCAAAAACGAATGCTACATGTCAAACATCGTTTCAAACAAACGCTTCTATTATTCTAACGTTTAGCATCACTGTAAGAATAAGGCACTTTAAGCAAAACGGCAGCACTGGGCCATTAATTATGTGCCTCAGTTAACTCATTATAGCCAATTTTCTTAATCTAATATTCTGCGCCTAAACTATTTGTCCTAATCCCATGCAACTTATGGTCAACAAATTAATACAATAATGAATGCAGTAACCTGTGAGACAAATCACAAATCTTTTAAAATATAGATGATCCTAAACTGGGGGATATATCGCTGCATCTGATAACATAACCTTACACACTAAGAGCCCTTATGCTGTTTTGTTAGATCGATTCTAAATGCAGATTTATCAAGATAGAATAAAATATCATGTTACATAATACTCCACTTCCTAAAAAAATAGGTACATCTAAAAGTATTAGGCAAAATATTTTGTATCTCCCAACCTGTAGATTGTTTCCGTACCAGTGTATGTATGTAAATATTTTGTATCTCCCAACCTGTAGATTGTTTCCGTACCAGTGTATGTATGTATGTATGTATGTATGTATGTATGTATGTATGTATGTATGTATGTATGTATGTATGTATGTATGTATGTATGTATGTATGTATGTATGTATGTATGTATGTATGTATGTATGTATGTATGTATGTATGTATGTATGTATGTATGTATGTATGTATGTATGTATGTATGTATGTATGTATGTATGTATGTATGTATGTATGTATGTATGTATGTATGCATGTATGTAAGCAGCAGGGAGGGCGAACCCTATAAAATTTTGCGACAAAATCGATTAAAGCCTCAGAATGCCAATGGAGCCTTCCTACGAAATCTCATATTTTAACCAAAAAAAAAATAAAGACCCCATTTGTAAAATGGAGCCTTAGCGATTTTGTCGTAAATATGTTGTCATAACCACCCTCAAAATTGCTGCCAATTGCTATCATTTACGTCGCAAATATGTTGTCATCTCGCCCTCCCTGCTGCTGATTAATACAAATTATTTAACCAAATATTTGATCAAGTCCAATACGATATCGTGACCGAGGGTCGTGTAAATTTATTGTTATAAATCCATATGGGACTGACTGAGCATGACTAAAGTAATTTTTAAATCCATTGAAGTCCATATCGGAACACCATGTCTGCCAAATATTTCGTAGCGTATGTGTATCAACGCCATTGAATACAGCAAGAATATTACAGTTATCGCGAATCACTTTTGGAATTTGAGTGTATCGTTGAGTGACATATATCACATCAGTGTTTTTCTGCCTACCTCGGGAAAATATTCTAGCAGGGTTCTTTTGATTATCTAACATTACATCATCGTACACTACAAGATTGTTTATGTCTCCATCGAGATCTTCTACTGATGGTGGACCATTAATATCAGTAATAAAGTCAATTACACTTTCACCTTTAATTTCTGATGCATTTTCATTATAATCTTTTAGCACTTCATAGCACCGTTGATCATCTACGGATGGGGCAACTAAATATAATTTATCCCACTTCATAAATCGCATTATCAAATTAAGCAGCAATTGTGTTTTACCCGATCCAGATGGTCCGATTATAATGGCACGGACAGAATTCGGAAGCGCTGCGTGGTGTTTCACCGGTTCTCTTCTTTTAGTCGCTGAAAATAAATTATATTCATAACGCTATATATAAATTATGAATTTATATTGTGTTAAATGTAAACAGCGTACTGATACAAATGATGCGACGACGATTAAAACTAAAAATAACAGATCGGCACTTACTGGTAAGTGTGTAATATGTGGTACAAAAAAATCTAGATTTTAAAAACAAAGCAACTCGGAGGTGATATTGCCGCAAAACTTGGAAAACTCCCCGGAACCCCATGGGCAAAATACCCCGGAGAAAAACACCTTCAAGGATATAGTTACTGTGGTCCCGGAACGAGATTAGATATCTGACTTGATGATCAAAATCAGCCCCGGCCTGGTGAGTATCCGATAAATGCCATTGATAAGGCATGTCATGCTCATGATGTTGCATATAAAATTAATAATTTGCAACAAAGACATCTCGCGGATGTAAAATTAATTCATGCGTTAAATGCTATTCCCGATAAATCCTTCAAAGAAAAATTGGCTTCATGGTTGGTCAAATCAGCTATGAAAGGCAAATTGGTGTTAGGTGCTGGTAATTAAAAACACTAGTATTTTTATAGTATGGAATCTATTTATTATTCTCCGAAAGGATACTGGAAGGGTAAAGCAGCAATTAGTAAACTCGCTAACGCTGCAAAAGTGAAAAAGTCCACTGCAAAAGATTGGTTATCCAAACAAGCTATATGGCAAATTTATCTACCACCGCCTAAACAAATTAATTATTCTCATTTTGATGTTACCGTACCCAATGAAGTTCATCAGGCTGATTTATTGTTTTTACCACATCACCATGGTTACAAATACGCGCTAACTGTAGTTGATATTGCGAGTCGATTTAAACAAGCAGAACCATTGAAAACAAAGTCAGCTTCTGAAGTCGCTTCTGCATTTGAAAGGATTTATCGACGAGGTCCTCTAAGATGGCCAAATCTATTACAAGTTGATCCTGGCAAAGAGTTTCAAGGTGTTGTTCTATCAACAATGAAAACTCATAATGTTACAATACGACGGGGACATACTGCGTTACATCGTGATCAGGCAATTGTAGAACGATTTAATCGAACTCTTGCAGAACGGTTATTTGGATATCAATATGCAAAAGAATTCATCCAAGAAAAAAGATCTCGTGAATGGGTCCAAAGTTTACCGAGTGTAGTTTCAGCGTTAAATAACGAGATTACTCGAACTATTAATATGAAACCAAATATTGCAATAAAAAAATATATTCCCGAACAACCACAGCGGGTTAGCACTCAGCCACTTCTCGGTGATGTTACTGTGAGATATTTATACGAACCAGGAGAACTTAAAGGTGGTAAAAAAAGAGCTACTGATCCTATATGGAGTGTTACTACGCATAAAATTTCAACCATAACGCGATCAACTGGTAGACCTCCAATCTACAGATTGGATTCAACTGCACCTCAGCGTGGTTTTACACGCGAACAACTACAAGTCATTCCGTACGATACTCAGTTACCGCCACATGGTTTTAACTAGCTCCGTTACGTCTATTACACTCAAGACTGGTCAACATCACATTGTTTCTGACATGACCAAGACTGTTATTTTTTCTGTCTACGGTGAATTGTCGAGGATCTTTATCCGAATACTGACAGTGCATTATACAATTGCATCTGGTGCAGTGATTATTCTGTTGTTCTTTTAATGTGATTATTACTTCAGCATCAATATCAAATTCTCGTTGTTTTTTTTGTCCTGCTGTTTGTAACCAGAGAGTTTTTTATTAATGATGCTAATATCAGTGTTATCATCGTTTGCATTAAAATCATCATCGAAAACAATCCTTCGTAGTTGATTTATTCGTCGTACTCTGGACACTGCGAGATAGACTAAATTTGACCATTCAATGCGATTATCAACTATCCAAACAATTGTATCCGTGATGGTCAATCCTTGTGACGAGTGTATTGTTGTTACATAACCAAGCGTCCATGGTGATTTATCAGCGCATAATGCATCTTTTACAGCATTGATATCAACTAGCACAATATCATTTAACACTAGAATCTGTTTCTCCGTCTAGCCTGGAATTTCAACTTCAATATTCTGCTTTCGTGTATCCAATGGTCTATAACACAACGTTACTGGAAACGTTGGGAATTTTTTCTTGTGTAGCTCAAACAACTTTTTTTGAAGTGCGTCTCTGACTATCTTTCTACTTGCTACTACAAAATCATTTGGTCTCCATGTTTCCCAAAAATCATTCATAGGTGTTTCAGAAATTATTTCACGCGCTACTTCACATTGAATTCTATCAGGTTGTAATCTAATTAGTTTTTTAAACTCACGTAACTGCTCATCGAGTGCTCTATAGTCAGTATCAATTTCTTCGTAATAATCAACAAATTCTTTTAACCAATTATGTGGACTTCTACCAACAAATGGTGGTGGTTGACCATGATCGCCGCACAATATAACTTTTGTATTATTTTGCAATAACCAATCAAGAAACATTTTTAATACATCTTCTGAAACAGTACATGCTTCATCCCAAATAATAACCGAAAGAATAAATTTCTCAACCATTCGCTCAGGAGTCCAAGCATCGCCCTTGTATCGAAAAAAAACTATGATACGTGCAAGCTTCAACATTTCGTTGTTTTATCTCTCTCGCTAGTCTATGACATGGTGTGATTACAATCATGGACGTTCTCTCTCTATCACACGTGTTCTCTTTCCAGATCCACCACAACCGTTTAAATAAACTGTTTTATATCTACAAATTGGATCTGATATCGGTGGTGCTTTAGACATAGAAAATCCTTCGGATTTTTCACTGATAGAATTATCGTTTTTCAGGTAACTGCTTTTAATCTCAACGTCGGCTGATTCAGAATAATCGCATTGTATTTCACGTTTAATTCGCCATGTTCCCCAAGTCTCTTCGCTATTAGTAAATGTAGTTACCTCTTTGATATATTTTTTATCGACATACATTGAATCAATTGCAACTCTAACTGCTATACTAGGAAATCTATTTATCATTGCAAATAAATTGATAGATGCATAACCCAGCATAGAAGCTCTCAAATGTAGATATGCAGAGCTTTCTCCATCACTGTAAGCAACAATTCTACCTAACTTTGTTTTATTGGACAAGAGGGCTGTTTTACAATTTGCGTATCTATTTTTCTCTACTGCATCTTTAATAACGAAGTCGTATTCGGCATCATCTATAATCAATCGTGAGGATTGTCTTTTAAAGTTGAATTTTTTTCCATCTTGTGTAAATTTACCGATTATTCTTCGGCCGAGATCCTTTGCTTCACTATTTCGTTGATTAAATATCTTTTTTGACCATTCAATGATGTACTCCTTGTCAGCATCAATATGTTTTCTAGACTTATCGATTATACTATCAAGACATTCTGGTTCTGGTAACCAGACATTGGTTTGTTTTTGATATGAGATAATCGCTTCGCTGACAATCAAAGAAACTAACATTTTACAATCAATCATATATCGTAATAACACTATTGGTAACCACATCCTTTCAGCCATGTGTCTACCAATCCAAACGTAACAACACGGATGAAGTCCTTCAGCGAATTCAAATGATACTACGCAAGCAAAACCGGTCAAATCAAAATCAGGCAGTGGTCCATTAATAGCAACTCGAGTCATTTCATGTGTGGGATGTCCAAACCGTTTAAAATACTCACCAGCGAATCCATATCCTAGAAAACTTCCTGGATAACAGGCAACGATATCAACTGATATCATACTTTCACGATTGTACTTAACGTTCCATAGACCGCCATGATAATATTCCAGACAGCTGGATTGAACATCCTGTAAAAACTCTTTTCGTGTTGGTTTCCCATTATTTTTCTTTCTTGCAAAATGAGCTGCAACCGATGGAATTGTAAAACAATTTGTAAGTAACTGTTCGTAATCGTCGGATTTTCCATTAAAAACGCTAGCGTTTTCACTGAGACTTATTGCTAGATTTTTCATCCTATTATGTAGACTTTCAATACGATATAATTCACCGTTAGGTTTCACAAATTGATTGAATTGACATTCTTCATCTTCAAAACTATGAAGTAGCCATACTGATTCAGGGTCGTTTTTACACAAACTAGCAATAGCATCGAATAATCTTTCTTCAGTGAGAATGCCATCCTTGGTGAATTCTTCTGGGATATATTTCACTGTTCTGTCTCGCGGGAATATTGTAACCGCGGATGTCCATGCGTGTCAGTTATGATCAATAATTTTGATTGGAGCTCCGTTTTTATTGTACTTCGATTCGTATAATATTTCGTCGGTTATCGTTGAAACGGTTATCGGAAATCTCAACGACTTTTCCAATCTAGCTATATCGGAAATAGTTGCTCCGTTCTCTTTCACTGTTAGCTCCCATTGATCTATTTTTTTACGTCTTAGATCGGTTAATTTATTCCCACGGAGTGCATTTGTAAAGGGTTCTATGACACGCCGTGCCACACAATTGAGTGGTTTTTCCACTGACGTTGACTGTTTCATTGGTGCTAGTTTTCCAATGTCAGGTTTCTTATTTAACGGATACATCCCATAAACAATTGCTGTTTCTGGATACGCTTTTTCATAGTATGGTTTATCAATTCCAGTTAACAGCCCTGGTCTGGAATCACGGCTAACAATGACTGTTGTCTTATCTTTGAGAATTGGCTCAAACTTTTCTCTTATAACCCAATCGCCCGATTCTAAAGTGATAATGAATTTCACTCTGAGAAAATACCGTTTATTGCCAAGTTGTGATAGTATCATAGCTGCTGTTTCATCATTCATTCTAGCATCAACAACACCATCAATTTTAAATGTTGACCAGGTGTGTGATGCACCGTCCTGTTTAAACTCATTAACTCAATCTCGTATTTTTCTAATCAGACTTCTTTTATTTATTCTCTCTTTTGGTACGTCTTCGAGGGTTCTATCAAGATTGAATTTAATATTTTTCCAAGGCTTGATTGCCGATAATCTCTTGAATTCTTCATTCATATAAATAAAGCAAACATTTAAATAGAAAATTTTGTTTATATATAATGAATCACTGCAAATGGCTTATGATTGGATCAGTAACCCCATGCAATAAATCGTGTAGAGGTGAATTCTGTGGACATCACTTACAGAGTGTCAGAAATAATTCGACAGGCCCGTCCCCATGTATAAATTGTGGGGTGGGTGTGAGAGGAAAATCACAATTATGTATCAATTGTGGGGGTAAGCGGTTTAGAGAATTGAAACGTTATGATAAACGAATAAAAAACGCTATCATTGACCCTAACCATGACTCTGTCAAAGATAAAATCATAAAACCCCTCAAGACTACATTAATAAATTTATAAATAAAGCAAATAATGAATTAGACAAATAGTATTATTATATATAAATGGAGCAAGAATTCAGACCACATCCAATACTCGTTAATTATGAAATATCTGCTGATGGTGATATTAGACACTGTAGACTGAAAAAGCCAATTGGTTTTGTTAATAATCAAATATACGTGCAATTTACTGCTGGAAGAAAGAACTATTACGTTCACAGAATTGTATATTACGCATTTTATGGATTGATTAAAGATGGTAATGTTATTGATCATATTGACTCTAATCCTTTAAACAACTCGATTTCAAATTTACAATGCATTTCTCGAAGAGAGAATACAAAAAGAGGAAAGACAGGGAAATACTTAAAACGACGCAGGGGAGTTAAATCATTTGATACAACGACGAATGAAGAAAGAGTTTTTCTATCAATGAATGCTGCGGGAAAATATTTTGGAATATGTATGCCTTCAGTACGAAAAGTTGCTGAAGGGATTTATCAAACAGCTATCTCAAAGAAAAATGGACATAGAATAAAGTTTTCATACTCATGAAATGACTCTCAATAATTACTATTAATGAAATATATTTTTTTATTTTTTATTTTTTTCCGTATTTCCCCTCATTACTACTGATCGCCACGTGACTATCCTACTTTCGATATTGATTCCCGGATATGTAATTCGTGCGAGATAAACCTAGAAAACACATGTGAAATTAGATTGAATTAATGATGTGTGATCTCATGTACGTATTTAATGGTTAACTCGGTATATATATACGTATCAGGCATGTACGGACTTTGATTTTGTGTTATTGTGTCTTGTTTCTAAAGACTGTATTGAGAACAGCAGTTAGGGTTTTGTTGGAAAAACCTGTACAGGGTAGACAATTTGACAGAGTTATGTATGGCCGTGAATCCAAATTATTATTACGGTTATTATAAAAATTAATGAAAAAACATAAAAATATTTATTATTATATAACAGCGGTATTCTTTAAAAAAATGTTTTATTCAAGTATTTAGTTTCATTTAACGCCATGAAATGTTATTTATTAAGTATTTAGTGGTAAAAATAACACACCTACACATTGACACTACAGTATTAGTCACCTTATATATAATATGAGCCGTAAAAGTTTCGGGCTTTAAACGAAGCCCAATATTGCCAATCAAAACTCCCACGCCATTGACATGGTGTGTTCTTGATTTTTTCAACTGCAGCCATGGTTAATTTCTTGGGTTGCTTTTGATTGGTAGATTGGGTGTAGTAAGTCCGCCCCGTCGTTTCATGTTTGAATCGTCCTGTACCGTCCCTATCATACCATCCTATCATCACATTGTATATATAACCATCCTATTTGTAATGTGCTGTCCATAGTATATATAATCGCATTGTATATATATATATCATCCTATCATCTCATTGTATATATATATATATATATCATCCTATATTATCGCATTGTATATATAATCATCCTATCATCTCATTGTATATATATATATATCATCCTATATAATCGCATTGTATATATACCATCCTATCATCTCATTGAATATATATCATTCTATATAATCGCATTGTATATATATCATCATATATAATCGCATTGTATATATAATCATCCTATATGTAATGTACTGTCCCCCCCCACAACATATCTTCCGGAAGACCTAATATAGCATTTGTTACGTTAGAGCTTCCAATTGGGAGATCTATGTTTGTGGCCCTTGGGTTTTTTTAATGCGAAGGCACTCAATGAGTTCCAAGAATGTGCTGTCCTCCCTCTGGGCCTCTTTGACGTCGTTTGGCGCGAAAGAGGTTTCCAAATGAGGCTTCATGTTATATGTTCAATGTTTGTAAAGAAATCACTTGGATTTCACGTCTAATGCCCATACAACCCGCCCTTGAACTCGATTGGGGGGTTAGGGTATTGTATAAGTCTTTAATGTATGTGCCTCCTTTGCCTCGGAACTCGAATGAGGAAGGGACAGGCATTGTATATGTTTTTGGGGTTTTTTTGTATGTTGGGAATCGATAAAAATATTTTAAAGATAAGAAAATACATTAGTAATAATATTCAATAAATGGAATTTCAAGATATTACATCTATCATCATAGAAATATCAAATTTAAGAAATCAAGGAATCGTACTTTCTGAATTTTTAAATGAAGACAGACTTTTGAATGAATTTGAACAAATTAATATACAATTGAAACATGGAAGATATGTCCTACCTAAAATGTATTCACTGATAAAAAGAATCCAAAAAGCGGTTAATGTTTCTTTGTATAACAATGATATTAATTTATTCATTCGGCTATTTAGTATAGTTGAAGCAATTAGAAAGAAACTCGGGGAACAGTACCAAGTTCGGTCAGAGATTGCTTTGAAAGTGAAATCTATAAGACGTTTGATTGATGAGTCTGGAAATGCAAGCATTGAAACCCACAATTGAAAAAGCGTTAGCGTTTCCAATAATGACATCAGAAGCATTAACTACCAGACTAGCCCGTGAGAGGTTAGCATTACTGAAAAAGTTTATACCAATTCGAGATAACGTGCGAGATAAACTACAACTTAGACAGCAAGCGCAGACTGACTTTTCTATTGGGAGTGAACAGCTGTTTGCTCCTGTAACTAAAGCCACTAAAGATATGAAACTTGCAACAGAACGTGCTATATACGGCGACATCCCTAAAGAAGGAACAGTACCTATTATTGATGTGCTGGGAAAGATTGCTACAGAGACTGAAAAAACTCAGGAGGGAATAAAACAACTTTCAGGTGAGTTACAAACTCAGCGAGAAATACAACAAATGGGTAATATTGATACTGATGATAACCCCGTTGAAGATGCTAGTGATTCTATTGAAAAAGTTTCCACTAGAAAAGGTGTTCCTTTTAACGAGAAATTCACTGATGAAGCTATAGAAGAAATCAGACGAATTCAATTGCTGAAACCTGAAGACTATATGTCATTTGGTGACTTCGCTGTCAAAAGTTATTATAATAGGGAGGAATTTTTAAAAGACGAGTATAAAAGAAACATAATAAAAAGAGATGACTGGGTGGATTGGTTATTTAAAATTAATAAAGAAATCTCCGGCAATTTAAAAAGGATACATTGGAGTACAGAGCTTTTAAAATGGGAGTTGATGCGTATGGTATACAACAACAACAACTAAAAGAACAACAAAAAGAACAACGAAAAGAACAACAACAAGGTCGAGGTCGAGGTCGAGGTCGAGGTCGAGGTCGAGGTCGAGGTCGAGGTCAAGGTCGACAATCTCCAGAAATTCAAAACGTTTCCGAACCAGCTCCAGAAACTCAAAACGTTTTCGAAATAGCAAGTACTTCAGGAAAGGGTTATGGAAGTTCTCATCATGATTCTCATATATGTCCTAGTAATATCATTAATGATATATCACGACTTGAGGTTCTTATGGGAAGTAAGCGAGCAGGGAATAACTCAGTTGAAATAACTAATGAAGCATTTGATATTTGCAGACGATTAATCCAAGGTGGGATAATTGATATTCATACGTATCGAGAACTCTTGGATGAGTTAATGGACGGAATTCCAGGGGAATTTAGTGGTTATTATAGCGATTGAAATTTCTGAAATGCCTGCATTTAGAAATTACAAAGTCATTTCAAATAAGATGATAGTACACTATAATCACGATAAACCAACAAACGTGTATGTGGTAAACTCAAGATTGCCCGTTTATAAGGCATACTATGGAGACGGCCTTGGAAATACCATAGCGGGTTTATTCACAAGAATAGCCCCAAAAGTAGCACCAATTGCTAAACAATTAGCGATGAAAGCCATTGATGTTATTCATAATAAGGGAATTAAAGCTGTTGGAGATCTTGCAGGAACGGCCTTTTATACCGCAAAGAATAGAATAACGTCATTGGTGAAATCTAGATTCGGACGAAAACCACCACAAATGGTTTCAACACCGCTACCTTCAACAACAATGATGCCTGCAAATGTCAGTAAAGTGATAAATAACGCAGTGGAACAAAAACTAGCATCATTAGCAATGACTTCACCAGATAGTAGTAATATTGCAAGTATGATAGCGGGAAGTGGTCTTTGTTTGAAATCGTAAAAATGTCAGACGAAAAAGAAAATGATAGCATTATTACATTTAGAAAAACGATAGTGTTTTAGTTTAAATGACATTTAAAAAAATTGCTGATCCAGCATTTGATATGGCAGCACTGGTAAATAAAGATGATTCTAAAATTAACTATCAGTATTATGCCTATCCTGCAAGAGAACATAATCAACGAGGGGGAAGAGTTGAACTTCAAGTTCAAGATACAAGTAGATACTTTTTGCCATGTGACTCTTTTATTGAAGTAGAAGGAGAGCTTGTAACAAATGTTGCAGCTGATACACCATATGGGAATGACCCAAATATCCGAGTTGGTTTTGTAAATAATGGCATTATGGCGCTATTTAACAGTGCAAGATATATCATTGATGGAAAAGAAATTGAATCAATAGAACAAGATGTTGATATTGCAACAACAATAATCGGACTTGCGAGATATTCTGATGATTATACAAGGTCGGCTGGTCCGTCTATGATGTTTGCTAAGGATACTTCTGATCATGCTTACCATATTCAGTGTATTAAAGTACGAACTGCGAGAGCTACTGCATTGGATAATCAACAACTCGCAAATAATCTAGACCGTGAAGACCAGCCAGCCGCTGAATTCGACATTTTAAAAAGGGTCAATGGTAATTTCAATCTAGGATTTGCAACGCGAAAAGGAGCATTGAAAGGACAGCATCGACGGTTTTCATGTGCAATTCCGTTACATCACATAGTCGGATTTTGTAGAAATGTCAGAAAAGTCATCTATGGAGCAAAGCATACAGTCGTGTTAGTGCGAAAGGGGAATGACAATGATGCAATCTGGCGTGCTGATGGTGTTGATGATGGGAAAGTCATGTTAAATAAATTGACTTTATGGATGTTCGTCTTGACTCCAGCAGTCGCAATAGAGCAACAATTACTATCGTTTATGGACAAAGGTGGAAAATCATTGCTAAGTTGGCTAACAACAACAACTGATACGAAACAGGATAATATGGATGGCACATTTACATGGCACTTAGCATCAAAACAAGGTGTTTCAGCTCCACGTCATATCTTTATAGCGTTACAGGATGCAAATCGAGTGGGTCGTCAATTATCTAGTCATATGATATTTGATCCATTAGGAGTAAGTGAAGTTTCGTTGAGAATAAACGGACAACAAGAACCAACAGAGATTGTACAGCTTAATTATGAAAACAACAACGTAGCACGTGTATATCATAGAATATTGTCGTATATGGGTCGTGATCAAAATGTTGATACTGGTTTGCAAATATCGCAAATTGATTTTGAAAAACACTATCCGATTTATTACTTTTCATTGGAACATCTTGACATGATGAGACAATCTGTTGTTGATATATACTTCCAAGCTCGGATACAACGCCCTGCTGGTATAGCAGATTATAGAGCAGTTGCTGTCATTCTCAGTGATAAATCAATGTTGTTAGAAGGAATTGGCGGACGAATGAGACTTATTGATGCACCAGTAGAAAACATGTAATGTTTTCAAAAATCTTTGATTTTCCAAACATGTAACATGTAGTTAGGATTTTCACAATAAGATCAATTAAAAGTGTAAATTACGTTTTAGAATAGAATGACATATAGTATTGTTAATGTCCAGTCGACTGATGGTCAGGTCAAGAAATTGAAATCAAAGTCGGCTAAAGAATGTGGAACTACAACAACGCTGAAACCCACTCAAATGTCAGGTGGTGCACATAAATTATCATTGACAGATCGTCAAATAAAACATTTCAATGATGCGCTAAAGAACAAACGAGGAGTTCAAATTGATTTTTCGAAAGCAGGAATCGCCAGTATGATAAAATCAGGTGGTATATTCCCGCTGTTAGCTCCTATTCCAGCATTGATTGCAGCGGCTGCCCCAGCGGTTGCGAAGGCGGCAGCGTTAGGAGCCGCTGGTACTGCTGCAGGAATGGCCCTGAAAAAAGCTACTGGGAAAGGCTATAAAAAAAGGAAAAGGTCTAAGACTACCAGGAACCCCATACAATTGGTACAAGGGCACGGGCCTAAGAATACCAGGAACGGCTTATTAGTGGAAAAATCCCTTGGATTTTCACCAATGTCCAATTTTGATTTAATTGATGCTGTAAAATCGTTACCAATAAAAAAACTTTAGAGGAGTTTTCATGAGAGATCAATTACCGTCAAAACCAATAAAAAATGAAACGGGTATTATCAATCTTGATAACAGCAGCGGAAAAGGAACTAATTGGGTCGCATATGCAATTGATCCACGTGGAATTGTATATTTTGATTCATATGGTTTAGCTCCACCAAAAGAATTCATGCGATATGTATCCACAATAACAAAGTCATCTCCAATTTTTTATTCCACGCTACCTACACAACGGTTAAATGATCCACCGATATGCGGTCGTGAAGTATTAAACGTCCTTGCAGAGATATCTAGATTTCCAAGGAAACCACCACAAGTTGTTGTTAATGAATATACTAGCGGGCAACGGCAAAAACGATAGCGTTATGATTTAGAAAAACGTTAGCGTTTTCGTATAATGATTGATATTTGGGGACGACCTTTATCAGAGTCAAAAACAACAGAAACCGATAGTAAATTCGCTGTCGAAAATGTAAAAAAAATAATCGAAGATGAAATCGCCGAGACATTAAATTTGTCAAGTGTAGATCCTGGGGAAATAGTTGTATTTCAAGATCGGCAGGGCAAATTGAAATCTAGTAATGTTTCATTGGATGATGTCTTAATACGAAGACATGACGTCGTTGAAGATACAATAGTGTTATATTCAAATGATGGAAAACTCAAACCAGGTGTACTTGTTTCTACAATCACAGATGAATTAAAAAATTTAGATGAAGAACTTGAAAAACATATAACAACGTATACTTCCCTTCGTAGAAATATTATCAATAAATTTTTTGGAACACCAGCGGTAACCTCTCCATCTCTCACTGAAATTAAATCCAATTTTGATGAAATTAAATCCAATATTAAAAATATTAATGATGCTGGATTTAATATTATTAGTGATAACATTAGTAATATTAAAAAATCTATCGAGGATATTACAAAGTTCAAAACAGACAATCTTCCGCTACTTGAAAAAATAAAGATTCCTCATGAGAGGAATATCATAAATATGGTATACACAGTTCTCTCTGGATCATTAGATTGGGAACCTAAAAAGAATACAATAACTCTCACTGTGTCAAACAAGGGTATTTATCGATTAACAATAGTGTCACTGAACCAGTTTAATATATCATCATCGACTTCATATGGATACAACAACGTGATTTCAACGACTATTGACGTGGGTGAATACAAACGGTTTACAATAACAAGCACTGATCCTAATTTAAATAAGACATCATTTGTATGGTACATGGAGTTTGTAGCTGATCTAAATTAGAATTTTTAACAATTAGAAACCACTTGAGATTTTAAAATAATATGATTCCGTCATCACAATATCGCTATGATACCGTCAAAGAGTTTTTAACGAAACTCAAAACACTCATTGATGAGTATGAAAAAAAATTAAAAAGTATCACAGGAGAATTACCGTGATTGATGTTACAGTATACTCGGTATCTGGTATAATGGCCGGTGCTGGTATTATACTATCTTCAGTAACAATGGCAGCTCCGATTGCTGTCCCAATTGTTATTTCCGCGGTGACAACATTTGCTGGAATTGCAAATGCTATTACTAAAAAAATATCATCGTGTTCTCAAGAAAAACTTAACGACTATATAGTAAAACATCAAGCAGTATCTAACGGTTACTCACAATTATCCTCGTTGATGTCATCATCGATTGATGATACGATAATTACCGAAGACGAATTCTCCGCGATGATACGTTTTTATGATACTACGATTAAAAACGCTAGCGTTTTTTTCATCTATTGCAAAATTAGACATTGTAAATAATAATAATAATAATAATAATAATGTCGCAAGAGATTCAACTACTTCAGCGGATAGCAGAAAATACCACTCCGCGGAAAACAAGCATGATATCAATATCGTCAACAAACCCTAAATTCAGTGTGAATTTTCCTTCCCCTGTTTCAGTAACGAAAATCGCGTTGGCAAAATTACGAGTGTATCATAGTTGGCCTAATATCAGATCGGTTCCATTTGGTGGTCAGAGACCTAATAATTCCCTGGTATTTGCATATAGAAATAAAAAAGATGACACTCCAGATTGGAACGTTGTTTCAATACCAACTGGGTCCTATCAAATTGAGCAAAAAAATTATAATGAATTACAACGTAGAATAAAATCCATTACTTGAAGGGAATCAAACATTGCGATTACAGTTCATGAACCAACACTATCATCTACAATTGAAATAGGTTCCCCTGGGTATGTTGTAGATATTTATAACAGTTCAATAAGAACAGTGTTAGGATGGCCCGAAGATCCACCTAGAAATGCATGTAATTCCACGCCCGAGCCTGTAAAATCTGATTACATCACTGATGAAATAGGACCTGAAAATCCATCAAAAACTTTAAAAAAATTTGAGGATATAAACTTCACAAAAAGATATCGATATAAGGATCAATATGGTGAGGATGCATGGATAATTCCACTTTTTAATGATTATATTATACGAGAGGACGAAATTTTGGAAATGCATGATACAAGTCCAACATTTGTAGATATTAAAAATCACATCCTTGATAGAATGAATAATGATTTTTTGTTGTTATTACCCTCGTTAAGATCTGGCCTTCTTACACAAGCTGAGTTTACTAGTGTAGTCGCTGCGGGTAATAAAATCATCGATGACATGGAAATATTTAATTCGAGGATTACTAATCTTTTTACTGATGAAAATAACCCGATTTCAAAAACTAGTTCAGCCCAAGATTATAAAAAAATATAAATGAAAATCCAAATTATAAATTACCAGGATATAACGTTCCCGAGTTAAAGAAAAAACTCAGAACTGCCATCGACGAAGGATTTAATAAAATTTATCAATCATGGAAAGATAGCCAGCCAAATCCTATTATCCTCACTCATAATAATTCTCCCGACGGCGACGGTAGACATATCGTACCGAACAATGTGGACATTTCATCAGTGATCGCGCTTAATTTAACGTGTGATGTAATCGAAGGAAGTTATCAAATTAATATGGAACAATCAAATCAAGCCCGACAAGGTTACATTCTTTATTCATTTGCGCCAACAGCTCCTTCAGCATTTTTAATTGTTGAAAATCCGACTAATCCAGTATATATGCAATGTCAAAATGATTTGCTAACTAGAATTAATTTTACACTCACCGATCCGTCAAATAATTTAATTGATTTACGTGGTGAAGTATTATCGATTAATCTGTGAAAAGCTAACAAATATTTGGTTAAATAATTTGTATTAA
>JAEAOA010000595.1:950000-975000 GCA_016746295.1 Potamilus streckersoni | reverse complement strand
TATTGTTACAGTATCGGTCTATCCACGTGCTTTATAATTAATCATTCGTTTAGGGGTTCCATTGTTTTGTATATTTCTGTTTGTACAAAAATTATGTGGTTAATGTTTTCACTGTTATCTTTTCTAGCGTAGAAACGACAGTGATTGATGATCCGGTATATTTAATTGTTACTACCAACGCATTTATGTTTTACATCTTAGATTAGTTAAACCGTTGCAGGGTATTTCTTTTGAGAAATGTTCGATAACTGCTCAGCTACGCAGTTTAATCTACTTGACAATTTCATCGGCTTGAGATCCCCAACGTTAAGTTTTTTATTTAACTGTTACTGAATGTCCTAGTTCACAATAAGTTTTATCAACACCAATCAGCGTACCTGGTTTTGGATTTGTTATTTAAAGAAACAGTATCATTACCAATAGCGTATAGGTTCATGTCTGTACAATACATTTTACTAGAACAATATATCGCTGATTGTCATGGTAGTTAATAATATGTTATATCGTTTGTCACTCTAGCACTAACAACACCACTGGTGTCGTTCCTGTTTCTGAATGTTAACCAAGTATGAGACGCATTATCGTTGCGAAATTCCTTTTTATCTTCACGGATACGATTGGTTATATCGCTATTTAGTAAAACTAGATCTTTTTTCGAAAAAATAAATTTAGATTTTAGTAATTTGTCAAGATCAATGTGTATATAATAATCAAAGTAAACAACCAGTGTCAAAGTCTTATGGTAAGATTTTCAACTCTTTGTAACGCGTAAATGAATTTTGTGGCCAACACATGCAAAGGTTCCGTAGAATTCTGGACCAAGACATGTTTACAAAGCGGTGTTGGTGTCAGAGGAAAGACTTAGTTGTGTTTATAGTGTGGTGGTAAAAAATGCAGAGAGCTGAAACGATATTATGATAAGTTGTCAGGTGAATCTTCGTTAAAAACTGCATGAAGTCAATCTGGCCAGATCGTCTGGCGACAGCTACTATTATATGGGGGCGGTAAGCCCATGATAGTCCATGTACTCTCACAACGTCGAACAACGCGGTGAATGATGCATTACACTTACCCGGTTTTTTATTTGGGGTGGGTATATGAAATCGCAATGCCTAGACAGCTGACTAAATTTCTAATATTTTGATTCGCATTTTAGAAATTCGCTGGTAAGGGGTATCTATGAGCTTTCACCCTTAAAATAAACATCAGGGACATATAGGGACATTCAGAAAGAATTTCTTCTGGACTGAAAAAATATCGACAAGATGCTAGTAAACAGGTCTTAACATTGAAGAGTGCCCGTTGACTAATAGAGAGATCTTTACAAAAAAAGAAACTCTTTGGATCTTACTAGTAAAGGCCTTACCGGCAGAAGAGACCCAAATGCATGATAGACCGAATGGCATAGCTTCTGGTTATTTTTGTTTAATAACAAAATGATTCAGAAATACTTTTATTATGAATTTGAGTTAGATGTTCTTGCATTGACGGGTAATATACTCTTAAAAATTGCAAATTTAGTCAGATTTTCTAGTGTTGAGAACGTTATGACTTTAGTCAGTTTTTCTGAATTTGATAGATAATATATACGTCAATATTGTGAATACAGTCAGATTTTCCGTTTGTTTTAAAGGAAATACATTTGTATTTTTATTCTAAATCAGAAATATTTTCATTATAATGGTCAGATTTTTTTTTTTTGATATGCCCAACAAAATTGTGAATTTGGTCGGATTTCTAGCTTTGACGGGTAATGTGCCCATCAAAATTATGACTTTTTTCCGAATATTATTGTATTCAGAAAAATTTTTAGTTTTATTTAAACCAATAATCTATAATATAAAAATAATCTCATCAATTATTTCTGCTATTTTGCAATTACAACACATCAGAGTGAAAATATCTGAACAACTTGATCCTGAAAAAAGGAGTGATTTTGAATCATTAAAATTTTATAAATCTGACAATAGTTTACGCTGTCCTCGGCTTATCGATTCATAAAGATAATCCAGCACGCCATGTTGGCTTCGCTTGAAGAAATCACGGATAGGCAAGTGAAAATATCTGTACCGTTATCACGGGCAGCTGACTGTTGTTAGGTCAGAAATATCTCATCAATACGAAACGAAAGAACCTGTACAACCTAGTATAAACCAGCTGAAAGATATCATGTCAGTGACTGTGTTAATGACGCAGTTGATGAATAAAGACGAGCAAGAATTACTGGCTAAAAATAAAGACGATGCTATGTCGATGATTAAACCATGACAATGATGCTCATTTGTGAGCGTACATACAGGTTTACATTTAGAGACTCCGACCTAAGATAGAGTAAGTGGCGAGATTGTTTGGTAAGTTTGAAATCTATCCGTGATAAGAGACGACTATGACATCGCAGATAAACATCAATAACCCATTAACCCCTGGAGGTTTTTGTCGTTTTCACCTGAAATGCGAGTAGGAAATCGATTTTGGGAGATATTTATAATTACATTATGATACGTCGACTTGGAAATCATTTTCGGTTAAATAAATGCCTATTTGTGTTAGAAACTTCGATTTGCATTAGCTCTTACGCCTGAGCATGAGCAGAAGGGTTAAAACTGGACCTTTTTATTGCTTAATGGACCCATCATTTTTGTGTCCAGACCACTCTTCATTCTAAATGCCCATCTTATCCTACTTTTTACAAAGGTTCACATGTCTGTGTGCAATTCAGTCTAATCTCTCTTAGATATGAGGCCAAAAAGTGTAATTTCCGGACACAAAATCAGAACATGACTTCTGGCGAATTTCAGGCGGAAAAACTCGAGCCCATAAAGTGAAGTTTTTTCCGATACATTTTGTAGTGCAACAACAACTTCCATATTTTTTAGTATCATCGTTAAGCTACATTTGTGTATCTTCCAATAATACCACACACTTTATTGTGTCGCACATGACCTTAACGCTACAGAGCTCAGAAATAGGCTACCACCTTATGCCCCGTAAACGCGGCGCTAGTGGTTCATGAGTTAATTGTTTCTGATATATTCAACTAACCTGGTGGGACTTAAGAGGTAAACGAGTAGGGGATGTATCCTTGTTGAGCCTGATTAATTCGTGTTAGCTTGATAACTACCCTCGACGACGTCACATAATAGATTGACTGAAATCGCTGATGTAATATTGACGATACACGGTGAGATATGACGACCGCCCCCATTTGGGTTGTTATTATATCGAAAAATAACTGATGGTGGTGCTATCTTTTTCCATGACTCAAGGATCACATGAAAAATATATGCGATGTTAAGTGTGCAATATACAACAGAAAAATCAACTTTATGATTATATTTTTAGTGCAATATACAATTAATTGGTCACTAATATTATATTGTTCCATCAATCTAGCGATAATGAAAGCACCGTTTTGAGTAACTACTTTGACCATATACCTATGATCAGATATTAGCGCGTTTAGATGTTTGATTGAATCAATGATATTTTCAACATCATTGTAATTTGTTAAATTGACGATGATTTGTCTTACATATTCATGCATTATATTAAATTCACCAAGAAATTCAGAAATATTATTGTCAACCATTTATGTGTCAGTCGTTAATTTACTAGCTTGAGGTACAAGTGAAAAGTTACTGTCGGTAATAGAAGAAAATCACATCTATTATTGATAAATTTATCAACATTCCATGATAAATTTGTTCTGTAATCAGGTGGTTTTGTTAATTAGTGCTCAGTTGTCAAAAACTCCTCCAAGCGTGGCTCAGGTTGACCTTCATATTTCAGACCAACCCAGCACATATCTGATAGTAGATTGATAAATGTCAAAGGCGTAATCCGGTGATAATATTTCAACCAATGATTACAACGTAGGCTAGTGGACGGTAATGTCAATCTGTGATTCTTTTCCTGTGTGTTTTTTAATTACACGCTGAATTTTTTATTTATCTGTTCTATTTAATAACTACAAGTTGGAATTCTGACTCCTTGCTAATCTAGTTTTCCCTCATCGCGGTTTTGTGTTTGCAAATACTAATGAATTATTATGTTGTAGTCAACAGAATGATTGTGACTTAATGTTGGGCCAACTAAAATAAGCTGAAAATTGTGCTAGACCTATGTCGGATGCCGGGATTCCCATTAGAAAATTAATACCGACTTATGACGATCTTGATCTCGCTGAGATCATAGTGTTTTACCGGAGCAGTATTGACGAGGAACTTTTGCATTAATTCCTGCGATCGATGATTGACAGATGGCTTTATTATGCTATTATTATTTTACTTTGAATCACCGACGACCATGTTGTCGTCGAATACTTCATTGCGAATCTTTTTTGCGATACTGAGTACTTCATCAGATATTATTCCATCATTAAGAGGCGAAGAAGTCAACGACGACAATTTAGTGTATCCGGTCGTTACTGTATGTAGTTTCATCGTGTACACGTTCAAATTTTAATACGTACACGCACCTATCATTTTCACGATTATACCAAATATTTCAGCGATCGACGTTGACGATGAAACTAGGATTGTGACAATGATGACGCCTTCATCGCCGATAGCGATACTAATACTTAGCCGGTTCCGGCCACTAGCGTAGAAACTGAATAAACGACCATATCATTTACAACCGCATCTACAATATTTATTTATATTTTGTTGTGTATTCGTCAATGACGGTTTTTAATTTATTCAGCAAGTTGTTACTTTATCGTATTAGTATCTGTTAATGTCTGTCATTATTCCTTAGTTGTTGTCGAAAATGTTGTATTAAGGACAACGGGAGGTGTCTCATCTCAGCTATGAATTCAATTCACCAGCTGTAAGACTCTGTGGTTAATATTTAATTAAATGGTTCCAGTATAAATTCTTCGGTATCTGTATTTAATACTACAGATACATTTCCAGAAAAATCATAGGTCGAATAACCCGATGGAAATGTAGTAAAAACCCAGAATTTTGCAGAATTAAATACGTTCAGCTTAAACAAGCCAATGCTCTCAGTGGTATATTTGATATATATTTTTGCCGTATCCACGTTGATGAGTCTGATAAAACCATGTACATCATAACATTAGCTCCTCCGTGAGGAATCTTAGACTGATATTTTAAACGATATTGGGAATTCCAATGATAATATCATTAAGTCTCGCACTAATATCAGTACATTTGATTCAAAATATTTCCATTTATGTTAAGTTCACCTGTCATTGTATCACTGGTGGATTTTTAACGATAGGCAACACTTTTTAAATTTCATCTCTGATAGTTGCGACTAATACATTTGAATATCTGATTCTACCACCGTCAGTAAATACTGGAAAATTATATGTGTTAGCACCAAAACCATCACGAATTATATTGGTCCACTTGATGTCACTCATCTTTAAAACGATGAATTTATTCTTCAAATAACCACTTGATCTAGGTCAACTCAAGACAAAATTCATATCAACCAGATTATCTTTTGTGACGTATTTTGATAAATCAATATCTTCGTTTTTGCGAGGTACGAGCACGAACACGACCACGAGCGCTAGTAGAAGATCGTTCGTAACTATCAACCATTACATGTCTGTTTAATGTATATGAGTATACAACTTTGTGAGATTGTTTCGTTGATCGTGATACAGCAGCAAGTACTGATAGTGCTTCGCGGCCGAATATTAGTGGATCCGATAATGATTGTGTTGATAGCGTTGAATTCAAGATTAAACTATTGCCAACGACAGAGACATACTTTAAAAATTATTTTGGGGTGCCAATCCAAACGAATCGAAATAAACAATTCCACGTGCATCAATCGCGAACGCGACCCATGAGAGCCACGACCTGAGTTTATATCGGGACTAATAATACCTGTTTCCGACCGATTTGGACTTAATAACTCCTCAAAAGTCTTTATACGCAGTAGCGTAGCAGCATCAAGGAAATCAAAATTTAATAGTTGAACAATCACAAGGTTCATGAAATTCTTAATCCGCTTCCCCGAACGTTGTTTGGTAGAGAATACTGGAAGTCTGAGACCGTGACCTCATCGTCGTCGATTTTTTAAAATCCATATCCGGTTGTTTCCTACAGAGCCATTCCTGCTCGGTTACAAGAAGCAGATATATTCCTCTGATTTTAATAGCATCTTTGTTCGCACCAACGAAACGATTTAATCTTATTATTTTATTGACGTTTATACTTTCGTAGAATCTCCTATATTGATGTTCAGTCAACAATAATTTTTTTTGCACTCATCATCTGTTCTTGTTTAATGACATTTTTCTTCTCATAGTGATGATAACGGTGATTGTAATAACGTAATATGACTGGCACTAACATGATGATATAACATTTATAATATATTTTTGACTTCTAAATCTACTGATTTAAATGAGCGACTGCGTGTTCGGTAAAGATATAAACGCGAGAAACAACGACTCTAATGCGACCAACGACACCTGCAAATTTTATCGGACAATATATAATCGCGATTTCTCTGTAAATAGGAATTTCTGCAGCATCGCTAGAAACGTGAGCTCGAAAACGTATGACAAGGACAGACTCACAAATCAAATCCAAATGTTCTAGTCAAAAATAATAAATCGGATATAAAAGTCGAAAAGTAAACAATGATGTTTGATAACAATTATCAATGATATCATCGCGTCCTTTAAATGACCATTGTCTATACGATACGCACGTGGCTCATAATGTCACTCAAAATTCAGCAAAATATCCTCGGATGGTTCTTAATGTCCATTTATCCTCAATGAAACTTCTGAAACACTCAGTAGGTCAAATATTATTGCGGAACACTTGAACATTTAATCGTGCCACATTTTGAAGCGCAACGACTATATGTGGCGGTGCAGATTACCTTGCTGGAATGCTATTTGCCATGTAAATAACCCATGAATTGTACTTTAATCAGAATCTGTGGTTGTTGTCAGCTATGACAACGTTGACTTACCGTCGCTGTCCATAAATGAGAGTAACAGATTTTCTTCGGATATCGCTGGAGTCATTACTGGCATCAACAATGAATGGCTTGTCAGTATTACTTTACCAGCATCAGAAGGGGAGTTCGCCACATTTCATCATCGTCGGTTGCTTTGCGTACTAGTACAGTTGTGTATTTGGCTCCGAAAATGACCTTTGGTACGTGTATACAGAATCCAAAATATGTGATAGTGGAATCGCGCAGGAAAATCTACAATGCCCCCAACCAATATTGCTCGATGTGGCGATTATCCTAAGTTTTATTCGCCAACGAGATTAATAATCATACTACTTTGGACATCCCCGTTGGAATTTCTAGCAAAGGTTCTTGGTCTCCATAGTTCATGCTGATTATATTCGGCGTGATCAGAAGTATATTTCGTAAATATCATTGATGAACTAACTTTTCTTTAATAATCTTCGCTGTATCTTGCAAGACCAATTATCGTCGTGCCAACGTCAATGTTTTTTTGGATGGATTCAATATTTATAACGCCAATAATGGACGTGACACTGTCAAATAACGCACTTGCACCTTTACTAACAAACACGACATTGACATCAGCAGGTTATTCAGTATTATTTGCTTCCAAAATTTTGCCATCAATCTCGACAAATACTTTAGAGAGCAAAAAGATATCTACTTGCATCTTGAACTTGTAATTCGATTCGTCCGCTTTAATTTGATTGTCGTTAATAGTAAGAATAATTTTGATAATCACGCAGACTCATCCTTGAAAACTGACACATTCATGTCACATGCAGAATCAGGTACACATTTGAACATGTTATGTTGTTGGTCATCGTCTAATACCGAAACCACTTCGGGAAGAGAAACCACTTCCTGCCATCAGAGTTGCTGCTATATATTTTCCTTTTCAATAGCCAATGACGAAGTCATCGTTGCTAGTTTTAATTTGCCGCTTCATTTTTAATTGTATTATCATTTGTAGTCATCTCTGCGGTGAAGGCCAGTTTCACTTGTTGCTGAGATTTAATCGCTGGTTATCTGTATTAATCTTGCTAGTCTATCCTTGATTTCAGAAAATGTTTACTATCAATGTCGCCAACGGTACGAATACGTTTTTCACTGAAAACGTTAATAGTTTCCATGCCTAATTGCTTTGCAATTGGTATTGATTTTGGATCGATTCTTCTAAATATACATTTAACAACCTCGCCCAGTCTAACTCCATATAATTTTTGTACACAGGTAATCTTGATTTGACCAACCTGACTATGGTTGGTTCACATTGAGCAACGGGTATGATCATCTATTATAATAATAATAATATCTAACTGTTTAATCAGTGATTTAAAGGAATGACGTTTTAGTCGCAATGATAATCATAAGTAATTGTATTCATGAGAGACCGCCTAATATCAGTTTCCATAATGCCATCGGCAAATAATCGTTGTCAAAATAAAAAGATTTCGTTCATAATTTCCCACCAATTATAATTTCAAATCTATTCACGACAGCAATTACGCAGTCCGGAAAAGTAGCAAGACCACTTCTCGTTTTTTTGTTACCAAAATGATGGAGGTTGACTAGAGGGAATTCAGGGAGAAATTTCTTTTGGAGCTTGCTCCCTAGATTTTATCTCCCTGAGAAATTTTCTTCGTCGCATTATATTTTTTAAACTCATCATAATCACTAAAGTTATCTAATTGTGCGATACATTTAGAAACGCGATTAATCCAATCATCATGTTCAAGACCTTCAATGCAATCGGGTTTTAAATATTTATCTCGTTCTTCATATTCTGATGCAATGAGTACTGCACATTATATATTTTGATAGCGTTTTTAATCCAGGGAGTAACAAATTCATTTATTGATCTTTCTGGTCCTTGTTGCGTTTCCTGAAAAGCCGACGTCATATATTTATATCTGTGTTGTATGCAACATATTTCTTGTCCTTACTAAAATGTAAACGAAAAATATATTTGTACAATTGCTCAAGACATATAATATAAGCATCCTCGTGTTTTATAATTTGTTTTCTTCGTCGTAAAATTAAAAGCTTCTTCAGTGACTTTATCTTTTTTAAACTTTATCATATAATTTAATTTTAATTTGGGCTCCTTTTAATACTTGGTGTGTATCATTATCTTTCGTATGATCTGTTTCATCAATTTACATGGTAGTAGACCTTTCGTCGGGATGTTCTCGTAGAATGATTTCCTTTTTTAGTTCGTTCAGTTATTGTTTTAGTTTGTTACGATCTTTGTTTTAACATAGGAAGAATACCTTCAGAGTCTTTGTGATAGGTTTGATTAATTGGTCTGCGGTTTCTGTAAATTCGTTTCTTTAATGCACTTGCTATTTTTTGTTGTTTATATAATATATATATATATATATATATATATATATATATATATATATATATATATATATATATATATATATATATATATATATATATATATACCACAGCCTAATTAGAGTCGACTATATTTATGTTTGCAGATACATGGAAATAGCTAAAGTAATTATTGCCAAACATTATAATTCATTATATTGAAGAAATATTTTTAAGCGATGCATGTCACAGAACTAAATAATTCGTGACAGTTCATTTCACAGCAAGTATCTAAGACATAATTGACGATTAATGATGTATAATGATTAGTTTTGGTAAATATTTATAATTAGTTTCATCAGTGTTCCTTAACATAGTACATTTATTTAATATTCGATAGCTTCGACGGTTTCCCATCTTTAACGATTCTAGATATAAAAAACCAATGGTTGTCTTATTGATAGGGTGCAAGTATTGTTTAATTAGAACAGTGTTAACTACACCGATCTTTATGCTTCTCTCTGAAAGAAATATTTGATCTGCCAGACGTTAATTTAAACATGTATCTAATACATAAGGGTCTAAAACGACGAACTTAAAAATCACTTCCATAGGTGTAATGCAGCCAATCAATAAACTATAGATGGCAGTATCAGTCAATTAAACCATGCAGGATCATGATCTCTTCCTTTTCATTTTATCCCATAAATAAATATGACGTCATGTTACTTTTCTCGAGGTCAAAGTTTAAATTCATTATCAACTAAGTTACTAAGCTAAATCCTATATATATATATATATATATATATATATATATATATGTATATATATATATATATATATATATATATATATATATATATATATATATATATATATATATATATATATATATATATATATATATATATATATATATATATATATATAGTAATACAAAAGGCCGATTTCATTTCAACGACTCCTATCTCACACCCTCCAGTCCTCCAAACAAATACAAAATGACCACTTCTCTCTGTCCTAAACTCTCACCCCCAATGATATATACATACAATTGTAAAACAGATCCTAGCTCACAACATGTATACCTTACTTGGTAACATCAGTTATCTAATCAATATCATCTATAGAACCAGCCAAGCTAGAACATGTATACCTTACTTAATAACATCTGCTACCTAACCAATATCATCGTATAGAGCATAGTCAAGTTTTAGGAACCCAACCCCTACACAAAATCCAAAGTCAAAGATTATTTAAATACACAAAAAACTGGTCAAGTGGCAGATGTATTTTTTTAAGGAAAAGGAGGATTTAAACCCAGATATCCTTTTTTCACACCCTTCTATCCATCAAACAAATATATATTACCTCTATGAGAGACCTTAAAATCCCAACCCCTACACAAAAACTAAAGTCTATAACTATACAAAATACCTAGGTAATTTAATCAAAACTCACGCTAAGATCCAAACTATAGAACACCTGTTGCAAAATACTTAGGTAACGTAATCAATAATTGCGCGAAGAACTAAATTATGTAACAGATGGAGACCGAGCCAAGTAAAATGTTTTAGTAATGTTGTATACGTCATACGGAGATCACGTGATCTTCCAGAATTTACTAGAAGATAGGTAAAATACCTTGGTCAGACTCAATCTTCCAAACAATTTTTATATAAGGTAGTAGTCATCGCGGTCGCTGAACTTTCAAGGGAGAGATAGGTAAAATGATGTGTCAGACTCAATCACGTGATTCTCGAGAACATTCCAAATCACTGGTATATACAGCTGTTCAATTCTCTCATAGTCATTGCGGGAACAGACTTTCGAGAGAGAGGATACAACAGGAGAATTAGGTAAGTGATATTATTTTCATTTCATCACCAATGGATAATGTTTCAACTGTTGACATTAAAAATACTTCATTATCACGATGATAGAGACTAAACGTTACTTTACCACTCACACAATGACGGGAGTCAAACAAATCTTTTATTTGTGGCTTGTTAAGAGGATATTTTTTGTCGATAAAATATACCTTTGACCGATCGAGATCAATTGTATGTTTAGTATATTTTTGTTGGCTAATCGGACTATGAAAGTTTTTAAATTCCGCTAGAAACCGTTGATAAAATTGTTCGAGATAATTAAAATACTCGCTGTCATCAGATCTGATGAGCGAAAGTTTTAGCTTCTCACGTGTTCCACTAAAACATATACCTGATGTTTCATTATTAATTTCAACTGTCAATGGTTTACCATCCATCATTATATATTTAATCTTGCTACTGTAGCTATTTGTCACTGTTAAATTTTCAAACATTATTTCTTAAGTTTAGATAAAATTTCAGTTGGAAAAGATAATGTCAAGTACAGATCTATCATCATGACAATACCCTAATGCAAGTGTATCTACTCCATTTTCGCAATAACGCTTATCATCAAAATTACTCAATCCGCGTTTGATAATGACATCTGTTTCAAGCTTATGACGTTTCGCTCGAATTGCCATAGCTCTTATAAAACTAACACCGCCATCAAGCGCATACTTGTAGTCATCAAATTTCATAAACATTTTAACAAAATCACGAGGCAAACCTTTTGCTTTTTTCGTTTTTTTTATTATTGTGTAATAATACGGCATACATTTTACTACGTAATCCGATAAAGTGTTTGATAGCGCTCGAGTTCATTTCATCTTTAAACTTACCAATAACCTTTTTATTTGTATCGTCATGAAATTTACTGTCACGTGGGTAATAAGAAAGATCAAACAGATATTTATTATCAAACGTATCCTCATAGATGTCCTCGCATTCGATTTCATACACGAGTGAATCAGTATCAGTAAACAATTATCTACTGGCCGGCCATTGATTTTCAACAAAATTATAATGAAAATCGTACATCAGCCACTTTGATAAATCCAACACTGCAGCTCCAACGTAGATCGGCTTGTTTAGTTTTAGATTTGTCTTTTTTTCTTTGTATCGCAACGAGATTCTCATTAAAAATTTTCATGCTCACAAAATCATCGTCTGACACAAGTTTGTTTCTACGACTGATATCATTAACTAGTTCGATATTTACGCGTTTCCTAATATTCTCCATCGTCTTACCAAAACCGGAATTGTTCATCAGTTTAAAGAAGTCTTTCTCAAAATCAGTTTTTGCTACAGCTCTTCTTGATGTGTTCGAGTTAATGTAACCTCTCATCCATGGCGACTGATTAAATTTTAGTACACGATGAACTTTTCTCAACACGAGACCAGCATCGACTGCTTGTTTTAAAACTTTGTAATGCAAAACATAATGATGTTTATTAAGCAAATTTGATACTAGTTTTTTGACCATGGAATGTTGTCTTGGTGATGCTAACACTTGTTGTTCTTTTGATAACAAACTATAATCTATAACCATCGATTCCGCGCAGAAAGGGTAATCGTTATGCAATTTGTGTAGCCAAGTTGGATAATCGAGATCAACTTCAACGGAATATGAAACATCGTCAGGTATTTAATTTTCTGTCTCCGATAGAAATCTATCAGCCGTAATCCAGTGAACTCTACCAAGAGGCATTGGTTCTGCCATCGAATACCCGTACAAGTTATTACAATCTAGATAAATTATATACTTCGAAGGAAGCTCAGGATTATACTTTTTCAAATATTTGTTTTTTGCTTCAGCATATTTTTTTGTTATCACGCTAACACCGCCTCTGATACCTTTTTCGATAAAATTGAACATATCGACGTAAGTCAGTAATTCCAACCTTACCTTACTAAACTTTAGCAGAGCATCCCATGACAGCCCAGGGGCAGAATAATACCAACAAGGATCTAAACCGTAATTATTATAACTTACTTCTCGAAAACTTTCAAAAACATCTGCTAATAATAACACGTCGGTTTTCAGGTATAAATCATGATAATCACCAAAAATCTCACAAACAAATTCTTTCCATATATTTGTGCATACCTGTACTCGTCATCGGTTATATTTTCATTTTTAAGTTGCGAGTAAAATTTATCTTTCTCAGGTAAAGATGTTTCATCAAATTTACTCAAGTCGTCGAGATATTCGTATGGAAAAACTCCTTTTTTAGCTAGTAGATTAAATTTATCTCCAAAACAATCTCTTAGGTTATCAAATTTACTACAACCTTTTACTAACTCATCTAACGATGCTGCCATAAACTGCAGGCTGTCAATGGAACGCAATTTATCTAGCGTAACTGACATATACCTTTCAAAATTATTTGGAATACATTTGATGACGTTATCGAGTTTTAGACGAGCTTTTATATCAGGATCACCAAAAGCTTCTACTATAATGTGACTATCACATCCTCGAAAATTGTGAAGAATGACTGGAATAAAACCTGGAGCATGAAATTTTAAATTACACTGATTATGAGCCGCTCCACGGTACTGTCCGGTCAAATGGCAATGGTCATATACTTTTTTGTTATCGTCAAAAGCTTTTTCACAAATATGAAAAATTTCTGCTTGCTCGTGATCAGATTCTTGTTGAGGTGTTAATTTTAACATTGGCGTTACTTTTTTCAAACGATAAGTAATATTATCAACTTCGTTAATCAACTGCTTGAGAAGCCAGACAGCTGGATTTTTACCACGATAGTATTGGATTGGTTTAGATAATCTAGAATCAGTACAACAAACTACCTTGTACGCTACTCCACATGGAACATGACTTTGAACTTTTCTTGTACTTGATTGATTAGGATTATTTTCTACGCCAAGTACAGGTTGAAGTAAGCATTCGAAATCAGCGTATATGACGAAAGGAATTTTCAGTTTCTGATTATGATGGACAAACTGAAACGCACTATCATTTTTAGACGGCATTGTTTTTTTTTTGTACATCACTACAATACTGCAAATGTTTTTGTAATTTTTCATGGTCATTACAACCGTGCAAGCAGCGATAACAAAAGAACGTTTTGTTTTTTCATTTATTGTACTCTCCAACAACTAGTCCATGAAAGTTTTTGATCCAAACGTAATGATTTTTATAAAACAGTAAATTGAAAGTCGATTGTTAAGCTTTTTCTGTAATATATCTCGGATAGACGTTTTCATTTTCATCTAATCCGAAAACGTTAATCGAAATATTATTTTGCTTTTCAAATTTTGGTATTTGATTTTCAGCCACTGGAAAATCAATACCAGCACAATTTAATCTTGACACGTGACTGATATACTTCTCAACATGATCAGCATTTGTTTCTGCTGGAAATAGTGCAGAAAGAAAAGACCATTGGAAACATTTGTTATCTACGTTTTTGATGTTTATACAACATCTTTTACTTTTTATTTTTGGTGGCAGGTCGATGTACGAACTACCTCATAATACGTCATATTTCATCGTGTGAAACAAAATTTCCTTGATCATTTCAAACTTCCAATCCGAACCTAATTCGGTAAATTCTTCTATGTTTTCCAAATTTCTTGGTGTATTTCATTAGATAGTGATAAATTATCAGTCCCAAGTAAAACACGTCTGGATTTCGCGTTGATGTAAGGGTCTACAATTTCCTTGTTAGCTGATTCTTCCGTCACAAGTAGCTTCGAAAATATAGTATGATATTGCACTAATAATCTGATACTTTTGTGTTTTTCGAGCTCACGTTTTACAGTTGTCTGTAGCAGATGAAAGAGATTTGTTGCAGTAAAATTTATCAGTACGATTTGATTATCGAACCGATAGCTGTTATCAAATCCTGTAAAGGCAGTCTCTATTTTTTCAGGTACTCCCATAAGGCTCTTTTTGGCGATATCACGCAATTTCGACATTGCTATACTATAATCTAATATCTAATTGATTGTTCGATCGATAATTTACCATACACAATGCATACGCCAGGTTGAAAAAACAATTAGAGATATAAAAATCACTATAGTATAATGACACAAAATCTGACAAGCACATATGAGCAAGAGGTATATCACGTTCACCCAAAGTACAACCTATACGCTGGAAATGCATTAAGTTCGGTTATTAACATCAAAACTAGAAATTCTGTTGGCAAAGCAACGCCAGCGGGTTATAAAATGAGTGTAAATGGAGATAATACCGAGAGAATGGAGATGTTTAGAAAAGATTTTATGTACACGTTGTTCTGCGATAATATTCCAGAGGGACAGCGTGTATATCATGTGAACGGTGCAGTCACTGATGATAATATCGAAAACTTATCCTTACAAGATAAGTTTCAGCCGCATCCGGTCTTTGATTTATACGAGGCTAACGATCGCGGTATTATTAGAAACAGAAAAACTAAAAACGTTCTTGGTACTATAAGCAATATGGGGTATCTCATAGTAACTGTGAGAGGAACACTAGTCGATAAATCTACTTATAAATCTCATCGTTTTGTTTACGAGGTATTTCATGGATCTATACCCGATGGTCTGGTCATTAATCATATCAATAACGTAAAAACAGACAATCGTTTGGAAAATCTAGAACTAGTGACGCAAAAGGAAAATGTGAAAAAATGACGAGATGGTGGTATTAATTTTAGATGTCCAGCAAATCCCTTTGTTTCGTTAAATCTCGAAACGGACGAGGATATGAAATTCAAATCGATTACAGCTGCGGCGAGATATTATAATATACATCCTATGACAGTAAAATTTGTAGCTGATAGAGTAACAATATCAGCTTTTTCAAGAGAATACAATGCTAGGATTTGTTTTAGATATGATGATTAAAAATATTTGATAGCTCGGTTTTAGTCAGACAATGATGAGCAAATACTATAACATCACCACGATCAAATTTTAAAGTCGTTACTGCACTTTCATTAATGTTATTTTTTTTCTGCTGCTGTTAATAATATTTTATGAGAAACACCTTGCATCACAATAACGTCAACAGAGTATACACTATAACTCGACAAGCATTTTCTTTCCGCTTCGGCTAGTTTGTTGTAATTTAATATATTAACTTTTTGGTGATATTTTACCTCGTCAGTCATCTTATAATAACAAATTAGATAAAAATATATTATTATAATGGACGCGATGAAACGAGTCGCTGAATTATACGCAGAAGATACCACTGCAAGAGATGTAAACATTAACGATGAAGTTGCAGACAATATTACAATCACTAACGATATGAAAGATAAATCTGTTGGTTATAGAGAAGATGATATTTTATACAAAAACGAGTCTGACGATGATGATAAAATAGTCACCATCATTGATAGATCAAATTACAGCAGAACAACCACTGGAAAATATAATGCCAAGTATCACATTGCTAAAAAAATAATGAATTTTAATTTTACCGTTGCCAAGCAACAACTGTTTTGGCAGCTGATCAAACCTTTCTTAAACATTAACATTCCGGGCCGACAGAAAAATATCAAATTCGATTTGTCAAAACTTTTAATCTAATGACGATCTCTGACGATCGAAAGCAGTATCTAATATCGTTATGTAAACCTGTAATATGTAAATCTGTCAAACGAAAGTATGAATTAATTTATAATAGCATTATATCATAATCTGTTTGGTTGGAATGCAACTTTTAAATTCATCGCTATACCCAAGCCGTCTGACTTAACTTTTATCTCCTTTTTTCCTAATCACTTTTTCGATAACGAAAACAGCTTGTTCAGTTTTCTGTAGTTCTTGTTCGTAAAAACTACCTATTAAAGGTTCCCCTACCAGATCTTTTAACGCGTACGTTACATGTATTGTTAAATGCACTTTATCAACAACAAATACTTCTTCGCTCCAGTTTGGAGTAAATCCTTTTGCAAATACCTTTTTTATCAAAGAAATTCTAACTTTATCAGCAACCTTAAATTTATGTCTGCGGTACATGTTTTCATTTGCTAATATCGGATTTTTAATAGCATTATTGAGTGACATGTTGATGGTTCGATGTTTCGTGTTATTATACTTGTCCACGATTTGAGAAAGGTCATCGATGTACCTGTTGGTGTTTTTAGCTGTCATATGTTTGTGTATTTTTTCCTTTAACGTGCGATTAAATATCTCGACAGCAACGCTTTTACCCTCGTTCCCTGTAACGTATTTTTTTATATTATTTTGTTCTAGAAACTGCTCAAACTTTTTGTTAAAAGACTCTGCTCATTGATCAGTCCAGATTTTATTCGGTTTTCTTTCTGTACTCGTTATTATTTGTTTTAGCGCATCAGTTATTGAAGTTCCTGTCTTATCCGAAACAGGTACACTGAAAGCGTATTTGCTGAAAACATCTATAACGTTAAACAAATACCTTTTTGGAGCGCCATCAGCGCCAACGTTAAACTGAGCCAGATTGGATAAATCCACCAAATATATTGCCCAGATATCATCTACGGAATTAGCGACAACTTTACCTGTCGGAAACATTTTTTTTAGGTCTATGTAGTTCGATTGCAAGATCGTCGTATAATTCTTTTTCCGAGTCCAAGTTTATATTTTGCTCCAATCATTCCCTGAACAAATCTTCTATCAATACGTTCTCTCATGTTTGTTGGCTCCATATCACGTAATTCGACTAACATTACTTTATCACAATCTGCTTTCGAGGTTTCGTGATCACGATAACAGATATCATGACGCATTGCTATTGCATCCACTTGATTGTAAGGCTCTTGTCCTGGCAATGGATTGTCATTTTCATCTAGTTGTTGATCTAGCGGATTATAAGATCCTGTATACCGACGACCTGGCAAAGTCCAACCGCCTTTTGGTTTTGGTAATTTACCAAAAATTTTGTGTATATCTATACCTGTACCTATTATTTCTCTGTTGTTACAACATTGACAGTATGCGACAATTTTATTTTGCTCAAGACACTAATCTCTGCAAGAATCAAAGTTGCATATCATTCTATATGTTTAGTCGTCTACTAAAATAACCTCCCTGACAACATTAGGATAACCAGTGCCTAGTGACATTGTCGCTGGGGACGTTTTCTTTCAAAATATATTTTTTCTTTTTCCACAGATTGCACAAATACTTTTTAACATCATCCTGTTGTTTTTTTTTTGTTTTTTCTGTTGTTTCATTAATATTTTCTGTTTTAGTTCTACACTTGAGACAATATGTTGACATTATTATACTTGTAAGTTTAGATAAAATTAATTGCAATCTCATCATTAGCGTGAGAAGGTTGCTTGTCAAACTGTAAAATAAATTTTAAAAAATTTATATTTCTGCTCATCTGACGGATAAACATTATACAATAATATCCGCAAGCAGACGCTTCAACAGGTTGGAGTTGATTTGATGAATAATATAACTTTTTATATTTTTTGTTCATATACTTTTTTATTACATCGCTTGGAGGAAGTCCAAACGAATCGAAATAATTATTATTATAAACTGCTACCCAATGAGTGCCGGATCCGTCATTGAAATCTTGCAAATTTATCACACACGAACTTACAGCTGACGGCGATTTTATTGCTGCCAGTTCGTCTTTAGAATAAACTCCGTGAAATCCAGGAACTGCTTTAAACTTATTAATTATATCAAAATTACTCAGCGGGTTGGTCGTGTTCCCGTTAATGTTAGAACATGTCCGATTCCTAAATGATTTGGCAGCAGACTTCCCGCTAGTCCCGCCAAAAGTGGAGCGAAAGGAATAATTCCTCCTTGTTTTGCCTGTTTGCGTTTTGCTGTTTTCTTTTTGTTTTGGCGATTTCTTTATCCGTTTCGGCATTATAATATATCATTTACATAAAATTTACAATTTTTTTATTCCACTTCCACGATTGATACCATTACCCTCAACAGCTTTCTTCATTGCGCCGGATATTGCTCCCGTCGCTGCTGCTAGTCCTAATGTGTCTAAGACCGGTAAAACTTTAGGTATTATTGTACTAGCTAATACTGATAATGCTGGACCAAGAAAACCACCTTCTTTTGCCAGCGCTGTTATCTTTGCAGCACTTAAATTTAACACAAAAGTTTTTTTTTACTATTATACTTGTTTACTTGATTTTTATGTCAGCATTAATTTTGATAAAACACCATCAGAAATATTAGGGTTGATTTTTAATGATACCTCTTATCGCTTTGCAACAGCAGCTACTAATTTTTAACTTGACCATCAGTCAAATATACTTCTTTTACAATATATTTTGTCATTTTATATAACAATTGTAGATTAAACTTGAACTGTCATTTTACCTCCAACTGAATCCATCGTGATAAATCTATCATTAATCACTAATGCGTATACATACAACGGCGCTATTGGAACTCCTCCAAGTGTCCAGGTAATTTCAATATCCGTTGTGCTGTCTACAGCTCGCTCGCTATATTTACTAACATCAAAATGAAATATAGGATAAAGTGTACGAAATTCCTCTGCAGATTTCTGAGATCCATCTTGAACACCCTGATATTTTTGAATTTTGTCAAGCAGATACATGTACGGTCGAGTAATATTTTTATTAGCGTCATCAGCAAAATTACATTCTATAGCTCGTTCTGGATATTGCTTCGAACTTAGTCTAGCGTATATTCGATTAACATCAGCGTTGTCAAATATTGCATTGTTTTGTTGTTGGTTGCCTCGTCGGGCGTGCTGTTGAAATACGACAAATATTTGTCTCGGCAGCTGTTCGCTTGATGTTGTTGTGACCCTCCACGTGTAAACAGTAGTATTTGGAACGCTGTCAGATACACCTTATGCTGCTTAAAATAAATTCTGTTTGTATGCTTATCAAGCGTGTTATTTAGTTCTGACATTTTTTGTGATCGACGGTGTTATAAGTGTCATCCACAAAGCAAGTTTGGTTATGATAAACTGTAGATCAACCCCTCCAGATCTAAACAAGCAATCGTTTTGTTCTGGTCTATCTAAAATAAGAGTATGTTTTACTCCGCGAAATACTTTATCATGATCGCGATAAAAGCCGAAAATCATATTTAGCGGAAGCATCATTGTAATTTGACGTGATCCTGCTGCAAGTTTTCTTCGTCTAGCAAAACCTTCGTTATAACGTGGATTTCTCACGTCAAGTGTGTTAAGAAGCAAATTTAACATTGCAGTACCATTTGCATCTGCAGCTGGTGGTGTTATATTTAGATTATTAAAAGCTGCTATAAGAGAAACTCTTGTAGCGTTTGCATTAGCATCTGCAGCTGGTTCGGCAATATCTAGAGCAGCAGCATTAGCAATGAGAAAATTTCTCACAATTACAGCATTTGCATTAGCATCAGCTCCATATACTATAGCGCCTCTCTTTAAAAATTCAATTGATTCAGCTATACCCCTTCCAGAATCTTTAAACCACATCATGTTGGTTGCAGTTGATCTTGAGTAATCGTCGGAAAACGAAATAATAATTAAAATTGTACTTGCAACTTGTAGATGACCTGAAATATCTTCTATAGTTTGATCGGCCAGTTGATATCTAGCACTTTTGAATAAACACCAGCCGTTATTTATAAGAGCTATTACTGCTCCAACTGCAATTGCAGCAGGTGGATTGGCTACTGTCATAATCTGACCACGAACTTCTAACATAGCCTTATGTGGCAGTAGAAATACATCTTCGTCTTTGGTGTTAAAGGTTCTAATACCAGCTTTATTTGGTACGTTAGAATTCTCATCGAGATACTCAACATACTCAAATTCTGTCACATAGTTGTCGATGTCAAGAGTTTGTTAACTCGAGATAATTTTTAACAGACATTATATTTATTAGATTATATAAAATTTTATTGTGGCACTGGTACTTTAGATATTAATTTTTGTATGATCTGCTCGTCCTTTGGTTATAATAGTATTTTGTTGTTGTTATCATAGCTTGTTGAGTTTCTTTTGTTTCTGAGATAGCTTGTTTTATTTCAGATGCAGTCGGTGGATCTCCTTTTATTTTATCAGCTATTTTTTGTCCCACCGCAGTCCCAGCGGCAGATGTAGCCCCAGTTGCAAAAGCTTTAACAGCGTCAATAGCAATTGGTGCAACTTTACGCGCTATATCCAGAACATTTTCAATAGCTTTAGTGAATATATTTCCAAAAAATCCTCCTACTATTTTTCTTCGATAAACTTTTTTCTTTGTTTCATTATATCTGATGTTGTATAATTTTTATTATTGCTCGCGTAGATGTAAATAATAAGTTACAACTTCATTATTAACATTTAACTGTTCTCCAGATTGATCTGTCAACTGCATTTTTATACTTGATATTTGATTTTCAATATTTAAAGGATAATACATAATATGTCGTGGAGTTATTTGCATGAGAGAACCTGGCGGAACTTCTGGTGAAAAATTGTAAATCGTTTGACCTTTGCTGCCTTTTGATGTATAAGAACCAGAAGGAATATAGCAATTTACTAATATCGTATTTACTTATGTTATATTTACTGGCAGGTCACTGTCATACGTAATAGCCTGATCAAGTGCAGTGTAAGTTTCTTCAGTAAATCCTAACAGTTGTGCAATACTTCTTTCTCTTGGTTCAAAACTGATTACTATATTTTTCAAAGTTATCCTAGCTCGCAATGTGTTATAATTCACTGCCAACTCAAAATTATCAGCCACACCGCCAGCTTTTTTATGAGCTCTTTGATTGTTCTGTTTAGATCAGTAATATTATAAGCTCCTTAAGGAATTTTTATTTTTTTTGTTGTAGATATTGAAGATGTTGTAATCATAGTAAACCACATTTCATCGTTAATATCATTTTTCATTTTAGGCATAGCATTCCAGCAAGTACAAGAAATTAATCCAATCTCATATTGTTTTGCAGGATCTAGTTGTATAGGAGAAATATAATTTACTGAAAAATTTGAACTATCTTTCGCAGACTCACTAGAGTCTAGCAATAATGTTGTTGACATTTTTTATATTATATCATTTTACAAAATTAAGTCTCGGTGTAAAGTTTCATATTCGTCAGATGTTAATAATTCGCACGATCTTAGATGATCAAGTATGTCAATGATTTCATTATCAATTTCAACACTAACATCAGCTTCTTTTGATGATATTAATACCATTAATCTGCCTATCATTTCAGTAGTTGATGTAAATATTTTTACACCAGTTCCTGCTTTTCCTTCTCTATTTTTCTCTATACGAGATTTATCGAATGTAGTAAATTTCCTTCTAAAATTCCACCCCTTACCAAAAGGTTTTGGTCTACTATTTTCTGCTGTTCTTCCAAACATGAAAGCAATAACACTATACCTTATTCTATCATAAAGTGGATATATATTCTCAGTTTCTGTAACCGTGTTTAATTCATCTTTAGCAGCAGATCCGTCTCTTCATATTGTATTTAATCTATCGAGTAACACTTGATATTCTACATTAGTCCACTTACTTATATTATCAACATCTTCTATATTTTCTTTCTTTTAAAAAATCATCATACTCATTTCTTTTATCTCATCATTTGCTCTTCTTATAAAAAAATTTCTTTTCTCTCCAACTTCCATAAACTTTACAGTAAGCTCACCAACTTTGTTTTGGCTCCTCTTTGATATCTTTTATTTCTGCCAATCTTCGCTCAAGTTCCAGCGGATTATTTATCAAACGATCTATTTCAGCTTGTCTAGCAGCAAGGTCAGCTATAATTGCTGTAAATGCCTCAATTAGTTTTTCTTTTTTCTTCATCAGATCTAGTAGCAATTTTTGCAGCATCTGCTTCTTGTTGTTCTTTAACAATTCCAACCAACCCTTTTTCTTGCAATTTTTTAAGTTCTTCTTCTGATAGTGGTTTAGTTTCAGGTTGTTTTCCAAGTAGTGCTTCAGTAACTGGCTTGAAAATTGTAGCTGTTGCTTCTGTAGTACTTACTTGTCCACGTCGTGCTTGCTGTACTTTTTGCTTAAATGATGCTTGAGATTGAGCAAGGTTTTTTACATCTTCTATGTGTTGTCTGTATCTTGCTCGTTTGTCCATTATTATTGTTATAAGTTTTATAAAACTAAAACGCTTTACTGTAAGTAACTGTTAATACAACAGCGAAACATTTTAGTTGGATCATTTGTAAGTTTATCAAATAAGAAAAAGTTGTATTTATCTTTCGTAGCATTACGATTAAGTTCAATAAACTTATCTTTTGGCACGTCACCGCATTGCTCGCTTGCAATATTTCTAACATCAACATTGTCCAGTCCTGGAAATAATACAAAACAACCCGTATTTCGCAGAATAAATCTGTCAACATTATAAAATCCTTGAGCGCGATAAACATAATTACACTGTTTATTACGTGACAGTGAGAAATATGATCTTATTTTATTCATCTCCATGTTTTTAGCGGAATATCGTCAAAAACTACTATCAAATGTTCATCTGCATCAAGTTGATTAACTGGAATAAGATCTTCTGGCTGCCTAATTATATAAAAATCTTCACCAGCCTTAAGATTATCACAAAGCTTGTTATTATACTCGCTTAATAACTCATACTTATCTTGCTGTGGATTGATTGTGTACATATAAACTCTGTCATAGTTAAAATTATCACCAAGAAGCAAATTCGTAAGCAAATTTGTTTTTACTGATCCAGTTCGCCCAACAATAAGATAATGACAATCAGGAAGTTCATTGTTATGTTTGTGCTTCACCAGTCACTCTCTATCAAAGTTTAATATTGTCGACGTGGCCATTGTTGTTTGTATTTTATATAATATTGATAATTTTATGTAGGATAGTAAATAATGAGTTACTATACAAAATTTGGAACATTAGCAGGAGATGTATCCACAGAAGGTTATCAAGGTGATTTATCAAGGTATGCAACTCTTGATCAGCTCAAAAATGAAATCAATAATTTAGTAAATGTTGCCAGTGTAGACCTAAATGAAGTCATCATTTTCCAGGATAAACAAGGACGATTACAAACGAGTAATGTGCAACTGTCAGATGTACTCGTACGAAATCCTACTGCGGTTACTGATAATATCGTGACTTTTAACAATCGAGGTAAGATACAAGATTCTGGTAGGTCAGTGAATGATTATGTTAAAAAAAAGCAGGTGATGTATTTACTGGGACTGTTATTACGAACAAAAATAAAATTACAGATCTTGGATATCCAACTACTGATAATGATGCTACAACAAAAAAAAATATGTTGACGATCAAGAATCAAAGTATGTGTCAGTCAATGGTGGTATGATGCGTGCATTTCTCAACATGAACCATAATGCCATTACTTACCTCAGAACACCAGAGTCTGATTTTGATGCTGCAACAAAGAAATACGTCGATTATCAGGACGATCCAATCAATAATGAAATAACTGCGCTCAAAAATGAATTTCGTGGTCACGTGAACACGTTTTTAAGTTTTCGCAGAAACCTAAACACACTCAAAAATGAATTTTTTGGAAATCCATCAAATGTTGACATTACACTCGCTAATATTAACATATAACTCAATGATATTAACATAAAACTCAATGATATTATTCGTGGAATTCCTAGTATTGTTGAGAAAACAAGCTTGATTAAAATTCCTCACAAGCAGATTAAAAATATTGTGTATACTGTTGCATCTGGTTATAGTGAATGATATCACAAAACAACTCTATCAAATATATTGCGGAAGTTAACGGTGTGTATAGATTGTCAGTGTTTAGCGGTGCAAAGTTTAAAATATTTACCACATATTCGTGGCGTCATTCAAATGATGACTTATCTGGAATATTATCTGTAATAATAATAAAAATTC
>JAEAOA010000595.1:937500-945000 GCA_016746295.1 Potamilus streckersoni | reverse complement strand
TATATATATATATATATATATATATATATATATATATATATATATATATATCTCCAAGAAAAGGAAATACAAAGAGTCTTAAATTATGTTAACGAATTATTTTAATTATTATGAATCAGAAACCCTTATCTGCGCTGTATTTCGAAATCAGTGAAAAGTAATATCTTTACCATTATTTCTGTACCAATATATAATTTAAATATCAATAAATGCGCAATCACTTTCAAGATTTAAATATTAATATATCCTTTTTAATTTCCAAGCCTCAGTGCCATGTTAGGTCTTGCTATATCACATGTCCTAAGGATATATAAATATATACATATATATACATATGTATGTATGTATGTATATATATATATATATATATATATATATATATATATATATATATATATATATATATATATATATATATATATATAATTATATATATATATATATATATATATATATATATATATATATATATATATATATATATATATATATATATATATATATAGGCATACATATGGATTTATTACTGTCTACCAAATGAATGTTACTGAACATTTAGATACAATATATCCAGTGCATGAAGCTTAACACTTGCGAAATTAAAACATATTTATAAGGTTATGATTTTCACTGAAAGAATACGTTTGTTTGTACCTTAAAACATAAACATGAATCATTTAAAGTCAAGAACACGCCTTTTTATTTATGTAGTTAAGTTTTCATATGCATCATAAAGTTTATAGCCTTCAATTATGTTTGCATTTATTACTGTATATATAGATAGATGGCCTGAAGACCAAAGATGAAAAGTAACTCCCTCTTTTCTAATGCCTCTTAAATGATTGGCTATTTGTAAACCTGAACATGCAGCTACCCAAATATAAATGCTGTCATTAATGCCTTATTGTGCATTACCGTGCAATATCAAAACGTAAGGTAAGAAGTGTTGTCGTTGTGCATTTGTCTCGACATTCTCTTAGACCGCTATTCATGATTGCTTGTTTGTCATGAAATTATGATTTGATTGCATATGCATCTACGTTGTATTGCTCTAGTAGGACAACATTTTCCTTTTGTAGGCACAGTTGAACGTTTTCTTAGTTATATTTTCAGACAGAAACAAAAAACATAATCAATTTGTAATATTTGTAGTTGTTTTTAATGAACTATATATATATATATATATATATATATATATATATATATATATATATATATATATATATATATATATATATATATATATATATATATATATATATATATATATTGCAGCTACACAATTGACTTGAGTACTTTTCTTTGAAGGAGTATGTGTAACGAAGCTTAAACAATGTTAGTAATATTACTAGGGTGCAGATATCTAGAGTACTTAGGCATCATGCCGCAGATATGTACCATCATGTTATACCCAGTTATTTTATTATGACACTAGGCACACAAGCCCTAGACTAACATATCGTAATGATGGAAGTTGAGCAAGGCAGCAGGTGGTACCATTTTTATACGTTTTTGTATGACACCTCTCGTATCCGATGAGGTCGCTCTAACCACTCAGGCCACAAGAGAGGTGTTAATTTGATTTGCCAAACTTCTAACATAATAGATGAAACGATAGACATTTCTCATAAATCTTTATTCTAAAGGGTCGGTTGACTAATGGTCCAGTACTTTTTAAATATGCCAGGTTAGCAGCTAAAGTTTACATAAAGTTTTCTCAAGAAATCTATGTTTGAAACGAAAACACGAGAGAGAAAGAGAGGCAGACAGACAGAGACGAGAAGTAATGTTTTCTAATGTGTCTCGTATTGAAAGGGTACCTTTTAAAGTTCCGTAATGGATACTTTATGTGATGATAAATATAAAAATAGCAGTATATGATGGATCAAAATATACAGGCAAGCATGAAGCTGATTTTAAATTCCAACTTTAAGGCACAGTAAGTTCTACAATCACTGCAAAGAACTGTACTTAGTTTAAATAACAATCAAGACGCTGATTCGATTCCATGACTACTTGGATCATATTGCAGTTGTTTCATTAACGTTCATTAACGAACCGAAATAGACGTAATACTTTCTCGTCCCATAATATATCAGGTATATAAATACTCTGGCTATCGGTCTATAATTTTTGTAACAGTAATTTGGATGTAATTTTATTTCATGGAGCGATCACATAAAATCAGACTATAAATTTAATAAGTACGTATTTTATCCGACAGTTTATAAACAATGTTTTCTTCATTACTTAATCGAACTTGAAAAAAATATGGTTTCCTGGTAAATTTAGCGTAACACACATGTTGAATCGCGCGTATTCTTTTTAAAAGAGGTTAAATCCGGACGACTTGATTCTAATGTGTTAATTATGGAATATTTTTGAGGGCTTCTGTTGTATGAGAAGTGCGCATTTTCCGCTTAGTTGCACTTGTCATGTTAGTGCACAGCATCGCCTTCTTTTCGATATAGGTCTTTCATACCAAACTAATAATTGTCAACAATTAGCTGATAATTAATGTCAGGTACACATGCATATATTTCAAATGTCTACTTATAGCGCTCTTCTTGGAACTGCTAGTGAAAATTAGAATTTTTTTTGTAAATGTCAAAGATAACGCCAACCAATTTTTTTGGTCCGCATTGGTTCATTCAAAGACAAATCCACATCGAATGAGCAGCATGTAAAAGCAGTTCGAGTTTACTAGCATCAGTTTTACCGTTGACTGTGTAAGGATTGAGCGACTCAATAATATTTCAATAAACCAAATCTTTTATTTGTGTAGTGATCGCTACAATGTATTCACTGCATCACGATCAAGACGCTGATTCGATTCCAGGACTACGTTGATCATATTGCAGTTAATCCATTAACATTCATTAACGAACCGAAATAGACGTAATACACATGTTGAATCGCGCATTTTCGTTTTGAAAGAGGTTAAATCGGGACGACTTGTTTCTAATGTGTTATTTTATGGTATATTTATGAGGGCTTCTCTTGTATGAAAAACAGTGGCGGTCTTATCTTTGTCTTGTTTTCCATCTGGATGCGAAATTCAGTATGCATGGTCACATCAACCTTTACTTAAAAGATAAATAATATCACAAAATGATTAAAATTAATTTAATGCAGCTTTCGTTTTGTTGTTTAATGTTTCTCTCTCTCTCTATCTCTCTCTCTCTCTGTCAATCTTAAACTCAAATATATATTTCGAAATCAATTTCAAACTGACCATTTTTTGGGCAAACTAAATTTCCCCATGAGCATGCTTAAATCGTATATATATATATATATATATATATATATATATATATATATATATATATATATATATATATATATATCCACACATACATATATATATATATATATATATATATATATATATATATATATATATATATATATATATATATATATATATATGTGTGTGTGTGTGTGTGCGTGTGTGTGTGAACGAGGTCGATTCAGTTGAGGGAGGAATATAACTTTTCGTCGTAATCATCGCCTGAGATGACATCAATCCTTCTTTTTATTTTTCGCGATTATATAAACTATTTCAGTGTTTGTTGTTGACGACGAAACAATGATTGCTATAACGATGACACTGTCATCGTCGCAAGCGATCATAATACTAAGCCGGTTCCAGCAACTAGCGCAGAAACTGAATAAACAATGATATCATCTACGGCCGCACGCCTACGATATTTCTTTATTTTTTCTGTATAATCATCATTGATGGTTTGTAAATTATTCTGCAAGTTGTTACCTGATCGTATCTATATATGTTAACGTATATCTTTATACTTCAGTTAATGTCTAAGACATCTAAAGGACAACGAACGTGTTTCAGCTACGAATTCTATACAACACCAGCAAAATGTTGTGGTGATCTTTTGATCAGTGGTTCTAGTGTAAATTCGTCTTCGGTATCTGTATTTAATACTACAAATAAAATTCAAAAAAAAATATTTTGGTTTAATGACCCCATGAAAATGTAGCAAAAATCCAGAATTTTGTAGAACTAAATACTGGCAACTTATACACGCGAGTGATCTTCGCGGTATATTTCATATAATTGTTTGCAGTGTTCTTGTTGATTATTCCGATGAAACCAACTACATGACATTGTTAGCCCGTCTGTGAAGAAACTTAATCAAATTGGTATTTTGAACGATATTAGGAATTCTACTGGCAATGTCATTAGATCTTGTATTTATATCAATAGGTTTTATGTCAAATTTTGGATGACTTGCAAAGAAATAATTATGGTTCTGTTTACGTTTCTACAAAAATTCAGAAACAGTTGTGATTGATTATTAAAATCAGCAATATGAGCGGTCATTCCATGATTGATCTACATATGCCATTGTTGCAGCATCTTCATCACCTGCTGGTTCCATTAAAGTAGCCATTTTATTTCCATTCAGGTTAAGTTTACCTGTCAATGCATCACCCTTGGATTTTAAACAATCGGTAACACTTTTTTTAAAATTTCATCTCTGATAGTTGCGATAGATACATTCGAGTCGCTGATTCTACCACCGTCAGTAAAAATTGGAATATTATCTATGTTATCTACAAATGGTATCGATCCACTTGATGTCACTTGTCTTTGAAACATAAAATTTATCCTGAAAATAACTTATTCATCTCCGTCCACTTCAGAGAAACTCATGATATCAGCATGATCGTCTCTGGTGGCGTAGATTGATAAATCGATATCTTCTTTTCTGACGGAATGAGCACGAGTACGAGAACTAGTTGAAGATCGTTTGTAAATATCAACCACTACATTTACTAATGATTGTCTAATGAATTTGCGTATACAATTTTATGAGATGGTTTCGTTTATCGTGACACAGCAACAAGTACAGCTAGTGCTTCATGGCAATATCTTGGGGGATCGTTAATGATTGTGTTGGTAGCGTTGAATACTTGATTGGAATTTTGCCACTGACAGAGACATACTTTAAAAATTATTTTGGTGGTGCCAATTCAAACGAAACGAATAAACAATCCCACGTTTATCAATCGCGTACGTGACCCAGTGAGTGACATGACCGTATGTCTTTTTTATCAAAATTAATAATATCTATTTCCGAAAGATTTGATTTTTGAGGTAACTATATTAAAATTACTAATATATTTCCGACAGACTTGAATTATTTGGTAGTTATTCAAGCATAAAATCTCCTCAAGCATCTTTATACGTAAAAGCGTATCAGCATTGTATATACCTAAATTTAACTGTGAAACTATCGCGAGGTTTATGAAATTCTTACTCCGCTTCCCCGAACGTTGTTTCGTCGAGATCCTAGAAGCTTAAAACGTGACCACGTCGTCGTCGTTTTGTTTAATCCGTGTCCGGTTGGTTTTTCCAGAGCCATTCCAGTCGCGTTTCAAACTACACATATCTCTGCAGCTTCTGCTACTGTCTGAGCGGCTGAGACTATTAATGCAAGAAGCGTAAATGTTCCTTCGGTTTTAATAATATCTTTCATCGCGTCCACGGAAAGATTTAATCGCATTCTTAATTGGCGTGTTTAGCTTCGTTGAATCTCTTAAACTGACGTTCAAGGCAACGATAATTTATTTGCACCGCTCATTTGCATAGTGATGCTGATGGTGATGGCAATCACTTAATATGACCCGAGGTTTGACTGACACTAACATGATGATATGACATTTATGATATATTTCTGACTTCTAAATTTACTGATTTAAATGAGCGATTGCGTGTTCGGTAAAGATACAAATGTTTTCAACTGGAGAATCAAAGACCCTTATGAGACCACCAACGACTTCAAGTAACATCGTGTGGACCAAATATTATTGCGGAACGCATTTAATCATTTAATCGTGCAACAGTTTGAGACGCAAAGAATAATTGTCATGGTGCAGAAAAATCTTGCTGTGATGATATTTCCCGCGTAAATAATCCATTAACTGTACTTTGAACAGTATCGACGGATGATAAAAACCATGACAACGTTGTCTTACCTCCACTGTCCATAAAAGCAAGAAAGTGATTTTCATTGGATATCGTTGGAGTCATTATTGGCATCAAAATGAAAGTTTTGTTAGTATTACTTTACCAGCATCATGGATGGGTCACAACATTTCATCATCGTTGTTTACGTACGAGTACAGTTTTGTGTTTGGCTCCCAAAATGACCTTTCGTACGTGTGTACAGAATCCAAAATATGCGATAGTGGAATCGCGCAAGAAAATCTTCATCTGCCCCAAACAACATTGCTGGACGTGACGCATGTCTTAAGTTTTATTCGCCAACGAGATTAATAATCATACTTTGCACATCCTCGATGGCATTTCTAGAAAAGTTTCTTGGTCTCCTTAGTTCATGCTGATTATATTCGACGTGATCATAAGTATCTTTGGTACATATCATTGGTGGACCAGCTGTTCTTGAATAATCGTCGCTGTATCTTGCAAGACCAATTATAGTCATGGCAACGTCAACGTCCTTCTGGATAGATTCAATATTTCTTCCCTTGATCATGAACGTGGCGCTGTCAAATAACGCCATTATACTTTTATTGACAAATACGAACCTGATATCAGCGGGTTATTCATTACAAAATATCTACTTGCATTTTGAACATCGATTCGTTTGAGTTAATTTTGTTGTCGTGTATAGTAAGAATATAATGATAATCACGCACATTTTTGAGACCTGGTGCAATCATGTCAAATGCAGAATCAGGTACACGTTTGAGCATATTATGTTGTTGGTTGTCGTCTAGCACAGAGACCAACTCGGGAAGAGAAACGAATTCATGCCATCAGAGTTGCTGCTATATGTGTTTTATTTTATCAACCATTAGTTTTTTATTCTCGGCTTGATTTATAATTTTACTAACATTTGCATTCATTTCCACAGTGAAGGATAGTTTCACTGGATGTGGAGGTTGAATCGATTGTGACCTGTGTATTCATCGCGTTAGTCTTTCATTGATTGCATCAAATGCTTTACTGACAACGTCGTCAAAGATAATCATACGTATTTCACTGACAACGTCAATAGCTTTCATACCTAATTGCTTTCCAATTGGTATTGATTTTGGAGCGATTCTTCTAAATATACCTTTAACAACATCGCCGATTCTGTCACCGTATAATTTTTTGTATACTGCTAATTTTTAATTTTTTACCACGACCATGGTTGGTTGATTTGACAAGTGTATGATAATTTATTATAATAATTAAATCAAACTGTTTAATCAGTGATTTAGTTAATGTGTGACCGATAAATATCAGTTTCCATCGGTCAATAATCGTTAACAAATTGAATAGATTTCGTTCATAATTTAAGGAGAATTATTGCAAGCTCTTTCCCCACCGATTATAATTTCTAATCTATTCACGTCAGCAGGGAAGTTTATGGGACAAGTAACAATACCACTTCCCGATTTTTTTTTAACCAAAACATGGAAGATGACAATAGATAGATCGCGGAGAAGATTCTTGTGGAG
>JAEAOA010000595.1:915000-932500 GCA_016746295.1 Potamilus streckersoni | reverse complement strand
ATGATTTCTACATAGGTACTTTTTATCTATAACAAGTACAAATTATCAAAAGCTAAGCGATAAACATTGCTATTATTACTAGAAATAATGAACATGTACGGTAACATATGAGTAAATATAATAAAAATATACTAGATTATTAATAATAATATAAGTATGAACGTATAAACTAGCATGCATCTGTCTGTATTAAGAAAATAGGCCCTATTACAATATGATGGTATAATTAAGTAAACGTTTTCCGCTGTTACAAACGCAGGCAACATATTGCCACGATGCTGAGGTATCTGTAATCTGTCTATCGATCCCTTTGACTGTTCAGACAGAGTAATATAAATATATTCCAAGGCAAAACGAGCGCATTTTGGTTATTGGCTCCCATGCGATTTCCATGAATTGAGAATGAATGGTATCAATAATAAACAAGCTAGACATCTTGCTTCATACATTTTTGTTCGTGATTAGTACGACTGACAAAGGTTTGCTTTAAGTCGAACATGAAATACTTTATTCATTCCTGGATGCGAGTCTAAATGCAGTTATCTGTTTTGTTTTTCTTATGTTACTCTTTCGCTTTTACTCAAGGATACCTAATGTACAAGATTGCCAGTTGTATTTTGGCATGAACCCAAACCTGATGGAATAATCATTTATTTAACACATTTGTTCAAGAAACAGCTGAGGAGTACTATTCCTTTCCTTTATCGATAGTTTCAGAATTTGGAATTGCAACGACGATGGTTCTTCCGGCTGATCCCAATTTGAAGTCATTAAGCTGTTGAAAAATTCGGAATTGAGAATTAAAACAAAGTACACGCACACGATAATCTAGAACGTCGCTATGTTGTTTGTACAGTCACATCTAGCTTATGCGTTGTATATTATACCTACTTACCAGCATATCCCTTACATGAATACTAAGGATTAAAACTCTTCGGGACTTAACTTTTTTGTGTTTATTTCTTTGTCTTATATATATTTTGTATTTGCCTTTGAAAAAGACTCATTAAGAATCGAAAGCGCTCAGGCTAATTAGTTACAGATCACTTTTTATTTATGCTGCTAACATCGCATATAACAGCAGAATACAACTGAGATAATTGATTAATGTTTACGAACACATCCATTACAACTCAAAGAACAATGTTTATAAGTTGTTAACTGTCTTGGTCAATGAAGTAACTAATGGCAGTGTTTATCTTCATTTAAAACTACACCATGGCCAAATCAGAGTCATTGATAGCAATATGCGTAGATACTTGGAAATAGCTAATCATTGTCAAACATTCTATTGCACTAAACTGAAGAAACATTTTACGATATGCATATGTTACAGAGCTAAATATTTTGTAAAATGTCTTTTCCCAGCAACTGCATGATACATTATTAACGATCAGTAATGTATGAAGATTAGTTTTGGCAAATATACTTAGTGAATTTCATCAAACAGTGTACCTTAAGGAAGTGCATTTGTTTCATGTCCGACAGATCCTGATATATTCCCTTCATTAACATTCCACAATATAATAAGCTGTGGTTGTCTTAATGATAGTGTACATGTATTGTTTATTTAGTTCATAATTAACTAAATCGTTCTTTATGCATGTTTCTGAAAGCAAATCTTTATCAACTAAGCGTTATTAACATTGTAATTAAACCTGCGAAATTAAAAATGACTTCCAAAGTTATAATACAGTCAATCAGTAAATTCTAGACGGAAATATCAGTCAATAAAACCAAGTAGGACCCAGGTCACTTCCTTATCCTTTTATCCCATAATATGTAGATGACACCATTTTATTTTTTTAGAGGGTGATATCTACAAAGTTTAACTTCATTATCATTGAGTATATATCCGTAACGGCTTCACGATCATCCTTAAAAGTTAGGCTCTGTATCTGGTGATATTTTATTGTAATTACAGTCACTACATAACAGAAAACAGGAGAATCCATTATTAGCAAATACTCTCCTTAAGCATACTGAGCTGAGTACCTCCCACAATATAGTATACTGTTGGTTACCCAGCCATGTAGGAATTAAAGGCAATGATAAAGCAGATCGTGCTGCTAAAATGGCCCTATTACTAGAACCAACTGATTTTAAAGCACCCTATACCGATTTTAAACGTTGTATCAAAGACTGTTTACGCCAGAAATGGCAGGCATCATGGAATGATGCCGTGAATAACAAACTTCATGCCATCAAGCCAACTTTAGGAGAATGGACCCCTTCCTACAGATCCGTCCGTAGAGAGGAGGTAGTCATTGCAAGAATTCGACTCGGTCATACTTATTTAACACACTCCTACATATCAAAGGGAGAAGACCCACCAGAGTGCATAGCTTGTAATGAACCATTCACCGTTAAGCACTTTATGCTGGAATGCTTCGATCTTGAACCTACGCGTAATCATTACTACGTTGTGCAAGACATGAGGGAGCTCTTTGATACAGTAAACATTACCAACATTATAGACTTCCTTAAGGAAGCAAACATTTATAGTAAGTTACAGCTTTTATTTTATCACCTTGTTTAATTTTGTGTTATATTTATGCAGTCATAAGATTTTAATTGCCAATCATATGTTTTCGTTATCATACATTTGCACACTCCGTTGATCGGGAAACTTTTAATTATTTACAATCGTTCACATTTGTATCGATATACCTTTTAACTCTTTGGTCTCCAATCGCTTGTCGATAAAATTATTTTACCATTTATAAATGAAAAAGGATATAAACTAATGTTTGGCGCTAAATAGCCACATAGTGCTGATGCGCCGTAAAAATATCAATCAATCAATCAATCAATATTTTATTGCTTCTATGCCTGATCTCAAAATGTTCCTACTTCATCTAAAGCATTTATATGATTGATTATCAGACAGTGCAAAAAATCATCCTATTAGTTTCATATAGGTCTTCCTGTTGATTCGTATATTATATAAAGAGGATTTTCGAATCATTCCATCTATTGTAGTGATTTTATTTTATCATAAAGTGTTCACTTTTTGATTTTGGTAAATATCATTTCATAATATTATATTTGGTGAGATCACATATGCTTTAGTTGAAGACATAACCAAAACAAACCTTGTCTGTAATTATATTCATATAAAATAAAAAAAATATAAAGATCAAGCACTGACAACACTAATTTTCTCCGCCAGAGAATATTATCACACATGTTTTGATGCTCAATCTTATATTGTGAAAAGAGGATTTCCAAAGCAATCCTTTAATGGGTAGAAATTATATTTCATCATACAATTTTCACTTTTTGTTTTGGTACATGTCATTTCAGAAATATTATATTTGGAAAGATCATACATAAGTAAAATCAAACATTTTTGTAACTTTATTCATATAAAATATAACCTTATGTATAGAATGAAAATCGAATATACTATTCACAAAACTGATTTACTCCGCCAGAGAAGGCTAGTGGCAATTGCATTAAAATATATATTTCACAAACTGGGTTTATTGACTGTAATTACCCCGTGCATAACTTCTTCCTACACACATGAATAACAACATATGTGTGTATATATATATATATATATATATATATATATATATATATATATCTATATATAGATATATATATATATATATATATATATATATATATACTATTATTTCTGCCCACTATTATCAAGATTCTACTACAGAATCCAGGGATAGCACAGTCTGTTCTGTCTGGTATAAATTTATAATTCTTTGTAAAACAAAAATCCTATATACCTTGATTTCTTTCATAGGAATCTGGAACGACTGTGTGTATATACGAGAATTAATTACTAGGTCGTCATGCGAGTGTGTCTGCTACGCACGAGCTTATATAACAACGATTCAGTGCCATCATTTTTTGGTGATGCGTGCTTAGTCGTGACGGTATATGGGTTGGTGCGTGCAGGCAAGGCGATGGGTGCCATCTACTCGCGGACCTGGGTTCCTACACACATGAATAACAACATATGTATATATATATATATATATATATATATATATATATATATATATATATATATATATATATATATATATATATATATATAGAGAGAGAGAGAGAGAGAGAGAGAGAGAAATCCACTCTAATTGAAGCCGTAGGTGACATCGAATTTGACAATACATCTTTGACTCGTGACAGTGGCAGTCATTTGTCCTCTATTTAAAAGCAGATTCTTATACGTAATATAGTATATTTAACAAAAATCACCCTCCTGAATATTTATGTTAAAGTAAGTCGGAAACGTTTGTAAAGATTAATTTAAACTCTGTTACTTAGAAGGATGTAAATAAGCATCCTCCTCCATTTGCCTTGAAATAAATCAGCATGTCAGATGTACACTCTGCTGGGATCCACAACGTTTTAAATCATTTTCTTGGATTCTGATAAAATGGATTTTCAGAATTTTCAAAAGTAAAGATAGAGAAGATTTGTACTTCTTGTTGAGGCTCCAATATATGAGGAGTCAACTTTAAATAACAACTATGACTCAGGAGTGTTCCAAGTAGTGACTTACGTTTAAAATTTTTATCATAGGAACGACAGTTATGCATTGCTGGCGTGAAATGACTAGGTGCAATGAGGATAACACTTCAATCTGTTTATGAATCTTTGCATTCTCTTTATGTTTTCACTATTTTCTGAAGATTGTTTAAGACATCCATGGTGGGAAGAGGTATACATTTAGATACAACAAGACCATTGCTTTTGTTGTCATGAAGTTTAGAGGCTGAACTCGATAAATATATCATTTTATATTTAAGCATTTACACCAGATTTTACGTGAAACCTGAAACATTCTTAACCACAAAACAGAATCTCAATTAAATTCTACAGTCGGTGATAAATATCCATAATATTCTTAGCGAGTGTAATATGATGCAAAAGCAGATATAACGAAGAATGTCGTTTGCTTTATTTTTTTCATCTACACCGGTTTTAATAAAGCTTATGAACTTTGGATTATTTTAGGCTCACTATATCTTTATTCTGGCTATGTCTATACTGGCAGCTATCTCAACAAGCACTTCCTTGTTGTGCCAAAGATAACTAGCGTCTGTCAGAGATACATTGCAGCTTGACAGCACGATCTCTACCATTGCAAATCTCGCGCAACATTTATAGTTTGGATAATCAGTTTATCACCATGGCTAGGGTTTATTGATGTAGTGATAACATACACGGATCGCAAAATGAGGATGATTTTATGTAGAACAACTATAGTAGTATATCAATATGCTGATCTTAAACCAAATGCGGATTCAGAAGCAGAACTTCAAACTAAATATATTCTGACACTTTTTGTAACACCTCAGATACCCCTCCCTTTAAAAAAGCAACCCAACAAATCAACCCTTCCCCTTCAAATTTGTCAGTAACATTGTATGCGGATCCTTCACCAAATGCGGATTCCTGACCAGAGACATCCCACAAAGATAATCATTCGGATAAAGAATAAACCGTTTTTGCTAGACGTTTCATATTGATCAATTAAATAATATACAATATGGGTTATTATCCATAATCAATGTTGATTTGATCTAACAAACAAATTTTGTAAGAGATTTGATTCAGTGAAATCATTCTCAAGCAATACTGGCATTAAATATAAAAGAATAAGTGACTTTATTAAAAACGTCTGTTACAATATATCACCAAACTATGGGCCAGTATGGTTATTCGCAAATAAAAAATAAATGAGAATATTATGTTAGTCAGATGATTTGATGATATTTATTGACAGTATCGGTGACATTTCATTTGATAATGATAAAAGACCAAATTAAACAGCAGCGATGACGATCAGATTACCATTCCACAGGGTCTCTTCTGTCGGTAAAGCTCATAAAGTACTAACAGCCTCTTTAATTGATATATAACTAGGTGAATTTCTAAACATCCAAAATCGAAATTTAGAAACTCAGAGAACTGCTATTTCAATAGACATATCCCCAGGTCAATTCCTAAATATCTGAAACGGAAACTTTAGGAACTCAGAGGTGTGTCTATTTCAGTGTAAAATCCTCTATTATGGTCCACAAGCACTTTAGAAGACATTTTATTGTCCGGCGACTTTCTTTCTGAATGCCATTGTATGAGTACCATTCGTGAGGTCACAATGTTGCGAACTCACATCATCCTTTTGTTTAGTTGTAGACGATACTAACACATAAACTTATTGTAGAGACGACACAATGTAAATCTATCCTAGGGGACGACACAACATATAAACGTATCCTATGAGATATATAAACTTATCCTAAGAGACAGCACATACATAATCGGAGGATTTAACTACATCCAACATATTTTTATACACTAATAACACCGAACTAAGTGCAAAGTACACCCACGTTATTACATGGTGGGAAAGTGTATTTTTTCCGTTAGGGTTTCCACCCCCAATCAAATATTTTTAATAATCCAGAACCATACCCACCGACATATGCCACTGATGGTAATCGAACTACGTACCTTCAGGATGAGAAACCAACATTCCTGCTCTGAGCTTTAAAATCCGATTACATATATAAGTTTCAGACATTACTATATACTTACCAGTTAACGGATTTTTTTAATAGCATTTCATTTCGTTTTGACTTTGAAGATCATTATTACAAACTGAATCGCTAAATCTAAATATATTACCGTCTATATGCATAGATAAAAAGAAAGCTGCTGTGCATTTATACAGAAAAACGAACAGCCGCGGCTGGGTACATTAAAGGCAAGTCTGAAAAATCAATAGGTGGGGTTTTAGCACGCCCTATATACATAATGAAACGATTTCGTACGGCTTTAGTGTCTTTCATTGAAACAGACATTCAGAATAATACTCCTAGAAATCACTTAACAAACAAAACGAACTCACTAATATGAACCTAGAACTCACATAACATATTATACGGCAGTGCTTTATTATAAACATTCTGAAAATCAGAACGTTCTTATACAGTGTATTCGTACCAGTCAATTTTTGACAATCCAGATTCAATTTTTAAACAAGGTGGAACGGTATTATCTCCCTTCTAAAGGCAGCTAATTATATATTTCAATCAATTATTAACTAACTAAAATACGAGAGAAAATAAAAAATAACGAACATTTATTGACTGTTTCCTTTGAACGTGTATATAATATTTGGTTTTCACAAATAATATCTTTCAGAAAATTTGATAACACTCCAGGAAGATATGAACATGAAAATTCTATATTCAAAAGTTGGGATTTAATCTGAGCAAAGCACAATTAACAGAATTAGATTCGATAAAATATGGTTAAAATTAATTCTGGTAAATCTTAAAAGAACATATTTATTCTAACTTCTCTGGAAAATTACAAGTAATTTTCTAGGCTCGTACTAGTGTTATCTTTAAAACTGAAAAAGACAAAGAAAAAAATGATTGGCTGACCGATTCATTTTGAAAGTCAGATTAAATAGTACAAGTAATTGACACATATCATTATAAAATGCCCAAGTGCTAGAGTATTGATTCCGTCTTTACATGACAATCGCTAAATTCACGTTTAAAAATTGTATCTGTCTCGAGTTTGTGAAGTTTGGGTCTAGTTAGATTTTACTTAATAAAGCTGACTTTATACTATCATCTAATATCACAGCATACATCTTACTCCTTAACCCAACAAATTATATCAATTGCACAAACATAAATTGAACCTTAGATTTACCAATAACGTTTTATTTATATCATCATGGAATCCACTACACTCTGGATAGTCTGATAAATAAAATAAGCCACGTCGCTTGTAAGTATCCTCAAAGACATCCTCACATTTTATATTATAAACTAGCGAGTCTAAATCAATAAATAGCAACTCCGAATCTGGCCACTGTTTGTTTTGGTAAAATTATTGTGAAAGTCGTATATTTGATATATCAAGTACAACTGCACCAACATAAATCGGATTATTTAATTTTAAATTTGACTTTCGTCTTTGTATTGCAAGAAGACCTTCATTCAATATGTTCATGCTGACAAAACCATCATCGTTATTTAATTTACTCCTGCAATTTATATCATTTGCAATTTATATCGAAAATCGCTATCTAATATTGTCCAGTGTCTTACCAAACACCGAGTTATTCATCAACTTATGGTTTGTCTTAAATTTAGTTTTGGCTACAGAACTATGGTTGGTATTTAAGCCAATATAATTCGCCATCCAACTCATCTAATTAAACTTTAGTTCGTGAAAGACTTTTCTCAGAATTAGTCCAGCATCTACTACCTGTTTTCAACTTTTGTAGTGTATCATGCAATGTCGTTTATTTATCAAAATGTTAACTATGTTATCAAAGATCAAATTTTTTTCAGCTTTCATTGCTAGTTGTTCAGATGATGGTAAACGGTAATGTATCATTATCGATTCTGCACAAAATAGGTATACGTGGTGTAGATTATGCAACAAACTAGGATAATCTAGATCAATGTCAACAGAGTATGAATATTATTTAAATCTTTTTCAGTTTCTTAAAGATATTGATCTGGGGAAAACCAACCGCAGGGCATTTACATTGACTTTTCCCTAACCATAAAAATTCATACAATCTAGATAAATAATATACTAAGATAGGAGAATATTGCCATAATTTCTTAGATATTTAATTTTAGGTACTGCATATTTTTTCTTATAACGCTTATTGAGCCGCGACTACCTTTTTAATACAATTAAACATATCGACATATGTCAAGAGATCTAATTATATCTTACTTGTTTTAGAAGAGCGTTTCACAACAGTCCGGCAATGGAAGAATACCAACAAAGATCTAGTCCATAATTGCTGTAGCTTACTCGACGAAAACTTTCAAAAACATATGCTAGCGATAAAACATCATTTTCGAAATATAAATCATGATAATCACCAAATGTTTAACAAGTAAATTTATTTCAAATATTTTGTGCATATTTGTGCTCATCGTCTTTGATATTTTCATGTTTGAGCTGCAATAAAGCTTATCTTAACCTGGCAGAGACGTTTCATCGAATCTGCACCAGTCGTTGAGATAATTATACTGAAATATACATTTTTGGTCAGATACATAATTTTCACTTAAGTAACATTGCAGGTTACCGAAACAACTACAACTTTTTACAATCTCATTTCATGATGCTGCCATAAACTGGAGGTTGTCAAAAAAATAATTTTCCGAGCGTGACAAAATTATTTGGCATTTTATCTTATTATTTATTTTTAGTTTAGATGTAATTTTCTCATTATCAAAAGCTATACAATGATATTACAATCATAGCCGCGTATGTCATGTAAAACTATAGGTATAAACTTTGTTGCATTGAAGTTTAAATTGCATTTATTATGAGCAGCTTTTTGATACTGACTGATCATATGAAGTGATCACGAACTTTATCACTTTGTTTGAGTCTACCGATAACTTCTAGCAAATATGACAATTATCCGTTTCGTTAAATACAAGTTGTTGTTTAGACGTTATTTTCATTGCAACGGACTTAAATAAATTGTTAAAATTTTATTAACATCATCTGTCAGATTTGTTAGTAACCATATTTACATCTATCTTTACATCTATATAACTTAATCGGAAATGAAAACTTATCGTCGACGGAACAAATTACTTTATAAGCTACACCGCAAGGAACATGTTGCTGTGTTTTTCTCTAACTTGATTTATTATGATTATTTTCAGCGCCAGCCACTGGAACGAGTAGACACTCAAAATCAGCATAAATAACGAAAGGTTTATTTAGCTTATGATCATAAGTGTTAAATTTTAAGACTTTTTCCGTTTTGCTTGGGATAGTAATTTTTTAACATTGACACGTTATTTAAGATGATCCTATTGATTCTCATTCTTAGAAAAACCCTGCAAAAATCTGTAACATAAATATTTCTTCGCTTTATTTGTATTATACTATCCACCAACGTAACCGTTAAGGTTTTTATCCGAATATAATATCTTCGATAAAATAATACATTTCTTTTCTTTTGTGAAGCAGTCTCTAAAAAGAATATTGGATAAACTTTTCTCTCACTCATCTAGTTCAAAACCTATTACTGAAATATTGTTTTGTTTTCCAAACTTTGGTATCTGATTTTCTGCAACTTTAAAAGTTATTCCGTTAAAATCAATTTAGTCTTTGTATGTTAAATACTTTTAAATTCGATCATCGTGTTCACTTTGTATGACTCTCCGACAAAAATTGACCAATGAAAACGTTGATCGTCGTTGTTTTTGACATTTATACGGCATGTTTGTTGGGGCTTATTAGAGGGGGGAATCAACGTAAACGCTATTCCGCAGTATGTTATATTGTGCTGTATGAATTAAAACTTATTTTATAATTTCAAATTTCAAACCAGACACAAATGAAGAAACTTCCTACAATTTGTATTTATTTTCTAGTGTATTTCATCAGCGACGGAAGAAATATTTGTTCCAGTTAATTTTGTTCGTGATTTAGCTGTTAGATATCGTTGTAAACCTTTCGTTCTAAACTTGTGTTTTCAAGGATTATATATAATATATTTTTCACGATTAAATGTAATTTTGATAAAATCGTATGATATTGTACTATTAATTTGATACTTTTGTGAGCTGCGAGTTATTTAGATACAACAGGCTGTACAATATGAAATACATTTGTAGAGTTAAAATTTGCGAAACCATTTTGATCATGAAACTTGTAAGTACTGTAGCATCCGTAAAATGCACTAGCAATTTTATTCCTGCTTTGATAATGATCATTTAGCAATTGTAACATTACATATAGTATATATAGTATATTTTATAATTATTAACATTCATGCTTATTGTTCAATTCAGATATAAAATCCCTATTGTGTAATGACAGAAATTGTGTGATATACCAGAATGACAACGGAAGAGCAAGAAACGTACATCCAAATTACAACTTACGTGATGCAAATGTACTTTGACTTTTTTGTACAAAATCTATAAAAAAGTCTGTAGGAAAACCAACACCAGCTGGAATGGTACTTTCAGAAAAAGATGATGATACAGATATGGCTGAAATTGTCAGAAAGAATTGTATCTACACTTTGTTTTGCGAGGACATTCAGCTGGATAAAAAGTTTATGTAAATGCTGCAGGTAATAATGATAGTATTGAAGATTTAGCATTACAGAATGTGTTTCAGCCACAACCAATATTTTATTTATATGAGACCTCTGGTAAATGATATATTTGACATGCAAAACAAGAAGGTTCTTGAAACTTAGATAAATATGATTATTTAGATGTAATGGTTAGAGGAAGTAAAACTGACCAGGTTAATTATAAATCACGTAGTTTTGTGGATGAATCTTTCATCAGTGATATTATAAATAAATAAATTATTTATAGATCATATTAATAAAAATATAGCATACCATCGCATTATAAATCTAGATTTAGTTACAAAGAAAGAAAACACCAAACGAGGAACCCGTTCCAATGCTTCTAAATAAAAATAGAAATCCAAAAAATCAACTACTATTTCAGTAAATCTGGTGCATGAAGAAGAAATAAAATTTAAATAAATATATTCTGCTGGAAAACATCTTAAGATTAAATGTCGTGCAGTACAAAGTTTCACTCATGACGTACATAAATCAACAACTCCAATGTGAACTGTTCATAAATTTAGTTTCAAATACAGTGATTAATATGTTTTGCTCGGTTTAAGTAAACAATAATGACAAAACAAAAGTATCATCTTTATCAAATTTTTATGTTATAAATAAATTTTCAGAAAGTTTATTGTTTTCTTCTGCCGTTGTTGGGAGCGTTTTATCCCAATCGCCATGCATTACAATAACGTCAACAGGATAGGCGCTACAACACTATTTTATTACTGGAGATTTCGTTTCGCCGGTCAATTTCGCCGGTCAATATTATTTATAATTAGATAAAAGTATATTATAATATGAAATTGATTAAAGGATTTGCTATATATATATATATATATATATATATATATATATATATATATATATATATATATATATATATATATATATATATATATATATATATATATATATTCATGCTGAGGATGTAATTACAGAAAGTTATACAGTTATACACATATCATACAAATTTGCTGGTTATACCGAAGATATTTTATACAACAACGAGACAAAATATGAAGTAGTTGCTATTGGTGATAAAATAAGGTTACACTGTATTTGTATGGACAAAATATGAACGAGATTTTTGATGGATATACAGCACGGCCTTGGGATTTCATAATATATTACTTTTGACAATTTATTTGCATATTTTATTATGTTAAATGAAGCTAATTGAGATTTCCACTGAGAGCAATCAGTACATTTTAGCAATGCCAAGTACATACCTGTCCTGCACTGAAAATTAATCCAAGTTTAATCGTCCAGACTAAACATGTTGTTGTAAGCAAATATAAATGCACTCATATAAATTACTCAATCTTTCAAGTTAATAATGATTCTTGGGTATTTCCAAAGCTGTGTTATCCGTAAAACTGAACCATCTCACTTATGTTGGGGGATAAAATGTACTTAGTCAAAGTAAGATATCTATTCACTATATGAAACAAATTCTTAGATTAATATTGAGAGAGAACACATATGGATTCTTTAAACGAAGCATAATGACGCTAAATGTATTCATGGACAGATGTTTTTTGTCCCAAATCAAAGTCGACAATTCAGGAGAATGCATTAGGACAATATGGGAACCAGATTCACCTATATGTTTTATCGTTGTGTCCAAAAGCAAAATCGATATTGCAAAATATTGCTTATATTAATATTGTGTATCAGTCTTCATCAAGCTTTTCAGCAATAGAAGTTAAACTATTGTGTGTGTCAAACTAATAGTTTTGCAATCAATCATAAATGAGACTTCCTTATGTCCTGATTGTTTTATAAAATGCTTAGATGAAGGAATATTAGATCATATAATTGCCGTCCCATTTATTAATGTCAAAACGGCTTTCACTTGAAAATAAAATAGAAAAAGAGAAAGGAGTGGTAGGATCATTCATCATTTTTGCAGTCTCATTGTCATCATATAGTTTATATTTCCATTATAGATATAATGTTAAAGTACATCAATGGTAGGAATACTCTTTCTTGCAGACACAGCTGACCAAATCGTTTTGCTAATTTTTTTTCATTGAGAATATAACGCTACCGCTTCACGCAAGGATTAAACTTAATTGACAAATACATAAAACTTATAGGCAATTGATTTGCATATTTGCATCTCATATAAAATTGTTCATAATCTCTGTTATTAAGGGTCGGTTCCGTACAAGTCAAATGAAGATAAAATGTGACAGGAGAGGAGAACTGCTATATATTCAATGGTTCAAAGTTTCCTAATGAATGACTTTTATCAAAATAATATATGATACAGTATATTTTTGGAGTGGAAAGGAGTGGCCGGTATTAAAAGGCATCCTCAAACAGTTTCTTGACGAGTGTGAGATTTACAGATTACACAGTACCACTTTAACTTTTTAAGAAACAAATAAAGTGACTGGAAGAACATGAAATATTTTATACTGGACACAAGAGGTTTTAAACAGCAGATAGTGAGTGCAGATAGTGAGTCAGTATTGGGGGTTACCCGAATACGGTTTGCTTCAGTGCGTAAAACTCTATGGAATTATTATATTATATGAATATTTGGTTAAAGGTTGCGATTGCCGGAAATAAAGTTTACTATTGTAGACCAATATTCTTGTGGTAAAATTAGATACAATTATGAATCGTTCTTTAATTTAAGAATATTTGGGACACACTTCTGTTGCCCAGAATGAAAATTACTGTTGTAAATGACAATTCATTTAGATTCATCTCTGTGCCATCTAGTTATGATTCACTTAACTTTAGCATGTTCACAATAATATTGTGATAAAACTAATTCCTTTCCTCGCACATATTTTGCAATCAATCGTACCAATCATCATTGTCTCTATTCATACATTATTTATTTTTATTAACGTTAGTGAACAAAATTCAGTATCTCTTTAATCTGCTTCTTTGTGTGGGCATATATAAAAAATACACGTGTGGGAAATGTATATGAGTTCCATTACCGATGAAATTCAAAACAAAAGGTTCTCGTGGTTCTTTCATGGATTTCCAGGGTTCTTCCTCCACCATTAATACTGGCCGCTATGTATAGCCTATATTGTTCTGAAAAATAGCGTTAAACCCTACAACAACAACAACAACAACAACAACAGAATGGAAGGCGATGAAGTCTGTTATGGACAGCGTCGAACTAATGTATGAACAGTTTCTTTGTTTGTAATCCAAATAATTTCAATAAACGTCTTTGTATAGAAATTCTGTATGAGCACTTATATTTATAGGGAAAATAATCACTTATGTTTCATAAAATATAATTTGAACTCAAACTAACCTTTAAGTTTCAATGTTAAGAGCCCAAACGGAACAGTCTATCAAGAAAACAGCTATACACTAATTTAAGACGTCAATCATATCCCCGTATGACGGTCACGTGGTCACCCTTCCATAATAACATAAAAGATTTATACATAACTAACATCACGTAGCTTTTACTGAAATCGATGTTCTTACTCTGGGAATGAATAATAAAAGACAGTTGTTTACCATAACCCTTATTGGTTCTGTATGAAAGTCAGCAACTAGATACGATGTTTTTACTACTGGTTGTTTATCAGTAATATAAAAGTCAGTTCGAGCAGAAAAAAAAAACTGATTTTTTCAAACAAATGTCAAATCCAGCAGATAACGTTATCATTACAAAAACATGTAATATAATTTTAAAATATCAAAATAATTAAATTGCATATACATAACACGCTCATTTTGCTTGTGGGCTTTACACCACATAATGCTTATAATACTGTTGTTTTTTTCACGTATGTGACTTTTGATACCAGGCCAGATTAGGTGGTATCTCATTCCATAGTCTGCTTGTATTTCATCTTGAGTTTGTCTCTCCATTTATGTAATTCTCAAGTCTAGATGAACGTTTGCTGAATGTATGGTCAAGGAGTTCAGACGATCTAATTCAAATACTGTTCAACACCGCTAGAAATTTTATAACTCTTGTCTATTTCTCTCTAGCATCCGTCAACAATGACAATGGGGTCAAATAAATCACTACGCCATCTAGTTATGATTCGATTAACATTAACATGTTCACAAGAACAATGCTAGAAAGCTGTAATTATTTTCCTAGCATATATTATGGAAGCAATCATATCAATAATCAATGATGTTATTCATTCACTACTTAGTTTTCTACGTGATCAAAAATCAACTCATCATTTTTGTATGCGTATATCGCAGGATATACAAATACATGTGTGCGAATACGTGTATGCATACACTGTATTCATTTTCTGATGAAATTCACAAAACATGATGAAAAACTATACAGAGAAACTAAATACGTTTTCACATTACGAAAAGCAAACAAAACATATTTGCCTCATATCATCAATGAACTTATAATTTCTGGTGTCATATTTTGCTATCTATTCAAGGCTCAAGTGCTAGACATCACTATAGACTGCCACACTGCAGACATCGTAGTGATATGACTGAAAAATTGTTAAAAGCTACGTTAAAATCATAAACACTTAAACACACTCATTTCTAGCATGATAATCTGATGTTTCTGATTTCTAAGCTACGTGACAAATGACATTTTGTATTGCGATGTTCAAGTTAGACATCGCATAGTCTATCTCGTCAACTACCATGTGACGTAAAATAATTGCTTTAAACAGTAAATTGGTATGAAATGTATTCAGTCGAGATATAATACCTTTAAGAACTCAGAGGTATTTTGTGTTGCTGCTATTTGAGTTATTTGTTATTTAAATAACTTATATTCTCTGGAAAAAAGAGCATCGTCATCAAAGTTTAAGACAAAGACATTCAGTCGAAATTATTTGGAATTCTAAAGCGGGAATATTAATCTTGATTAAAAACTTCAACAGTTTGCTTCAGTTGGCAAAACTATACAGAATTTTGATATAATTCATTCATTTACGAATATTTGAGGAAACGTAACAATCACCAAGTTTGCGGATGTGAAGCAATAATCGTCTGACAAAACTTGACATAAATTTGACATTGTTCATTTGATAAATAATATTTGGGAAACAGTGCAATGAAAATTACTGTTGCACATGAATATTTATTTGGATTCATGACACCTGATTGAAATTAATCAGACATACAGTTAGGTTTAGGTGCTTTTGCAATGATGGACAAAGAAAATGACTTAATAAATCTTTAATATGATTATGATTGTCAAACATCTTCCAAAAAGCTTGCTTTTCAATCAAAATATAATGGGAAAGAAAATAAAATAACAGCTAATGTATCAGCATTCTAAGAGCGGTTACGATCAACAGATAATGCATAATATGCTTTCAAACTTTGGTCCATACCAGCATGTCCTTTGTATGCTTTGAACAACCAACACTTACAAAACTTGTTTGTTGCACATATATGATTTATGATACCAAGCCAGATTAGGTTGTATTTCTTTCTATATTTTGATTGTATTTTAACTTAATTTTGTCTCTCCATTAATGTAATTCTCAGGTCTATGTCAGCGTTTCCTAAAGGCGTCTGATGATCTTCCTCAACAACTGTTCAGCACCGTTAGAACTTTTCTCTCTAACATCTGTCGAAATCAACACTGAGGTCAAATAAATATCGGCGTCATCTAGTCATGATTCACTTAACATTAGAATGTTCATAAAACAATTTTAGAAAGCTGTAATTTTCCTCGCACATATTTTGAAATCAATCGTATCAATAATCAATGACTCTATTAATTCACTATTTATTTTAATTAATTTTATTGAACATTCAGAAATATCTTTAATCTAATTCTTTGCAAGCGTATATCGCTGGATATTCGAAACGCATGCGCGTGAATGCTGGTATGTATATAGTGTTTTCATTGTCTGATGGAATTCACAGAAGCAGATAGAAGCATTATATCGAGAAATTAAATATTATTTGACACTAAAATCCCTAACAATAAATATTTGACAATGATATCCTTGTCTCATATCTTTAATGACTTTATATTCTTCTTGCTTCATGTTTTACTGTCTAATCACGTTTATCACCACTAAAACAAAATTACGGTTGCACGTATCAAACAATAGATAGAAATAGACTTGAAGTTTCTCCTTTTTGTAAGTTCCAACGGACTCAATTAATTCAAATATTTCGTCCTTAATTTATATCACCACTAACAATATACGATTGTACGTATTAAACAATAGATAGAGACTTGAAGCTGCTTCGCTTTACATATGATGTACTACTGAACTTCTAAAATTGCCTGTGCAACGTAGGCCTCTGATGAAAAAGCTTCTTTCTTGGATCTTTAACGCTGGCTAACCTATGCTTTTTACCATATGCATACATGTAAATTTACCACATGATTCTGATACGTTACCAAACATCGAC
>JAEAOA010000595.1:737500-910000 GCA_016746295.1 Potamilus streckersoni | reverse complement strand
AACTTTGGATTTATGAAATGATTTGTCTACAAGGATGTTTGACATAAACCGTTTCTTTTTGTTGCAATAAATAGCGACGTTCATGTATTCAATTCAATATTAATTGCTTTCAGTCCTTACTTCAGTCACTGAAGGCGAAGATAATTCCATTCATTTTCGGGAGTGTTCTAAAAGTTGTGATGTAATGCATTTGACAAATTCCCTTAGTGATTAATCTAATAACAATATTTGCATCTGGCGCAGAAACTGTTTCAACAAGGAAAGAAGAGGGTGATTTGTGTCTTTCCTAACTAGTATGAGTCGAAAGCGTGCATTAGATAAAAATAAGACTTATTTGAATATGGATCATCAGCTGGGAATGGCTAACATGGGATGAAGACAATCGCAGGTGTTACAGAATTGTTATATATTTTGGCATGAAGGTGACACGGAATCGTACACAATTATGCACATCTGTTATGTCTTTAATGAAAAATAATCATGGGCTGAATAGAATATTATATCAAAAGCAAAATAATAACAGCGTATCACAGACAAATCATTTACCATATAGAACATTTTGTGTTCATAAGGTTAGAATGGAGACAACATCATATCTTGCTTTTAAGCTTTCGGTTTAAATCGGTTCATGTCGCTGATCAACAAAGGATTAATTTGTAAATATGTGAGAAATGACAGCCTTTATTAGTTCCAGGGAGAAATTACACGGTTAATTATGGGATGAAACGCCGATATTTTATGAGAGTTAATTTAAGGTTAACTGAATTCGAAAACATTTTAATATTTCAAGCAAAAAAAATTAAATGGCGACGTATACCAATGGGTATAAATCAAAGTATTTAATAGTATGTATGTATGTATGTATGTATGTATGTATGTATGTATGTATGTATGTATGTATGTATGTATGTATGTATGTATGTATGTATGTATGTATGTATGTATGTATGTATGTATGTATGTATGTATGTATGTATGTATGTATGTATGTATGTACGTATGTATGTATGTATGTATGTATGCATTTATATATGCATGCATGCATGGATACATGTATGTGTGTATGTATGTATGTATGTATGTATGTATGTATGTATGTATGTATGTATGTATGTATGTATGTATGTATGTATGTATGTATGTATGTATGTATGTATGTATGTATGTATGTATGTATGTATGTATGTATGTATGTATGTATGTATGTATGTATGTATGTATGTATGTTTGTACGTATGTACGCATGTATGTATGTATGTATGTATGTATGTATGTATGTATGTATGTATATATATATATATATATATATATATATATATATATATATATATATATATATATATATATATATATATATATATATATATATATATGCATTCTATCTTGATTCATTTTCTATCCATCTTTCAATCACTAGAGTAGACCCTTCAGAGATAATTTTAGTCTTTGCAAGGTCCTTCTCAGACTGGATTCTTGGGGGTGAGGGTGGGGGTGGAGGAGGGCGAAGCATGCGTTGCGGCTACATAGCAATTGGTGTAGGTACATTTAACTAACTTGATACATATTTTATATTGTTCAATGAGTATTATTCAATGTCACATATTAGGGAAATCAATAATTCAATATATATATATATATATATATATATATATATATATATATATATATATATATATATATATATATATATATATATATATATATAAACATATATACATATACATATATATATACTCGACTCTTAGATGATCACAAATTATCTATATTAGTTATTAATGCATAAATCATACTTTGGTGCACTTTGTTTTATAACAGTACCATCTTCGTATTTGTGCAAATATTTTATGGCCATCATGTTCCGCAGTCTAACATCTGAGTATCGATAATATGACCCGTTTTTAATGTTCATACCTCAGTTTGTTTCTTTTATGCATCCTTTAAATGCTAAGTTTAATCGTACCTTCTGTTATTCTGAGACTTTCTGTTTAATTGTTAACTGCCACTGTTAAATGCGTTGTGATGAAATAATCTTCATTAATTTTCAGACTACGTCATATTTAAGTTTGTTTACAACCCATCTGTTGTTTGAAACTTTATATTTCCATTTTCAACTCTATCCCATGTAGTGTTGTAGCAATTCATTTCTATACTTTCTAGTAGTTTCATGTAGGTTTTACCACTAATATTCCCACCATCCCAATAGTCATTCAAGACTTTTTTAAAAACAAAACAACAAAATTTGCGTCTTCATTTCAGATGAAACTGGTAAATACATTACCGAAAGATGACCTAACCAGATATATCACTAAAATATTCTCGATATGCAATCAAATTCAGATGCACTCAGGAATACAACGCTTTTGGGACCAGCAACCGTCAGAATTTAGATGCCATAATGAATGTATAATTTTATAGACGACATACTGACGGAGCCAGGACACAATGTCACTCGTCAGGTCTTAAATCGGAACTACCATGGCAAGAGGAGATCGGCCAGGCCAGAAATTTAAATATGGCAGCCTCTAGTAATGCAATGATAAAGATGATTGAAATTTATTTGTATGGATGATCCTCATCCACACAAATAAGTTTGGCATATATTTAATGTTTCATTGAGGAGCGATCAGACAATTAACTAGTAGACTTGCACAAACTAAACCTGTCACATGCAAAAACGCTTCATTGATTTGCATGAATCTTTTTTTGCGCGTAAGCCTGAATATTATGAAGACGATATAAATATTTGCTGCGAATGATGCTAAAGTCGGGACGGTGTAGTACGATAACGAAACAATCCATCTTTGATGATACTCGGGCGTAAAGCGGAATGCATATTGTTGGCGTTTTAAAAAATGTTATTAGCTAGACCATGGTGATTCAATTGGAGGAGCATGCCTTCCACAAGGATTTGAAGGGATTGCATTGTCATGGATATTTATCGAACTTGCGACCCTAGTATTATGTTCCACCAATTGAGCGATCATGGTTCGTTTGATTAGTAAAACTTTGCTTCTTCTCATCTCTTTTTTTTTTGCATATTGTACACAGAAAATATCAAATGCCAACTAATACAAATATCCATGATGATTAAGCTAATCATCGTTGTTTAGAAAACGTTTATTCAGTAATATATTCAGTAATATAATATTCTAGAAAACAAATAAAATTGACTCAAGGCGATTATATCATGTTAATGCACCATAAGACAAGTTGCATTCTGTTATATTGCTATAATGCAAGGCATATAATGTTCATATAAACAGGGGGGATTTTATCCTGTTAATATAATACAAGGGTATTCTAGCATGTTAATAGAACACAGTGAAGATTTTATCATATTAATTTAACACAAAGAGGATTCTATAATGCTAACATAACTTCACGACGCTCAGTGGGAACTGTGGCTGGTTATAAAAACGATACATAAAGCCAAGATTCTGCTTAAAAGTAAGAGGATTAAAAAATAGTGTATCGATTGATGAATATTAAGTAAACATGTATTAAGATAATTGATATTATTAATATATCCATATTTATACCATTCATTTTATGCCGCTGATTAAACTTCGTATGATTCCAAATAAGTTCAAAACGCTTGTGTCACTTTTTCAAAAGGATTCAAAATGAAATAATAAATGTCCTGGAAACAAAATTCTTGAACCTTAATCTCTATGACTTCTTGAATTATGACAACTCATATTTTACATAAATATTATGTCATAAGTATATAGATCAAGGTGAAAGTCAAAGATATTTTATTTTCTGTATCAGATAATTTTCTATCTTACAATCCGAATAAGATGATTTTCCATTTTAGCTTACAGCAAAATATTTAAGATATCCTCGCCTGAATACATTTATTTAAAAGTATCTGACTGTTATATTAAAGCTACATAAAATGCATCTCCAAGTTGCAATTTGCTAAAGGCATCGTTAATTTAATTACGTGAAGTAAGTGTTATTGAAATTATTTTCCTTGCTCTAAATTCATCATGGATATTTTGTCTCCACGATTTGTTTGAGACTAGTTCACCATTTAAAGTAAAATATTTAGTTTAGACTGAATGTATGCTTAAGATGAACTTAAGTAAAATGGTTTGGTGCATCTGAGATTGTAACTAATGTATTGTATTTATTAAACAATTGAAAAACAATTTAAGGAATATAAACTGAACATTAGTGTAATGATATTTAGAACAGGTTCTACTCTTTTATGAATAGTAAGGTAGAATAGATACATATGCTAAGGTTTTCAGTTTCAAATTTTAAACAAAGATTGATTTGTTGTAATTTATTCGTGATAAGGATTATCATGAAGAGAAACATAAACATTTCTCAGAAAATTAAAGACCCAGACGAGAAGCAACAAATGTTATGTCAAATATTATGTCAGTTATTAATATTGAAGATTGAACATCAGACCACAGCGTTACAAATCTGGCGCGTTGCTGCTGTACTATCTAATAAACATTGTGATTTTACTTTGAGATATTAGTTTTTAAAACAATGTCCCTCCTAGTTAAAAATATATACATTATACAGACTATATTGCAATGTCAATCAAACTATTACTAAATGATCATATACATGTACTTATGTAGCAAAAGCATATTCTATCCAACACTAAAAAAAAACAAAATGCGATTTATTTGAAGTTCCAAGTTGCAGTTCTTTTTCGATTTGACATTAACCATAGACAAACATGGAGTTGAAGTGCGTCTGTATCAACTGTGCACGTAATAATGGTAACGATCGCTGCTTTCATTTCCAATGCAGAATCAGGCAAACATTAATGACAGCATTTGCATCTTAACATAAATGCTCAGGTTTAAAATAATTTTTAATTTTTCTTGTCCTTTAAGAAAACCAATCTTTACAGATCTGCTAGTTCGGACCAACTTGGTAGACACCTTTATTTACTAAGTCTAGCAAATATTTACAAACACTTCCCCTTGACATTGTCGCGATTACATTACATTCTAATAAATTTCTTGATAAAAGTTATACTATGTACATAGTTTCGCAGGAATTTGTTAACCTGTAATCGTTTCAAAACGTTCAAGTACCCATGCTCCCTAAGTCAATTTTATTGGTACGTAGTGTTTGCTTGTTGCAAGCTCTTCATATTTGTATCTGACTATGAGTGCAAAATCACATAGTAAACAAATGTAAGATAAAAGATAAAATAATACACACATTCCAAAATCTTAAGCCTTATACAATTTCATCCAAATCGTGTATTGGTTGCTTCCTATATTATTCCAGAATGCTAATGCGATTACCAGGAGTAGAAATTCGTCAGGTTAGACGACATTATGCTCATTGTAAATTGTGCATTAGTAAAAAGCGCTGGCCAAAGTGAAAGTATTTTCCAGAATCGAGACGAATGAATGAACATGTATTAAAGAACTCAGTAGTTTGAAAAAATGTTTAAATCCAATGGTAATATTCCAAAATTATTATATGCTCATCTTTTTTTCTCTGTTAACTTTATATTGTCAGAATCGTGCAATATTCACCGATATTGAACACCTTCATACTGTATCCCACGTGCAAAGGAACTATTTTCTAACGTAAACAATTGTTTATGAATGAACTAAGGCATATATTTCATAGAAGGCCACATACCAGCAAATGTTTCATAGACAGACACGAGCTAACTGCTTTGGCACATCCAGCGTTTACTTTTTTGATACAATATTTCAAAGTTAACTATATATTGACGCTATACTGGTTCCTCACAATAAAATGTAAGTTATACCTAGAAACTGTCTTCTTTAGCTGTTAATAAAAATGGCCAAAAATATACTTACAATTTTACATCCTGAATTTCCTCAAAAAATATATTAATAATATAATAGGTATTTAAATCTGAATTATATTAGCCATGTCATGGGTTCTCAAGATTAATTACACATTTTGAAATTGTACTTTAATTTCGAGTATATTCCAAGTGTAGTTATATCCTCCTTACTGCACTCAAAATAAAATAAACATTAAATTCCAAAGCGTGTTTTCGATAATTGCAATGGAAAGGCTTCATAATTTTCACACATTGTGATCTGAATCATTCAAAGACAGAAAAGAAACACGCATGCCGATATCAACACAACTCAAAACATTAAATTGGCAGACGCTGCTGGAAACCGATGCAAGTCACTTCATGTAGATGAATCCAGACAATAATCAAAAGATTGCGTTGAATGGACAAATATACCAAAAGGAATTCATTCCAGATCAAGTGAAAAAGTTGTTGCAATGCGTATTCATCAACAATATTACTCCAAATTTCAATTTTAAGTAGAGCAAGCGCCATTTTCTTTTGAAACTTACGTCTAGCGTGCGCCAATTTCATATTTATCTGGGTGGAGTTATGTGCTTATTAATAATGTTGTGTAATGATCCATCAACGTTTATATATTTATTTCGGAATGCGGCGGAAATTTAGTTACTTTGTTTCTTTCAGTGTATTTTTATTTATATATTTAAGCCTTGGAAAGAATAATAAATGAACATATAATAAATAGGTTACTGTATTTTTATGGGAAAATACGAACTCGTTTTGTCAGAAGGATATACTGCACTCCCAAGGTCTTGCAGTGTATCCATCCGAAAAACTCGTTCATATTTTCCCATACAAATGCAGTAGCATATAATTACATTACAGTTACAGTCCGTTTGATTCAGTTGATCAGGAAAAGTGCTTTACGTTCTCTAATACATTCCCACGCACATTGCCTTTGTCACTGATGACAACAAAAATATTTTCAAAATGTCAGTAAAGAATATACATAATTTCAGAGACTGGCAGCAAGTAGTTACAACTCGTGTTTCATGATTCACACACACACATATATATTTTTCATGGTATAAAGTACATTTATAAATGGCCTCGAATTAATTTATGCAAATGAACCACACTTGAACTCAGAATTTGAACGAATCTGCATTACTAATTATATCCAAATGCAGACAATCGTAAATATACTAAGCAGAAGATATCACTACACTAACTGCATCAGTAATATATATATATATATATATATATATATATATATATATATATATATATATATATATATATATATATACATACATTTTGATCACAATATTGGTATTTTTCAAAACTCTTTCGTTTATTAAACCGTCTTCAATTTCCTTTCCAAACTTCTGTAAAAAGATACAGATTTGTCCACTAAAGTGGACTTAATTGATTTAATTTAGGTTATAACTGCAGTGTCTATAAAAACAGCTTACAACTACATCACCAAGCGTACTTCATTTAATGGTACCAAATATAAATATGTTGAGGCAATTATTATTGTCAAGAAATAAATACGATTTTACATGGAAAATTTGTCATATGAAATATAGTTTGGATACCTGCAATTAGCAGTGTTGATCTCAAATCAATTTAATTCAAATAACCATTCGTTTTGCGAAAACTCAATCTTAGTGAAACTGTTGTTTATAAGAGTTTGTAATTGTATATTGTCTATAGGATACGTCTGAGAGAAATATTATCAGCATGAAGTGACATAGGGATATTTACATCATCTGCACTGATATGTATGCATCTCCGTTAGATATGCAGGAGAAGCATGAGAGGAATTAATTAATTTTGAAAAATAACTTGTTGAAGTATAATGTTTCGATAATCGTTATTGGCCTGTAAATTATAAGGAAGCACAATTACCGTTATTGTAAGGAGGGGGTTGCGTTTGCTGAGTTTTCATGTTTATAATGCTATTTATTTCGTGTATTAGACAGAAAGATTTATATTAGTTGTATACATTATGGTGTTAGCAAAAAATCTTTAAATAAAGTTTCGTCTGTAACTTATATCGTTAGAATATATCTATTAGTAATGCTAATTAATATCAAAGTTATGAATGAAAGAGAAACATCAACTAAACATTCTTATTGATCATGAAATATGTTTCTAATGTAAACGAATGACAATTAAGGAACAGTCATTGCTTGCATAAATATCGGCACTCTATTGGTAAATCAACTCCAGTGCCACTAACTTCATACATTTTAGTAACCTTTGGTAACAAAGAATTATCCTGCATATTACAAGTGACTGATTTCAATAAGGCTACGTAGAACAATTACATTAAAGACATATGTACATAAAAAAAATTGTCCTCCAGTGCAAATGTGTTTTATTCCAGTATTTCCGGTCAAATGTATCCAATAATACACTTTGATAATCTATAACTTATGTTCTAGAATAGCGATGTTTATATTCCCCAGTTCTTCAGTCACTTATTTCTTCTAATCACCTTCATCTCATAATTAATCAATACATAGCGATTTTTAATAAGCATAATTAATTTCTGTGTTACGATTCCCTCAGATGCGAACATTAAAATAAATATTTCTGATTCTGCATTGCAGTCGATGCAGATAAATTATGGGAATATTGGATAGGGAATGGACCCAAATGATTAATATACACGTTGTATGGTAGAAAGTAATGGCTTCTGCGCCACGAAAATTTAATTTAGTAAAATTATGCACATAAAAATACATATTCACATTCTATTTAATGTACAAGAAAATTAGTGATATGTAATAATCGGTTGGATCTGACTTAGTTATGATGGGTTTCCTTCTAATGTAGAATGTTTATATGTCACTATATACGCTTATAACTGTTTTATTAAATTCTAAGAAATAGCAACATCCAAAATACAAGTGTGTTTAGTTGAGAATTAACCTATTTTGAACTGAATCAGGAACATTTAACAAACTAGATCATCGCGAAAATTTTGCCATCACAAATATATTATGCAGTGTCTCCATTTTTTGCCTAGAACATTTAATATCACAGCTGCATTAAGACATTGTCATACTGCTCTTTATTTGGTGAAAAAAGAGTCAATTATTCCAGCAAGATCGATTAATCTGCAAACATTGCTGCCGTCGACTCATTTTTCTACTTGATGTGGATTTTACGGAAGAGAAAAAAGCGCAAATAATCCAGAGGAATAACAGGATCTACAATAGATACCACATTCACTGTTGCCTGACTTGGAGTCGTCGATTTATCCTGGAGATTACAAAGGAGAAACTTCAGTGGGTTTCTTCTGTACACTCAAGGCCAAATTATAGTTTGATGTCCCTGTCGATGTTCGGTAAGTTGTCCGAGTCATGTGGTAAATTTATATGTATGCATTATGCAAGGAGCATACGTTAGCCACCATTGAAGACAGAAGAAAGAAGAGTATTCATCACAGGTCCACGCTGCACAGACGATATTTTAAGTTTTTTCGTGCAACATATGTTAAACAAGGATTAACTTCAAGTCTCTTTCTATTTATTGTTCGATACATGCAACAGTATTTTCTTAACGGTGAGTAAAGACGAAATATTTGAATCAATAAAGACTATTGTAGCATAATAAATGTGTCCAATAATGAAGATGGGATAATATAATGCGTCCACACCTGTAAATGTCATATTATTAAATGTCATCTTTCTTGTTTAAAAATAAATATTTTTCTAATTAAGCATATCAGATGATATATAGTAAAACTTTAATGTAGTTTACAGTCATTCTCATATTCGAACACAAATGCACAGCGGATATTGCTCTCACACAAAAGCATACGACAGTTACATAACATATTAGTCATAGATAAACGTGATTAGAGATTAAAATATGAAACAAGAGTCGATACGTTTATATAAGACAAGGATATCTTTGTCAGGCATTTATTGTTTGTTTTTCTTATTGTCAAAACATATTTAGTTTCTCGATATACTTCTATTTCTTCTATCGCCTGTGAATTCCGTCAGAAAATGCATACACTATATGAATATCAGTATCTGCCTACATGTTTTTCGGAAGTCAGGCGATATATGCATACAAAGCAATAGATTACATACGTACTTAATTTCTCCACTTGAATTCAGAAAAATGAATAGCGAATGAATAGCGTCAATGCTTGTTGATACGACTGATGCCAAAACCTGTGCGAGGAAAAGAAACACAGCGGTTTAACATTGTTCTTGTGAACATGGTATTGGTACCTGAATCATAACAAGATGGCGCTGAGGTTTATTTGACCCCATTGTCAATGTCGACAGATGTTAGAGAGAGAATAGACAAGAGTCAAAAAATAATCTAACGGTGTTGAACAGTAATTGAAGATCGTCTGAACGCCTTGACCTTAAATTCAGCACCCGCCCGCCTATACTAGAGAATTACATTCATGGAGAGACAAAATCAAGTTGAAAAACAAGTGGTTAAAATTCAGATAGGAAATTATTGTATAATGTAATTTAATTATTTGCTTGTTAGTTTGAATTTCGTTAACAATTGCATCGGCTGTTTTTTGTAATGATAACATTTTCTACCTGATTTGATATTTTTAAATATTGAATTCAGTTCTGTTTGACATTTCTTTTATGTTTTACTAATAAGCAAGTAGTAGTAGTAACACTGTATATAGTTGCTGTCCTTCACTCAGAAGCGGTAAGGATTCTGGTAAGAAACCTTTTTTATCCATTCCCAGAGTAAAAACCATTGATTTCAGTTAAGACCACACTAGGTGTTCGTAATGTTAGGCATCTAAAAATCTTTTTTGTTGATCCGGAATGGTGACCACGTGACCCTTATACGGGAATCTGTTTTGCGCCTTAAATTAGTGGATAAATGTTTTCTTGATAGAATTTGCTCAGTTCGAGATCTATGGCAGTTAAATGTATTTTGTTGTAACTAGTTTGAGTTGACAGTCTATATTTTTGGACACAAGTGATCTTTTCCCTGGCATAAATAAATGCTCAAGACTAATTCTTGGACAGCAACATTATTTGGAACGAAGAACTGGAATTTTATTTTCTGTGATTCAGTAATGATGCTGTTTAGACATCATTCTGACGCTGATATTTTAATCAGAGGACCTTTATGTTGTATTTCTTTGATTAATGTTGGATTTGATTGGTAGAATCGTACTTACATTTTCTTATTGTTGCTTTGGTTTTCTAGGAAAATACATTACTTCTTTAATTTTACAAAACTTTCTGCATTCACTCTTTTCATGATACTTTTTAGAAGAGCCTAGACTCGTAAGAGGGTATGTAAAAAGGCTTGAAACAATATAACATAAAACATTAGTTTCTGATCTTGACCGCTCATTAAATGCTTATATATATTCTATATTATACAGAATGATGACCTCGATATAGAAAATAAACAATAATTCATTATTACGCATGATATGCTTCAGATACGCATATACTTATTGAAAACAGACCATGAGAATGCAATCTAGAGACTTTCAGATATTTGTTTTATATATATATATATATATATATATATATATATATATATATATATATATATATATATATATATATATATATATATATATATATCAATTAATTAGATGACTTATTGATTATATCCATTATCTACTACATTTACACCTTTTTGCATCTTAATGTTCTTATTAGTTTACTAATAATTTATATTTCTCATAAAGTTATGTTATCTGCAAATCTCACACGCATTACAAAATTGTTAAACGCAGCCCTTTAAAACCTGCCTGTTCCTCCCACGCTAGGAGTATACTCTCTCGTATATCAATATTTTCTAATGCTGAAATTGATTTGACTTTCAGCAAACATAACAAAGATTTGTTAGAATTAATCTCTTGTTGCGACTAATTTTTGACCTGTAAATTTACAAATCAATTCTATTTTATTTGCATCTGTCAATTAAATCTAAACCTTTAGTAAATTGGTAACGTTATTCTTTTTATGAAAGAAGAAGCCCACCAAGATGATCAGCTGTATCTGTAAGAACGAGTATTCCTCAAATTACTATACTCAGACGTTACAATTTTAATATGAATATAAATTTATGATGACAATGACACAAGGAATATTATTGATGATAAAACAACATGTATGTGAAAATATCATATTCATATAATTCAAATATTTTCTCATGAAATTGTCCTTGTGTGTGGTTTAAAAAATACATGTGGTTATCTCAATGCTAAACAAAGACATCTTTTCATATAGAGAATTGTTGTCGTATTATGAGTAAGTATATTCGCCCACTCCAAGATATGTTTGTTTTAGTTGAGTCACGATCGTCAACATAAAAATATATATACATAATTTAAATAACGATTATATTTACAGATATTAAAGCTTTGGAAATGAATGACAATCGTTATTAACTTAAAAGATTTGAGTATGTTATATTGGTACGTTTACATTTGTTTACAGCATTTTGATTCTGGCGGATTTTCTATTCAATTCAGACTATAAATGTATTTTGTAATGCTAAAGTTGACGGATTGCTATGAGTGGAACTCACAATGACCCACAGGATCACAAAATGACAACTGTTTACAGGCGCCATATGGAGTAAATGAAATATAAAAACTAAGAAAGTCCAAGGCACAAAACACAAATGCCCCAAGCTGTGGAGTAATTATGTTGAAATCAATTATGCACACTTAAAATATTCGCGAATAAATTGTCATCAACAATTTATTAAGCAGCAGGGAGGGCGAACCCTACAAATTTTTGCGACAAAATCGATTAAAGCCTCAGAATGCCAATGGAGCCCTTCCTACGAAATCTCATATTTCAACCCAAAAAAAATAAAGGCCCCATTTACAATGGAGCCTTAGCGATTTTGTTGTAAACATGTTGTCATAACCTCAAATTGCTGCCAATTACTATCATCTACGTCGCAAATATATTGTCATAGCCCTCCCTGCTGCTGGAAGGATTTCAGGGTTAATACAAATGATTTAACTGAATATTTGTTAGTTTTTCACAAACAGACTAATCGATAATACTTCATCACGTAGATCAATCAAATTATTTGACTGATCGGTGAGTGTAAAATTAATTCTAGTTAGCGAATCATTTTGACATTGCATATAAACTGGATTAAACTGATTCTCAACAATTAAAAATCCTGGAGGAGCTGTTGGCGTAAATGAATAAAGAATGTAACCTTGTCGGGCTTGATTTGATTGCTCGAGATTAATTTGATAGCTTCCATCGATTACATCACACGTTGAATTAAGCGCGATCACCGATGTAATGTCCACATTGTTCGGTGCGATATGTCTACCGTCGCCGTTTTGAGAATTATTTTGAGTCAATATAGTTGGTTTGGGTTGTTTATTTTTCCATTCGTCATGTATTATTCTGAATCCCTCGTCGATGGCCGCTCTGAGATCTCTCTTCAATTCTGCCATGTTATATCCTGGTAGTTTAAACGTTGGAATATCTTCAACGGGGATTTTATATTTCTCTGCAAAAAACTTACTTAATTCAGGATCACCTGCTATTTCTTGAATGGTTCGAGAATGATATTTTTCTGCGTCATCGATAATTTTATTACATGTAGCTACCACGCTGATGAATTCGTCTTTAGTGAGTGAACCAGATCTTAGAGATACTAACAATAACGAAAGATCATTATTTATCGCTGTGAATCTATCAGTAATACGACGTTCATCTAACTCCTCATTAATCTTTTCATTCAACTCTTTCTTCAATTTCTCCTTCACCTTTTCATCCCTATCTTTCTCCAATTTCTCTATTCTCGCCTTCATACTTTTTAAAATGCCAGCCACGATCCACTCACGAATCGCCTTGCCAAGGAGATTAGAAGATATACTCCTGCGATTTCTATTACCTTCTACTGGATTCTCGGCTGCTATCTTATCAGTGATATAATCAGACTTTACCGGCTCGGGTATGGAAGTGCTAGCATTTCTACCAGGTGGATCTTCGGGCCATCCTAATACTGTTCTTATAGAACTGTTATAAATATCTACAACATACCCAAGAGAGCTTATTTCAATTGCAGATGATAGTGTTGGTTCATGAACTGTTATCGCGATTTTTGATTCCCTTCTAGTAATAGATTTTACTCTATGTTGTAATTCATTATTAATTTGCTCAATTTGATAGGACCCAGTTGGTATTGAAACAACGTTCCAATCTGGAGTGTCATCTTTTTTATTCTTATACGCAAACACCAAAGAATTACTAGGTCTCTGACCACCAAATGTAACCGATCTGATATTAGGCCAACTATGATACACTCGTAATTTTGAAAACGCAATTTCCTTTACTGAAACAGGTCAAGGGAAATTTACACTGAATTCAGGGTTTGTTGACGATATTGATATCATGCTTGTTTTCCGCGTAGTGGTATTTTCTGCTATCCGCTGAAGTAGTTGAATCTCTTGCGACATTATTATTATTATTTACAATGAACAATTTCGCAATAGATGAAAAAACGCTAGCGTTTTTAATCGCAGTATCATAAATACGTACCATTGCGGAGAACTCGTCTTCGGTAATTATCGTATCATCAATCGATGATGACATCAACGAGGACAATTGTGAGTAACCGTTAGATACTGTTTGATGTTTTACTATTTAGTCGTTAAGTTTTTCTTGAGAACACGATGATCTTTTTTAGTAATAGCATTTTCAATCCCAGCAAATGTTCTCACCGCGAAAATAGCAATTGGGACAGCAATCGGAGCTACCAGTGTTACTGAAGATAGTATAATACCAGCACCGGCCATTATACCAGATACCGAGTATACTGTAACATCAATCGCGGTAATTCTCCTGCGATATTTTTTAATTTTTATTTCATACTCATCAATGAGTGTTTTGAGTTTCGTTAAAAACTCTTTGACGGTATCATAGCGATATTGCGATGACGGAGTCATATTATTTTAAAACCTCAAGTGGTTTTTAATTGTTAAAAATTCTAATTTAGATCAGCTACAAACTCCATGTACCATACAAATAATGTCTTATTTAAATTAGGATCAGTGCTTGTTATTGTAAACTGTTCGTATTCACCCACGTCAATAGTCGTTGAAATCACGTTCTTGTATCCATATGAAGTCGAGGATGATATATTAAACTGATTCAGTGACACTATTGTTAATCGATAAATACCCTTGTTTGACAAAGTGAGAGTTATTGTATTCTTTTTAGGTTCCCAATCTAATGATCCAGAGAGAACTGTGTATACCATATTTATGACATTCTTCTCATGAGGAATCTTTATTTTTTTAAGTAGCGGAAGATTGTTTTTGAACGTTGTAATATCCGTGTTGATTGCTTCCAATTGCCGATTAATCGCTGGTATTTCTTCAATGGATTTTTTAATATCCAGAAGTTTGATATCTACTTTATCAAGTGGAACTCCCAAAAATTTATCAACAATGTTTTTACGAAATGTTGAAAACTGTTTTACGTGTTCTTCATATCTTAATTGAAATGTTGCAAATTCCAACATAGATGCTTTTATCTCTGCAATATTCGGTGTGTTGGTTATTTGTGGATTTCCAATGAATTCTAGCAGCTGTTTGTCGATTTTGTCTACGGTTGACTTTTGTAATTCATAGAATTTATTGAATTCAGCTTTATGATTGTTATATTCATCATTGAGTGATTTTAACGCGTTTACTGTGCTATCTACTGTTGTTAGTTTATCCGTGATCGTCGAAACAAATACCCCGGGTTTGAGTTTTCCATCGTTTGAATATAACGCTATTGTATTTTCAACGACGTCACGTCTTCGTATTAAGATATCATCCATTGACACATTACTAGATTTCAATTTGCCCTGGCGATCTTGAAATACAACTATTTCCCCAGGATCTACACTTGACAAGTTTAATGTCTCGGCGATTTCATCTTCGATTATTTTTTTTACATCTTCGACAACGAATTTACTATCGGTTTCTGTTTTTTTTTACTCTGATAGAGGTCGTCCCCAAATATCAATCATTATACGAAAACGTTAACGTTTTTCTAAATCATTTCAGATTTTTAATTGTAAATAATATCTAATTATGAAATCATTGACGATGGTGAAAACGCTAGCATTTTTGCCATTGCCCGCTGGTATCTTCATTAACAACAACTTGCGGTGGTTTCCTTGGAGATCTAGATATCTCTGCAAGGACGTTTAATACTTCACGACCGCATATCGGTGGATCATTTAAATGTTGTGTTGGTAGCGTGGAATAAAAAATTGGAGCCAACGATGACTTTGTCATTGTAGATACATATCGCATAAATTCTTTTGGTGAAGCTAATCCATATGAATCAAAATAGAAAACTCCACGTGGATCAATTGCATATGCGACCCAATGAGTTCCTTCTCCGCTGCTGTTATCAAGATTGATAATACCCGTTTCATTTTTCATTGGTTTTGACGGTAATTGATCTCTCATGAAAACTCCTCTAAAGTTTTTTATTGATAACGATTTTACAGCATCAATTAAATCAAAATTGGACATTGGTGAAAATCCAAGGGATTTTTCCACTAATAAGCCGTTCCTGGTATTCTTAGGCCCGCGCCCTTGTACCAATTGTGTGGGGTTCCTGGTAGTCTTAGACCCTTTCCCTTTTTTTATAGCCATTCCCAGTAGCTTTTATCAAGGCCATTCCTGCAGCAGTACCAACGGCTCCTAACGCTGCCGCCTTCGCAACCGCTGGGGCAGCCTCTGCAATCAATGCTGGAATAGCAGCTAACAGCTGGAGTATACCACCTGATTTTATCATACTGGCGATTGCTGCTTTCGAAAAATCAATTTGAACTCCTCGTTTGTTCTTTAGCGCATCATTGAAATGTTTTATTTGACGATCTGTCAATGATAATTTATGGGCACCACCGGACATTTGAGTGGGTTTCAGCGTTATTGTGGTTCCACATTCTTTAGCCGACTTTGATTTAAATTTCTTGACCTGACCATCAGTCAACTGGACATTAACAATAATATATGTCATTCTATTCTAAAACGTAATGTACACTTTTAATTGATCTTATTGTGAAATTCCTATGGATTTTATAACTACATGTTTTCCACTGGTGCATCAATAAGTCTCATTCGTCCGCCAACTCCTTCTAACAACATTGATTTATCACTGAGAATGACAGCAACTGCCCTACAATCAGCTATACCAGCAGGGCGTTTTAACCGAGCTTGGAAGTATATATCAACAACAGATTGTCTCATCATGTCAAGATGTTCCAATGAAAAGTAATAAATCGGATAGTGTTTTTCAAAATCAATTTGCGATATTTGCAAACCAGTATCAACATTTTGATCACGACCTATAAACGACAATATTCTATGATATACACGTGCTACGTCGTTGTTATTATAATCAAGCTGTACAATCTCTGTTGGCTCTTGTTGTCCGTTTATTCTCAACGAAACTTCACGTACTCCTAAATTATCAAATATCATATGACTTGATAATTGACAACCCACTCGATTTGCATCCTGTAACGCTATAAATATATGACGTGGAGCTGAAAAACCTTGTTTTGATGCTAAGTGCCATGTAAATTTGCCATTTACATTATCCTGCTTCATATCAGTCGTTGTTGTTAGCCAACTTAGCAATGATTTTCCATCTGTGTCCATAAACGATAGTAATTGTTGCTCTATTGCGACTGACGGAGTCAAGACAGCCATCCATAGACCCAATTTATTTAAATTGACCTTACCATCATCAACACCATTAGCACGCCAGATTGCATCATTGTCATTCTCCTTTTGCACTAACACGACTGTATGCTTTGCTCCATAGATGACTTTTCTGACATTTCTACAGAATCCGAATATGTGATGTAACGGAATTGCACATGAAAACCGTCGATGCTGTCCTTCCAATGCTCCCTTTCGTGTTGCAAATCCTAGATTAAAAATTATCATTGACCCTTTTTAAAATGTCGAATTCAGCGGCTGGTCTATCTTAACGGTCTAGATTATCTGCGAGTTGTTGATCAGCGTCTGCAGTATCTCTCGCAGTTCGTACTTTAATAAACTGAATATGGTCAGGATGATTAGAAGTATCTATAGCAAACATCATAGACGGACCAGCCGACCTTGTATAATCATCAGAATATCTCGCAAGCCCGATTATTGTTGTTGCAATATCAACATCTTGTTCTATTGATTCAATTTCTTTTCCATCAATGATATATCTTGCACTGTTAAATAGCAACATAATGCCATTATTTACAAAACCAACTCGGATATTTAGGTCATCCTCATATGGTGTATCAGCTGCAACATTTGTTACAAGCTCTACTTCTACTTCAATAAACGCCTCACACGGCAAAAAGTATCTACTTGTATCTTGAACTTGAAGTTCAACTCTTCCCCGTTGATTAGGCTCTCATACAGGATAGGCATAATAATGATAGTTAATTTTAGAATCATCTTTATTCACCGGTGCTGCCATATCACACGCTGGATCAGCGATTTTTTAAATGCCATTTATACTAAACACTATCGTTTTTCTAAATGTAGTAATGCTAGCAATTTCTACTATCATCTTCTTTTTCGTCTGAAATTTTTGTACGATTTCCTCCAAGACCGCTTCTCGCTATCATACTTGCAATATTACTACTTTCTGATGAAGTCATTGCCAATGATGCTAGTTTTTGTTCCACTGCGTTATTTATCACTTTACTGACATTTGCAGGCATCATTGTTGTTGAAGGTAGCGGTGAAACCATTTGTGGTGGTTTTCGTCCGAATCTAGATTTCACCAATGACGTTATTCTATTCTTTGCGGTAGAAAAGGCCGTTCCTGCAAGATCTCCAACAGCGTAAATTCCCTTATTACGAATAACATCAATGGCTTTCATCACTAATTGTTTAGCAACTGGTGCTACTTTTGGGGCTATTCTTGTGAATAAACCCGCTATGGTATTTCCAAGGCCGTCTCCATAGTATGCCCCATAGACGGGCAAACTTGAGGTTACCACATACACGTTTGTTAGTTTATCGTGATTATAGTGTACTATCATCTTATTTGAAATGGCTTGGTAATTTCTAAATGCAAGCATTTCAGAAATTTCAATCGCTATAATAACCACTAAATTTCCCTGGAATTCCGTCCATTAACTCATCCAAGAGTTCTCGATACGTATGAACATCAATTATCCCCCCTTAGAATAATCGTCTGCAAATATCAAATGCCTCATTAGTTATTTCGACTGAGTTATTACCAGCTCGCTTACCTCCCATAAGAACCTCAAGTCGTGATATATTATTAATGATATTACTAGGACACATATGAGAATCATGATGAGAACTCCCATAACCCTCTCCTAAAGCACTTGCTGGTTCGGATTTTCTGGAGATTGTTGACCTCGTCCTCGTCCTCGACCTCGTCCTCGACCTCGACCTCGACTCTGTTGTTGTTCTTTTCGTTGTTCTTTTAGTTGTTGTTGTATACCATACGTATCAACTCCCATTTTAAAAGCTCTGTAATTCAATGTATCCCCTTTTAACTTGCCGGGGTCTTTTTTATTAATTTTAAATATCCAAACCACCCAGTCATCTCGTTTTATTGTGTTTTTTATACTCGTCTTTTAAAAATTCCTCCCTTTTTTCATGATAACTTTTGATAGCGAAGTCACCAAATGACGTATAGTCTTTAAGTTTCAGCAATGGAATTTGTCTGATTTTTGCTATAGCTTCATCGGTGAATTTCTCGTTAAAAGGAACACCTTTTTTAGTGGAAACTTTTTCAATAGAATCACTAGTGATTCCACTAGCACCTTCAACGGGGTTATCATCAGTATCAATATTACCAATTTGTTGTATTTCTCGCTGAGTTTGTAACTCACCTGAAAGCTGTTTTATTCCCTCCTGAGTTTTTGAGTCTCTGTAGCAATCTTTCCCAGCACATCAATGATAGGTACTTCTTTTCGTGTTCCCTCTTTAGGGATGTCGCTGTATATAGCACGTTCTGTTGCAAGTTACATGGGCAAAAAGCTGTTCACTCCCAATAGAAAAGTCAGTCTGCGCTTGCTATCTAATTTGTAGTTTATCTCGCACGTCATCTCGAATTGGTATAAACTTTTTCAGTAATGCTAACCTCTCGCGGGTTAGTCTGGTAGTTAATGCTTCTGATGTCATTATTGGAAATGTTAACGTTATTTCAATTGTGGGTTTTCAGTGGTTTCTAATTCCATCCCAGAGGGATTTTCAATGCTTGCATTTCCATTTTCGCTTCCAGACTCATCAATCAAACGTCTTATAGATTTCACTTTCAAAGCAATCTCTGACCGAACTTGGTACTGTTCCCCTAGTTTTTTTCTAATTGCTTCAACTATACTAAATAGCCGAATGAATATATTAATATCATTGTTATACAAATAAACATTAACCGCTTTTTGGATTCTTCCATGTTTCAATTGTATATTAGTTTGTTCAAATTCATTCAAAAGTCTGTCTCCATTCAAAAATTCAGAAAGTACGATTCCTTGATTCTTAAATTTGATATTTCTGCGATTATAGATGTAATACCTTGAAATTCCATTTATTGAATATTATTAAAAATGTATTTTCTTATCTTAAAAATATTATTTAATATTTCTATCGAAGATATTCATATTAATATTCATATTTAAGCATATTTAATACCCAATCCAACATACAAAAAAGGGACATATACAATGCTTGGTCATCTCCTTCGAGTTAATAGGCAGATAGTTAAGCATACATTAAAGACTTATACAATACCCTAACCCCCCAATCGAGTTCAAGGGCGGGCTATATGGGTATTAGACTCAGAAACCATAAGCGGTTTCACACAACATGTAACATATAACATGAAGCCTTATTTGGAGACAGCACATTCTTGGAACTCATTTAGGTGCCTTCGCATTCAAATAAGCCCAAGGGCCCCAAACATAGATCTCCGACGGAAGCTCTAACGTAAAGGGTTATATTAGATCTCCCAGAAGATATGTTGTGGGGGGACAGTACATTACATATAGGATGGTATATATACAATGAGATGATATGATATGTGATAGCACAGGACGATACAGACATGAAACGACGGGGCGGACTTACTACACCCAATCTACCAATCAAAAGCAACCCAAGAAATTAACCATGGTTGCAGTTGAGAAAAATCAACCACACCATGTCAATGGCTTGGGTAGTTTTGATTGGCAGATTGGGCTTCGCTTAAAGCCCCAAGCTTTTACTGCTCATATTATATATAAGGCGATAATAAGGCCAGTGTCGATAAACGAGTGTGTATTTATTTCCCTAGATACCTAATAAATGACATTTCATAGTGAAAATTGTGTAGTAATTTCAATGGAAACTAAATATTTAAATAAAACATTAAAAAAGGAATACAACTGTTAAATAATAGCGAAAATTTTATTAATTTCTATAATATTACGTGTTTATTCGTAATAATAATGGATTCATGACGACATAACTCTGTCATGGGACCTGTTATGAGTTTCAGTGTTATACTATATGTATTTATACTAAAAAAACTGAGTTACATGTAATGTGCTTTACTATTTTGACCTCACATACAATCTATTTTAATTTGTATTATTAAAATACTATAGTGGTTGTTGTGTGCCCTTGTGGAAATTACAAAGTAATTTCATTTTCATCCAAAATCTAAACAGCTGTTAACGTGCGTAATTGGGATTTTTAAAAAAATCTATTAATAGAACCCTGACAAACAGAGGTACAGACTTCCCAACATGAATGGTTATAAAGGTGTTTTAATCTATATACAGACTGGGAAATCTGACACACACAATACCCCCGTTTAATAGTTTTTATTTTCTCGTCAATAACCCAACATTTTCTAAATAATTACAGAAAAAACATTTATATACACGCATTCCTCAGTGACGTGTGAGTCGATACGCGCGTTCCGGTGCAACAACCATATTTACTACCTGTTTGTTATCGATCGTGTGTGGCTGTTCCAGCTACTGACCTTGGCTGTTCCAGCCTACGGCGGAACGCTTGACATTTGTCATTTACTTTTTTAATACATGTATGCGTGGACATTGCGAATAAGTATTGGAAAACAATATATGTACATAATAGCTTATACTGAGAATAAATAAAATGATATTAACGCGAAACTCGCTTAAGTTGGTTTATTCGTCGGCAACACTGTCTTATAAAAGAACATTATGTACGCAATAAATACTACAGATGGATTATCGCAGCAGCAGAGAGGTCGAATCGGATCGTGTAAAATTTAATTTTTACAGCTTTGAAAACGCTTTTAGCGTTTTCCCCTATGGGAATTAACACAGATAATCGACTACTTTACCCTACGGCTAATTGCGCATGAATTATGTCATTTTTGATGATTATTGATGACTTTTGTGTCATTTTTCGGCCACGTTTCTATGAAATATAATTTTACAGCTTTGAAAACGCTTTTAGCGTTTTTCCCTATGGAAAATAACACAGAAAATCGACTACTTTACCCTATGGTAATTGGTCTGAATTGTAATAAAATACCATAAAATCATGCAAAAATGACACAAAATTGGCTGAAATAGCATCAAATAGCATAAAAAAGGATCATTAAAAAACTTTTATTTATAATTAAAACTCGCTATTGAGAGTTATCTTGTAAATAGGAAAACTTTATTCTATGTCCATTTTTCTTTGAGATAGCTGTTTGATAAATCCCTTCAGCAACATATGGTACTGAAGGCATACATATTCCAAAATATATCCCTGCAGCATTCATTGATTGAAAAATTCTTTTTTCATTCGTCTCTGTATCAAATGACTGTACTGGTCTCTTTCCAACTGACTTACAAGTTCCTGTCTTTCTCTATCTTGTATTATCACTTTGAGAAATGCATTGCAAATTTTCAAGAGAATTATTTTGAGGAACAGAATCAATGTGATAAATAACACAGCCATCTTTGATCGGTCCCATATAACACTCAAAGTCTGCCCTATGACAGAGATATACCTTTCCTCCAGCAGTAAGACACAAATATCCCTGATTATTAACAAACCCAATACGCTTCTTTAGTCTACGGTGTCTAACAACACCTTCACGAGATATTTCATAATTAACAAGTTCGGAGTGAGGTCTGAATTCTTGCTCTATTTATATACAATAATACTATTTGTCTAGTTCATCATTTGCTTTATTTATAAATCTATTAATGTAGTCTTGAGGGGTTTTTATGATTTTTTCCTTGAAAGAGTCATGGTTAGGGTCAATGATAGCGTGTTTTATTCGTTTATCATAATAACGTTTCAATTCTCTAAACCGCTTACCTCCACAATTGATACATAATTGTGATTTTCCTCTCACACCCACCCCACAATTTATGCATGGGGCCGGGCCTGTCGAATTATTTCTGACGCTCTGTAAGTGATGTCCACAGAATTCATCTCTACACGATTTATTGCATGGGGTTACTGATCCAATCATAAGCCATTTGCAGTGATTCATTAATTATAAACAAAATTTTCTATTTAAATGTTTGCTTTATTTATATGAATGAAGAATTCAAGAGATTATCGACAATCAAGCCTTGTTAAAATATTAAATTCAATCTCGATAGAACCCTCGAAAACGTACCAAAAGAGAGAATATATAAAAAAAGTCTGATTAGAAAAATACAAGATTGTGTTAATGAGTTTAAACTGGACGGCGCATCACACATCTGGTCAACATTTAAAATTGAAGGTGTTGTTGATGCTAGAATGAATGATGAAACGGCAGCTATGATACTATCACAACCTAACAATAATAGGTATTTTCTCAGAGTGAAATTCATTATCAATTTAGAATCGGGCAATTGGATTATACGGGACAAGTTTGATCCAATTCTCAAAGATAGGACAACAGTTATTGCTAGCCGTGATTCCAGACCAGGGCTGTTAACTGGAATTGATAAACCATACTATGAAAAAGAGTATCCTGAAACAGCAATTGTTTATGGGATATATCCGTTAAATAAGAAACCTGACATCGGAAAACTAGCACCAATGTAACAGAAAACGTCAGTGGTAAAACCAATCAATTGTGTAGCAGAACAAGTAATAGAACACTTTACAAATGCACTCCGTGGGAATAAATTAACCGATCTAAGACGTAAAAAAATAGATCAATGGGAGCTAACAGTGAAAGAGAACGGAGCAACTATTTCCGATATAGCTAGATTGGAAAAGTCGCTGAGATTTCCGATAACCGTTTTACCGATAACCGGTGAAGTATTATACGAATCGAAATACAATAAAAACGGAGCTCCAATCACAATTATTGATCATAACAATCACGCATGGACGTCCGCGGTTACAATATTCCCGCGAGACAGAACAGTGAAGTATATCCCAGAAGAATTCTCCAAGGATGGTATTCTCACTGAAGAAAGATTATTCGATGCTATTGCTAGTTTGTGTAAAAACGAGCCTGTATCAGTATGGCTACTTCATAGTTTTGAAGATGAAGAATGTCAATTCAATCAATTTGTGAGACCTAACGGTGAATTATATCGTACTGAAAGTCTACATAATAGGATGAAAAAACTAGCAATGAGTCTCAGTGAAAACGCTAGCGTTTTTAATGGAAAATCCGACGATTACGAACAGTTACTTACAAATTGTTTTACAATTCCATCGGTTGCAGCTCATTTTGCAAAAAAGAAAAATAATTGGAAACCAACACGAAAAGAGTTTTTACAGGACGTTCAATCCAGCTGTCTGGAATATTATCATGGTGGTCGATGGAAAGTTAAGTACAATCGTGAAAGTATGATATCAGTTGATATCGTTGCCTGTTATCCAGGAAGTTTTCTAGGATATGGATTCGCTGGTGAGTATTTTAAACGGTTTGGACATCCCACACATGAAATGACTCGCGTTGCTATTAATGGACCAATGCCTGATTTTGATTTGACCGGTTTTGCTCGCGTAGTATCATATGAATTCGCTGAAGGACTTCATCCGGGTTGTTATGTTTGGATTGGTAGACACATGGCTGAAAGGATGTGGTACCAATAGTGTTATTGTGATATATGATTGATTGTAAAATGTTTGTTTCGTTAATTGTCAGCGAAGCGATAATCTCCTATCGAAAACAAACCAATGTCTGGTTACCAGAACCAGAATGTCTTGATAGTATAATCGATAAGTCTAGAAAACATATTGATGCTGATGAGGAGTACATCATTGAATGGTCAAAAAAGATATTTAATCAACGAAATAGTGAAGCAAAGGATCTAGGCAGAAGAATAATCGGTAAATTTACACAAGGTGGAAAAAATTCAACTATAAAGGACAATCCTCACGATTGATTATAGATGATGCCGAATACGACTTTGTTATTAAAGATGCAGTAGAGAAAAATAGATATGCAAATTGTAAAACAGCCTTTTTGTCCAATAAAACAAAGTTAGGTAGAGTTGTTACTTACAGTGATGGAAAAAGCTCTGCATATCTACATTTGAGAGCTTCTATGCTGGGTTATGCATCTATCAATTTATTTGCAATGGTAAATAGATTTCCTAGTATAGCAGTTAGAGTTGCAATTGATTCAATGTAAGTCGATAAAAAATATATCAAAGAGGTAACTAAATTTACTAATAGCGAAGAGACTTGGGGAACATGGCGAATTAAACGTGAAATACAACGCGATTATTCTAAATCAGCAGACGTTGAGATTAAAAGCAGTTACCTGAAAAACGATAATTCTATCAGTGAAAAGTCCGAAGGATTTTCTATGTCTAAAGCACCACCGATATCAGATCCAATTTGTAGATATAAAACAGTTTATTTAAACGGTTGTGATGGGTCTGGAAAGACAACACGTGTGATAGAATTATATCGAGAGAGAACGTCCATGATTGTACTCACACCAACCCATAGACTAGCGAGAGAGATAAAACAACGAAATGTTTAAGCTTGCATGTATCATAGTTTTCTTCGATACAAGGGCGATGCTTGGACTCCTGAGCGAATGGGTGAGAAATTTATTCCTGCGGTTATTATTTGGGATGAAGCATGTAATGTTTCAGAAGATGTATTAAAAATGTTTCTTGATTGGTTATTGCAAAATAATACAAGAGTTATATTGTGCGGCGATCATGGTCAACCACCATCATTTGTTGGTAGAAGTCCACATAATTGGTTAAAAGGATTTGTTGATTATTACGAAGAAATTGATACTGACTATAGAGCACTCGATGAGCAGTTACGTCAGTTTAAAAAAACTAATTAGATTACAACCCGATAGAATTCAATGTGAAGTAGCGCGTGAAATAATTTCTGAAACACCTATGAATGATTTTTGGGAAACATGGAGACCAAATCATTTTGTAGTAGCAAGTAGAAAGATAGTCAGAGGCGCACTTCAGATAAAGTTGTTTGAGCTACACAAGAAAAAATTCCCAACGTTTCCAGTAACGTTGTGTTGTAGACCATCGCATACACGAAAGCAGAATATTGAAGTTGAAATTCCAGGCCAGAAGGAGAAACAGATTCTAGTGTTAAATGATATTGTGCTAGTTGATATCAATGCTGTAATAGATGCATTATGCGCTGATAAATCACCATGGACGCTTGGTTTTGTAACAGCAATACACTCTTGACAAGGATTGACCATCACGGATACAATTGTTTGCATAGTTGATAATCGCATTGAATGGTCAAATTTAGTCTATCTCGCAGTGTCCGGAGTACGACGAATAAATCAACTACGAAGGATTGTTTTCAATGAGGATTTTAATGCAAACGATGATAGCACTGATATTAACATCATTAATAAAAAAACTCTCTGGTTACAAACAGCAGGACAAAAAAAAAACACAACGAGAATTTGATATTGATGCTGAAGTAATAATCGCATTAAAAGAACAACAGAATAATCACTGCGTCAGTTGCAATTGTATAATGCACTGGCAGTATTCGGATAAAGACCATCGACTATTCACCGTAGACAAAAAAAAATAACAGTCTTGGTCATGTCAGAAACAATGTGATGTTGACCTGTCTTGAGTGTAATAGACGTAACGGAGCTAGTTAAGACCATGTGGCGGTAAATGAGTATCGTCCGGAATGACTTGTAGTTGTTCGCTTGTAAAACCACGCTAAGGTGCAGTTGAATCCAATCTGTAGATTGGAGGTCTACCAGTTGATCGCGTTATGGTTGAAATTTTACGCGTAGTAACACTCCATATAGGATCAGTAGCTCTTCTTTTACCACCTTCAAGTTCTCCTGGTTCGTATAAATATCTCATCGAAACATCACCGAGAAGTGGCTGAGTGCTAACCCGCTGTGGTTGTTCGGGTATATAATTTTTTATTGCAATATTTGGTTTCATATTAATAATTCGAGTAATCTCATTATTTAACGCTGAAACTAAACTCGGTAACCTTTTGACCCATTCACGAGATCGTTTTTCTTGGATGAATTCTTTTGCATATTGATATCCAAATAACCGTTCTGCAAGAGTTCGATTAAATCGTTCTACAATTGCCTGATCACGATGTAACGCAGTATGTCCCCGTCGTATTGTAACATTATGAGTTGTCATTGTTGATAGAACAGCACCATGAAACTCTTTCCCAGGATCAACTTGTAATAGATTTGGCCATCTTAGAGGACCTCGTCGATAAATCCTTTCAAATGCAGAAGCGACTTCAGCAGCTGACTTTGTTTTCGATGGTTCTGCTTGTTTAAATCGACTCGCAATATCAACTACAGTTAGCGCGTATTTGTAACCATGGTCATGTGGTAAAAACAATAAATCAGCCTGATGAACTTCATTGGGTACGGTAACATCAAAATGAGAATAATTAATTTGTTTAGGCGGTGGTAGATAAATTTACCATATAGCTTGTTTGGATAACCAATCTTTTGCAGTGGACTTTTTCACTTTTGCAGCGTAAGCGAGTTTACTGATTGCTGCTTTACCCCTCCAGTATCCTTTCAGAGAATAATAAATAGATTCCATACTATAAAAACACTAGTGTTTTCAATTACCAGCACCTAACACCAATTTGCCTTTCATAGCTGATTTGACCAACCATGAAGCCAATCTTTCTTTGAAAGATTTATCGGGAATAGCATTTAACGCATGAATTAATTTTACATCCGCAAGATGTCTTTGTTCCAAATTATTGCTTTTATATGCAACATCATGAGCATGACATTCCTTATCAATAGCATTTATCGGATACTCACCAGGCCGGGGCTGATTTTGATCATCAAGTCTGAGATCTAATCTCGTTCCGGGACCACAGTAGCTATATTCTCAAAGGTGTTTTTCTCCAGGGTATTTTGCCCATTGGGTTCCGGGGAGTTTTCCCAATTTGGCTGCGATATCACCTCGATGTCGCTTTCTTTTTAAGACATAAATCGAATTTTTTTGTACCACATGTTACACACTTACCAGTAAGTGCTGATCTGTTATTTTTAGTTCTAATCGTCGTCGCATCATTTGTACTAGTACACTTTTTACATTTAACACAATATAGATCCATAATTTATATATAGCGTTATGAATATAATTGATTTTTCAGCGACTAAAAGAAGAGAACCGGTGAAGCACCACGCAGCGCTTCCGAATTCTGTCCGTGCCATTATAATCGGACCATCTGGATCGGGTAAAACACAATTGCTGCTTAATTTGATAATGCGATTTATGAAGTGCGATAAATTATATTTAGTTGCTCAATCCGTAGATGATCAACGGTGCTATGAAGTGCTAAAAGATTATAATGAGAATGCATCAGAAATTAAAGGTGAACGTGTAATCGACTTTATAACAGATATTGATGATGCGCCTAGCGTAGATGACCTCGATGGAGACATAAACAATCTTGTAATGTACGATGATGTGATGTTAGATAATCAAAAGAACCCTGCTAGAATATTTTCACGAGGTAGGCATAAAAACACTGACGTGATATATGTCACTCAACGCTATACTCAGGTTCCAAAAGTGATTCGCGATAACTGCAATATTCTTGCTGTATTCAACGGCGTTGATACACATACGCTACGAAATATTTGGCAGACATGGCGTTCCGATATGGACTACAATGGATTCAAAAATTACTTTAGTCATGCTCAGTCAGTCCCATATGGATTTATAACAATAAATTTACACGACCCTCGGTCACGATATCGTATTGGACTTGATCAACTATTCGGTTAAATCATTTGTATTAACCCTGAATTCCTTCCAGCAGCAGGGAGGGCTATGACAACATATTTGCGACGTAGATGATAGCAATTGGCAGCAATTTGAGGGTGGTTATGACAACATATTTACGACAAAATCGCTAAGGCTCCATTGTAAATGGGGCCTTTATTTTTGTTTCTGGTTGAAATTTGAGATTTCGTAGGAAGAGCTCCATAGGCATTCTAAGGCTTTAATCGATTTTGTCGCAAAAATTTGTAGGGTTCGCCCTCCCTTTTGCTTATTACATATATTATTTTCAATGTTTCTTCGTATTTTATATTTCACATTTACAACAATTTTGTGCTCTTTTTATTTAATTTGCTTTAATAATGGGACATTTGATCTATTAATCGTTACACTAAGCTCTAATTATGTATAATTCTGGTCTGATGTGAAGTGTATGTAAGTGAAATATGGAATATCGTTAGGTCAACAGAGACCATGCTTAAAACACACAGTATTCTGCACGTCTGGAATCATGGATTAAATCCGGAAACCACCAGAAAAATTTGAAGGACGTTGCTGCTGTGCTCTCTAGACCACCCTGTGCTATCATGTTTAGATGTGTGCCTTTAAAAACTTTAATCTCTAATATCTAAGTTTAATATCAGTAATAAGAAAGAAAAAATAGTGAACTGAAAGTATTTATTTGTTATGCATCCTGTTCTATTCCGCCAATAAAATTTCTCATCGACATCACTACATCCATATTGATGTGTCATTATATGTTTTATTGGGCACTAGCCGACGCCCACTTCTTTATTTATCTGTATATGTATAAGCTTACAAAGTAGGCGCAATTGAACACCCAAGAAAGAAACGAGTTCATAAGAGCCAAAAATATCTAAAGGTATAAATTGGCAAAAAAAACTAAGAAAACATTTAGGTGATCTCTTATCTATCGTTTTCCAAATGCAATGATATTTCTAGTATAGAATAAAATCAAAGAGCAAATAAAGTCAATCAGTATATTGTATTGTAAAAATGTCGTTCATGTCAGTGCACGTTTTAAGGTAGAAAGGTTATTGGTGTGAAATGCAACGTGTATTGTTCATTAAGAGAATGTTACTGATACAGACGTCCAAAGAGAATTTTATACCATTCTTCCTCTTTTCAGCAAGAAACGAACTCATTAAGGTAGACCTTAAAATGGGAAGTATTAAAACAGTTATGTCAAGATGAAAAGCTATTTTCATTTGCTAAGCAAATAAGTTTTTCCACATATGCGGATTAGACGCTATGCAAAAATGTCAAAATAGTTTGGGGTCATTATTCTCTATCAAATCTTGATTTGTGCGTGTTTACTCTTTCAAAAGAACTAAACTTTTAAGAAAGGGGGAAATAATGTAAGATACTAGAATATGAAATTAGGTTGGATTGGTTTATGGAGTATATGACAAATAGGACATCTATGTCAAAAAATTATATTTTGCTGTTGTTATTCACACATAATATTACAAAGATCCTTCGATACATTTCTTCTGCATCAAATGATCTTCAATTTTCTATATATGTTATCTCAACAACAACAACAAATCTAAACAAACCTAAAGACATGGGGACTAATTGGCTATCCAAAATGTTAACTTTGTGTGAGACTTGCAAATGTAGAGCACGTTCTCTCATCATGTAGATATAATGGACATTCGTTATCGTTACCGACATAACGAAGTGATTGCTTAGATTGCTGCCAGTATACACACACACATATATATATAGATATATATATATATATATATATATATATATATATATATATATATATATATATATATATATATATATATATATATATATATATATATATATATATATATATATATATATATATATATATATATATATATATATATATCCAGACGAAAGATACAGAAAATGAAAAATTATCCAAACTTCATCAGCTTTGTTAGAAGAAGTGAAAATGAAACAAAAAAAACTAAATAAACATATATATTGTATTTGTACAGGCTATCGTGTGCTGAAAATAACTAAGGCAAAATACATCGATCGTATTATTTGTTTGTTCATATTGCATTTCCTAAGAATAACGTGAATATTTGTCACCGATTCTAGGTTTCATTTGAGATTTTGTTTACCGGTTATCAATGTGTCTTGGTGTACGTAGAAGCGGGCTTAAAGGCCTAGATAGAAAAAAAAAACATATTTATTGAGATTAGGCTCTGAACTTGATGACTATAGAATAAACTAGTCTTGATGCATATAAACGTATACCTCGTTCCGCCTTAGAATTGTTAAACAATGTTAAAAAAATAAATGATATATAAACGTAAAGCAAAGATTTCTAAACAGTTTGAGGTGTTGTCCTCTCTACACCCAGACATTTTGCGCCAGCAATATCTGCGTGTCGTTCCTGTGGTAAACATGCTAGCTGTATGGCCATGCTAAGAACAAGCCTGAGGCAAAATTAAGATTTAAATTTGACTCGTTATATATAGCAACACCAACAAGTACGAATCTTCTCTACTGACATGGAAAATGTTTCAGAATTCATTTTAGGCAGACATTACTTCGGATTCAAGTGATGAATTGTTGATTGGACTAGATCTGGTGTCATCATACGTCGTCAGGACTCGCACTTGGATATTATAGGACTATTTGGTGATAGTACTTGTGTTTTTATTCTTAGAGTCATACTTGGATTATATTCACAAATTGTAAGTCCTATTTACAAATGTTTACATTGTTGTCTAGGGAAATAAACTGTTTTGTTAAAATTTACAAAGCTTGCTCGCTTTCACTCTTATCTTTGTTTCTGAGTACGAGCCCTTGTCACGTAACATAAAATTCATATATATATATATATATATATATATATATATATATATATATATATATATATATATATATATATATATATATATATATATATATATATATATATATATATATATATATATATATATATATATATGCATTTATAAAGAGAGAGAGGTAGATAGATAGATAGATAGATAGATAGATAGATAGATAGATAGATAGATAGATAGATAGATAGATAGATAGATAGATAGATAGATAGATAGATAGATAGATAGATAGATGTGTGTACATGGTTTTCAAAAGGGGAACACGTTATGTCCCGTTATACTTTTAACATTAGCATCAATGTTTGAGATAAAGGTTGTGCTGGTAACTAGGTATATTATACAACGCATAAGCTATATACGACTGAACACACGACAGAGCGACGTTGTGCGACTTTCAAATCTCAATTCTGAATTGTTCAACAGAATAATGAAATATAAGTGTGATCAACCGGGAGAAACAGTCTTTGAAAGTCCAAATTCTGAAACTATTGTAATAACAAAGGAAACGTACTAATCACAGCTGTATCGTGAACTTATATTTCAAAAAAGAGATCCTTCCGTCAGGTTTGTGTTTAAAGTTCAAACTTTTCATCGAAAGGGGTAATGAATTTCAAAACACAACTGATATCTTCCAAATGAAGTTTCTCTGTATATATATGCGAAAGAGTAATATAAGGATGACAAAAATGATTACTACAGTTAAAATTGTATCCGTGAAGGAGAAAGGGTTTTCATGTTAAACTTTAAACGCAAAATTTTGTCAGTCGTACTTATCACAAACAAAATTTTATGAAGCAAGTTAACTAGAGAATTGTATACGAATTATTGATACCATTCCTTCTCCATTCCTGGAAATTTGATTGGAACCAATAACCCAAAGGCGCATGCTTTCCCTTGGTAGGTTGTGTAGTTATATTCCTTATTAACAAGAGTCAAAGCGATCAATAGAGATATGACAGATGCATGAGCATTGGATCAATATGTTGCATGCGTTTGTAACAATGTGCTATGTTTATTTCGGTATACCATCATAAGGGGCCTGGTATATCAATACAGACAATGCATGGAAGTTCATTCATGGATGCTTATATTATTTTCCTTAACCTAATATACATATTATTATATTTATTAGTAAGTTACCGTACTAGTGTACTATTACTGGTACTTATAAAAACGTTTGTCGCGACGCTTTTGATTGTTTTTACTTCTTATAGATAAAAGATCTATCTATAAGGAAAACATGGACGCACACGAAGGCCTTAAGTGCGACTGTCGAGGGTTGAAAGGTCAGTGGCTTATGGCGATTGTCAGATGTTAGGACTAAATATAAAGTTTCAAGGTGATGGAATAAGAGTAGTTACTTTTTATTCTGCACAGTAGTAAAACAAACGGATTATTGACCAAGTCAGACCTTACATTGTGTCTTTATACGGCGTATCTACTACGTGCAAAACGTACAAGTTGACGGATGTATACATATTATTAAAAACACCAGTTTAAAGTAGCTCAAACAGGCTAAATGGTTTAAACTGAATACAACAGGTTCAACCGACTCACACGGCTGTTTTATACACATCTATATAGTAATTGCAATGTGCAAATATTTTGCTAGGTTAGTTGATACCCTCAGGTCATCTTTATATACTGCGGTAAACCATATTGCAAGATGAAAAAAGAAAAATGTTTAATTTGTCAACGTCGGGTGTATTTAAAGTAAACTAGTAAATATTAACATGTACTAACCATTAAGTTGTTCTTACATCACATTAAATTGTTCGTATTTTGTTCTGTGACCTATCCTCAGTATTTGCTAAGGGATGAGCAATGAAACAAACGATCAATTGAAACCATCGTTAATGTCAAAACAGAAAATGAAATGGTTATTGATCTCAAACTATACGTTTCAGTGTTGGAACCAGAGCGATAAGGTCGAGTAAAGAAAGGTCATTTACACTAAATAATTTTAAGTTTAAATGCAATTACTTCCAAAAATAATATATAACCCTGAATATTTTGGAATGTTTTTCTTAAGCAGTGTCTATTATTATGAATAAAATATTCTTGTAGCTAAACTTTCCATTAATACACTAAAATTTATCAAATTTTATAACTTTAGTAATATACATAAACCATGGTTAAAACTTGTCTCGAACTTTTACTTGTCATTACCACGATACCTAAAACAAAACATACGGTCATATGATTTTGTCAGTTTAATTGCTCACTCTATACTTGTTAAATTAATATGATAGAATGAAGACAACTGGATATTATAGATTGTCATATTTATATCAGCTATATTTAAGCTAAGCACGTGTCATACTCTTTGGGCGGAATCTAATTCACTTATGTTCTATATGCTTTAAAAACAAAATTGTTTATCTTTATCCAAAAGTTATAAAAAGACTAGACTGCTAAGGAAACAGGTAAATTCTGCGTGACCAGAAGTAAGGATTTTCTCTGCGTGGTAAAAATAACAAGTTCATTAAATAATCGAATTAGGTGTATTTTGAATGAGTGAAATAAACCCATAATGAAATATATGGAATATGGTATAATTTACTTTTGATCAAATATATGTGGAATTATCCTATATAACCTACACATCGTACATAATTAACTACTGGAGAATAAACGAATTGATTGATCGATTAATTTTGTAATACATACATAGGTACATTCATTTGTGAATGCTTACATATATGTTGAGAGAGAAATTATCAAGTCTTGTTTATTTTTGTGGAACGTGGCCGAGAATCGATGAGAACGCATCAATTGATTATAGCGATGAAGAGAAGGTACATGTAATCTCAATCAAGCTTGTCGTGTAATTCATATTATTTACCTAGGTGCGGTAACAATGCGTTTCAGTTTGCAGAATATATATGCAAGTCAAGTGAAAAATAAGAGGACACTCCTGGGATGATTTGTTCATTCCATTTAGTCATTGTAGTGTTTGTTTAAATGTTTCTTTACTAAACGCCATATTGTATCTAGACTGATATACTCCAGTAAACCCAAACTTGGCCAAGTCAGATATCGATGCTGCCATATCTGTAAAACAAATGAACGTGATTTATAGAGACATGGTAATTAATGTTGTAACATTACAACTGTGTCACTGATATCACGTAGATTATTTCTTATTAGTCGTAATAATTATGTTTTAATAGAAATTGTTACTCACACTTTCGCTCTCAGGTTCTATATCCACTCTGTAAAGAACACGCTATGAAACATAACATGATTTAAATTTCAATCCAATCATATACTTTCCTTATTTATTTTTTCCATGTTACCTTCCTCATTCTATCTATCTATCCATTATAACAGATATTAGATCTTTAGTCTTACCTCTGCGTATTCCTCCCCCTTAAGCCACTTTAATTTGTTTAACGATAGGACAAGAGCTAATTCACTCACTCATGTGTCCAGCATATATAGGATAGCTTCAAAATTTAATGCTTTTTAAATTGCCTTTCATGAATGATATGTTATGTTCTTTATAATCACTGGCACACCATCAATTATACTGTTATACGTATATATATATATATATATATATATATATATATATATATATATATATATATATATATATATATATATATATATATATATACATCGCTGTATACGATGATTTGTATACATTTTTCAATTTTGCATTATATTTAAATTTGGAAGCAACAAATGGTAATTCAATCATTTAAATATATCACAGTTGATCTAAATCATTATTATTATTATTTACTTAACATTACTACCGGTCATAAAGTTGTTATTGTACTCTACTTCTATCTTTCCCTTTTCCTTTCGTTAGTTGGACTATATTTTGCAACCATTCATAGGTCAACATATATCATCACACGATCATGAACACAAGCAAAAATCCACCAGGCTCGTTTATTCACGGATATTCAATGCCATCTTAGAGAGAAAGATAGAAAGAGAAACAGAGAGAGAGAGAGAGAGACAGAGTGTATGCGGTGGTGGATGATGGAGACGTACAATGAAGGCATTGCTGCATCGAACGTCTCTATATTTCTTTATTGGTCAAATTTTTGCGACAAAATCGATTATAGCCTCAGAATGCCAAATGGAACCTTCCTACGAAATCTCATATTTTAACCAAAAAAAAAATAAAGACCCCATTTTACAAATGGAGCCTTAGCGATTTTGTCGCAAATACATTGTCATAACCACCCTGAAAATTGCTGCCATCTACGTCGCAAATATGTTGTCATCTCACCCCCCCCTGCTGCTGATTAATACAAATTATTTAACCAAATATTTGATCAAGTCCAATACGATATCGTGACCGAGGGTCGTGTAAATTTATTGTTATAAATCCATATGGGACAGACTGAGCATGACTAAAGTAATTTTTAAATCCATTGAAGTCCATATCGGAACACCATGTTTGCCAAATATTTCGTAGCGTATGTGTATCAACGCCATTGAATACAGCAAGAATATTGCAATTATCGCGAATCACTTTTGGAATTTGAGTATATCGTTGAGTGACATATATCACGTCAGTGTTTTTATGCCTACCTCGGGAAAATATTCTAGCAGGGTTCTTTTGATTATCTAACATTACATCATCGTACACTACAAGATTGTTTATGTCTCCATCGAGATCTTCTACTGATGGTGCATCATTAATATCAGTAATAAAGTCGATTACATTTTCACCTTTAATTTCTAATGCATTTTCATTATAATCTTTTAGCACTTCATAGCACCGTTGATCATCTACAGATGGGGCAATTAAATATAATTTATCGCACTTCATAAATCGCATTATCAAATTAAGCAGCAATTGTGTTTTGCCTGATCCAGATGGTCCGATTATAATGGCACGGATAGAATTCGGAAGCGCTGCGTGGTGTTTTACCGGTTCTCTTCTTTTAGTCGCTGAAAAATCAATTATATTCATAACTCTATATATAAATTATGGATCTATATTGTGTTAAATGTAAACAGCGTACTGATACAACCGATCAGACAACCATTACAACTAAAAACAATAGACTAGCGCTTACTGGTAAGTGTGTAACATGTGGTACAAAAAAAATTTAGATTTTTAAAAAAAAGCAACTCGGAGGTGATATTGCCGCAAAACTTGGAAAACTCCCCGGAACCCCATGGGCAAAATACCCCGGAGAAAAACATCTTCCAGGTTATAGGCACTGTGGTCCTGGAACGAGATTAGATATCAGACTTGATGATCAAAATCAGCCCCGGCCTGGTGAGTATCCAATAAATGCTATTGATAAGGCATGTCATGCTCATGATGTTGCATATAAAAGCAATAATTTGCAACAAAGACATCTCGCGGATGTAAAATTAATTCATGCGTTAAATGCTATTCCCGATAAATCCTTCAAAGAAAAATTGGCTTCATGGTTGGTCAAATCAGCTATGAAAGGCAAATTGGTGTAAGGTGCTGGTAATTAAAAACACCAGTGTTTTTATAGTATGGAATCTATTTATTATTCTCCAAAAGGATAATGGAAGGGTAAAGCAGCAATCAGCAAACTCGCTAACGCTGCAAAAGTGAAAAAATCCACTGCAAAAGATTGGTTATCCAAACAAGCTATATGGCAAATTTATCTACCACCGCCTAAACAAATTAATTATTCTCATTTTGATGTTACCGTACTCAATGAAGTTCATCAGGCTGATTTATTGTTTTTACCACATGACCATGGTTACAAATACGCGCTAACTGTAGTTGATATTGCGAGTCGATTTAAACAAGCAGAACCATTGAAAACAAAGTCAGCTTCTGAAGTTGTTTCTGCATTTGAAAGGATTTATCGACGAGGTCCTCTAAAATGGCCAAATCTATTACAAGTTGATCCTGGCAAAGAGTTTCAAGGTGCTGTTCTATCAACAATGAAAACTCATAATGTTACAATACGACGGGGACATACTGCGTTACATCGTGATCAGGCAATTGTAGAACGATTTAATCGAACTCCTGCAGAACGGTTATTTGGATATCAATATGCAAAAGAATTCATCCAAGATAAACGATCTCGTGAATGGGTCCAAAGGTTACCGAGTGTAGTTGCAGCGTTAAATAACGAGATTACTCGAACTATTAATATGAAACCAAATATTGCAATAAAAAAATATATACCCGAACAACCACAGCGGGTTAGTACTCAGCCACTTCTCGGTGATGTTACTGTGAGATATTTATACGAACCAGGAGAGCTTGAAGGTGGTAAAAGAAGAGCTACTGATCCTATATGGAGTGTTACTACGCATAAAATTTCAACCATAACGCGATCAACTGGTAGACCTCCAATCTACAGATTGGATTCAACTGCACCTCAGCGTGGTTTTACACGCGAACAATTACAAGTCATTCCGGACGATACTCAATTACCGCCACATGGTCTTAACTAGCTCCGTTACGTCTATTACACTCAAGATAGGTCAACATCACATTGTTTCTGACATGACCAAGACTGTTATTTTTTCTGTCTACGGTGAATTGTCGAGGGTCTTTATCCGAATACTGCCAGTGCATTATACAATTGCAACTGACGCAGTGATTATTCTGTTGTTCTTTTAATGCGATTATTACTTCAGCATCAATATCAAATTCTCGTTGGTTTTTTTTGTCCTGCTGTTTGTAACCAGAGAGTTTTTTATTAATGATGTTAATATCAGTGTTGTCATCGTTTGCATTAAAATCATCATCGAAAACAATCCTTCGTAGTTGATTTATTCGTCGTATTCTGGACACTGCGAGATAGACTAAATTTGACCATTCAATGCGATTATCAACTATCCAAACAATTGTATCCGTGATGGTCAATCCTTGTGACGAGTGTATTGTTGTTACATAACCAAGCGTCCATGGTGATTTATCAGCGCATAATGCATCTTCTACAGTATTGATATCAACTAACACAATATCATTTAACACTAGAATCTGTTTCTCCGTCTGGCCTGGAATTTCAACTTCAATATTCTGCTTTCGTGTATCCAATGGTCTATAACACAACGGTACTGGAAACGTTGGGAAATTTTTCTTGTGTAGCTCTAACAACATTTTCTGAAGTGCGTCTCTGACTATCTTTCTACTTGCTACTACAAAATCAATTGGTCTCCATGTTTCCCAAATATCATTCATAGGTGTTTCAGAAATTATTTCACGCGCTACTTCACATTGAATTGTATCGGGTTGTAATCTAGTTAGTTTTTTAAACTCACGTAACTGCTCATCGAGTGCTCTATAGTCAGTATCAATTTCTTTGTAATAATCAACAAATCCTTTTAATCAATTATGTGGACTTCTACCAACAAATGGCGGTGGTTGACCATGATCGCCGCACAATATAACTTTTGTATTATTTTGCAATAACCAATCAAGAAACATTTTAATACATCTTCTGAAACAGTACATGCTTCATCCCAAATAATAACCGCTGGAATAAATTTCTCACCCATTCGCTCAGGAGTCCAAGCATCACCCTTGTATCGAAAAAAACTATGATACGTGCAAGCTTCAACATTTCGTTGTTTGATCTCTCTCGCTAGTCTATGAGTTGGTGTGAGTACAATCATGGACGTTCTCTCTCGATATAATTCTATCGCACGTGTTGTCTTTCCAGATCCACCACAACCGTTTAAATAAACTGTTTTATATCTACAAATTGGATCTGATATCGGTGGTGCTTTAGACATAGAAAATCCTTCGGATTTTTCACTGATAGAATTATCGTTCTTCAGGTAACTGCTTTTAATCTCAAGGTCTGCTGATTCAGAATAATTGCATTGTATTTCATGTTTAATTCGCCATGTTCCCCAAGTCTCTTCGCTATTAGTAAATTTAGTTACCTCTTTGATATATTTTTTATCGACATACATTGAATCAATTGCAACTCTAACTGCTATACTAGGAAATCTATTTATCATTGCAAATAAATTGATAGATGCATAACCCAGCATAGAAGCTCTCAAATGTAGATATGCAGAGCTTTCTCCATCACTGTAAGTAACAATTCTACCTAACTTTGTTTTATTGGACAAAAAGGCTGTTTTACAATTTGCGTATCTATTTTTCTCTACTGCATCTTTAATAACGAAGTCGTATTCGGCATCATCTATAATCAATCGTGAGGATTGTCTTTTAAAGTTGAATTTTTTTTCCACCTTGTGTAAATTTACCGATTATTCTTCGGTCGAGATCCTTTGCTTCACTATTTCGTTGATTAAATATCTTTTTTGACCATTCAATGATGTACTCCTCGTCAGCATCAATATGTTTTCTAGACTTATCGATTATACTATCAAGACATTCTGGTTCTGGTAACCAGACATTGGTTTGTTTTTGATATGAGATAATCGCTTCGCTGACAATCAATGAAACTAACATTTTACAATCAATCATATATCGCAATAACACTAATGGTAACCATATCCTTTCAGCCATGTGTCTACCAATCCAAACATAACAACACGGATGAAGTCCTTCAGCGAATTCAAATGATACTACGCAAGCAAAACCGGTCAAATCAAAATCAGGCAGTGGTCCATTAATAGCAACGCGAGTCATTTCATGTGTGGGATGTCCAAACCGTTTAAAATACTCACCAGCGAATCCATATCCTAGAAAACTTCCTGGATAACAAGCAACGATATCAACTGATATCATACTTTCACGATTGTACTTAACGTTCCATAGACCGCCATGATAATATTCCAGACAGCTGGATTGAACATCCTGTAAAAACTCTTTTCGTGTTGGTTTCCAATTATTTTTCTTTCTTGCAAAATGAGCTGCAACCGATGGAATTGTAAAACAATTTGTAAGTAACTGTTCGTAATCGTCGGATTTTCCATTAAAAACTCAAGTGTTTTCACTGAGACTTATTGCTAGATTTTTTATCCTATTATGTAGACTTTCACTACGATATAATTCACCGTTAGGTTTCACAAATTGATTGAATTGACATTCTTCATCTTCAAAACTATGAAGTAGCCATACTGATACAGGGTCGTTTTTACACAAACTAGCAATAGCATCGAATAATCTTTCTTCAGTGAGAATGCCATCCTTGGTGAATTCTTCTGGGATATACTTCACTGTTCTGTCTCGCGGGAATATTGTAACCGCGGATGTCCATGCGTGCTTGTTATGATCAATAATTTTGATTGGAGCTCCGTTTTTATTGTATTTCGATTCGTATAATACTTCGCCAGTTATCGTTGAAACGGTTATCGGAAATCTCAACGACTTTTCCAATCTAGCTATATCGGAAATAGTTGCTCCGTTCTCTTTCACTGTTAGCTCCCATTGATCTATTTTTTTTACGTCTTAGATCGGTTAATTTATTCCCACGGAGTGCATTTGTAAAGTGTTCTGTGGCTCGTTGTACCACACAATTGAGTGGCTTTTCCACTAACGTTGACTGTTTCATTGGTGCTAGTTTTCCAATGTCAGGTTTCTTATTTAACGGATACATCCCATAAACGATTGCTGTTTCTGGATACGCTTTTTCATAGTATGGTTTATCAATTCCAGTTAACAGCACTGGTCTGGAATCACGGCTAACAATGACTGTTGTCCCATCTTTGAGAATTGGAACAAATTTGTCTCTTATAATATATTCGTCCGATTCTAAATTGATAATGAATTTCACTCTGAGAAAATACCGTTTATTGTCAAGTTGTGATAGTATCATAGCTGCTGTTTCATCATTCATTCTAGCATCAACAACACCATCAATTCTAAATGTTGACCAGGTGTGTGATGCACCGTCCTGTTTAAACTCATTAACACAATCTCGTATTTTTCTAATCAGACTTCTATTATTTATTCTCTCTTTTGGTACATCTTCGAGAGTTCTATCAAGATTGAATTTAATATTTTTCCAAGGCTTGATTGTCGATAATCTCTTGAATTCTTCATTCATATAAATAAGGCAAGTATTTAAATAGAAAATTTTGTTTATATATAATGAATCACTGCAAATGGCTTATGATTGGATCAGTAACCCCATGCAATAAATCGTGTAGAGGTGAATTCTGTGGATATCACTTACAGAGTGTCAGAAATAATTCGACAGGCCCGTCCCCATGCATAAATTGTGGGGTGGGTGTGAGAGGAAAATCACAATTATGTATCAATTGTTGGGGTAAGCGGTTTAGAGAATTAAAACGTTATTATGATAAACGAATAAAAAACGCTATCATTGACCCTAACCATGACTCTGTCAAAGACAAAATCATAAAAACCCCTCAAGACTACATTAATAGATTTATAATTAAAGCAAATGATGAATTAGACAAATAGTATTATTATATATAAATAGAGCAAGAATTCAGACCACATCCAATACTCGTTAATTATGAAATATCTCGTAATGGTGTTGTTAGACACTGTAGACTGAAAAAGCCAATCGGTTTTGATAATAATCAAGGATATTTGTGTTTTACTGCTGGAAGAAAGAACTATTACGTTCACAGAATTGTATATGAAACATTTTATGGATTGATTAAAGATGGTAATGTTATTGATCACATTGACTCCAATCCCTTAAATAACGCGATTTCCAATTTACAATGCATTTCTCAAAGAGAGAATACAAAAAGATGAAAGACAGGGAAATACTCAAAACGACGCAAGAGAGTTAAATCATTTGATACAACGACGAATGAAGAAAGAGTTTTTCATTCAATGAATGCTGCGGGAAAATATTTTGGAATATGTATGCCTTCAGTACGAAAAGTTGCTGAAGGGATTTATCAAACAGCTATCTCAAAGAAAAATGGACATAGAATAAAGTTTTCATACGCATGAAATGACTCTCAATAATTACTTTTAATAAAATATATTTTTTTATTTTTTTAATTTTGTTCCGTATTTCCCCTCATTACTACTGATCGTCACGTGACTATCCTACTTTCGATATTGATTCCCAGATATGTAATTCGTGCGAGATAAACGTAGAAAACACATGTGAAATTGGATTGAATTAATGATGTGTGTGATCTCATGTACGTATTTAATGGTTAACTCGGTATATATACGTATCAGGTATGTACGGATTTTGATTTTGTGTTATTGTTTCTTGTTTCTAAAGACTGTATTGAGAACAGCAGTTAAGGTTTTGTTGGAAAAACCTGTACAGGGTAGAAAATTTGACAGAGTTATGTATGGCCGTGTGAATCCAAATTATTTTTACGGTTATTATAAAAGGTCAAGGTTCTATTAATAGATTTTTTAAAAATCCCAATTACGTACGTTAACAGCGTTGTTTAGATTTTGTATGAAAATGAAATTACTTTGTAATTACAAATTAAAATAGATTGAATGTGAGGTCAAAATAGTAAAGCGCATTACATGTAATTTAGTTTTTTTTTAGTGTGGCTATTTGTAATAAAATTATCCAATGACACAGAAAAATATCATTCTCGAATAGCAGGTCTTGAATTGACAGGGATCCCCATAACAGAGTTATCTCGTCATGTAAATCCATTATTATTACGATTATTTAATCGTATTATTATAGAAATTAATAAAAAAATTGCTATTATTTAACAGTTGTATTTCTTGTTTTAATGTTTTATTTAAATATTTAGCTTCCATTGAAATTACAACACAATTTTCATTATGAAATGCTAGGAAAATAAATACACACCTACACATTGACACTGCAGTATTAGTCACCTTATATATAATATGAGCCGTAATAAGTTTGGGGCTTTAAACGAAGCCCAATTTGCCAATTAAAACTCCCTCGCCATTGACATGGTGTGGTTGAATTTTTTCAACTGCAACCATGGTTAATTTCTTGGGTTGCTTTTGATTGGTAGATTGGGTGTAGGTCCGCCCCGTCGTTTCATGTTTGTATCGTCCTGTACTGTCCCTATCATTTCATTATATATATAACCATCCTATATAATCGCATTGTATATATATCATCCTATATGTAATGTACTGTCCCTAGTATATATATAATCGCATTGTATATACCATCCTATCATCTCATTGTATATATATCATCCTATCATCTCATTGTATATATACCATCCTATCATCTCATTGTATATATATCATCCTATATAATCGCATTGTATATATAATCATCTTATATAATTGCATTGTATATATAATCATCCTAATGTAATGTACTGTCCCCCCCCACAACATATCTTCCGGAAGACCTAATATAGCATTTGTTACGTTAGAGCTTCCAATTGGGAGATCTATGTTTGTGGCCCTTGGGCTTATATAATGCGAAGGCACTAAATGAGTTCCAAGAATGTGCTGTCCCCCCTCTGGGCCTCTTTGACGTCGTTTGGCGCGAAAGACGTTTTCAAATGAGGCTTCGTGTTATATGTCCAATGTTTGTAAAGAAATCACTTGGATTTCACGTCTAATACCCATATAACCCGCCCTTGAACTCGATTGGGAAGTTAGGGTATTGTATAAGTCTTTAATGTATGCCTTTCTTGCCTCGGAACTCGAATGAGGAAGAGACAGGCATTGCATATGTTTTTGTTTTTTTTTTGTATATGAATATCTTCGATAAAAATATTTTAAAGATACAAATACATTATTAATAATATTCAATAAATGGAATTTCAAGATATTACATCTATCATCACAGAAATATCAAATTTAAGAAATCAAGGAATCGTACTTTCTGAACTTTTAAATGAAGATAGACTTTTGAATGAATTTGAACAAATTAATATACAATTGAAACATGGAAGATATGTTCTACCTAAAATGTATTCACTGATAAAAAGAATCCAAAAAGCGGTTAATGCTTCTTTGTATAACAATGATATTAATTTATTCATTCGGCTATTTAGTATAGTTGAAGCAATTAGAAAGAAACTCGGGGAACAGTACCAAGTTCGGTCAGAGATTGCTTTGAAAGTGAAATCTATAAGACGTTTGATTGATGCAAGCATTGCAACCCACAATTGAAAAAAACGTTAGCATTTCCAATAATGACATCAGAAGCATTAACTACCAGACTAGCCCGTGAGAGGTTAGCATTACTGAAAAAGTTTATACCAATTCGAGATAACGTGCGAGATAAACTACAACTTAGACAGCAAGCGCAGACTGACTTTTCTATTGGGAGCGAACAACTTTTTGCCCCTGTAACTAAAGCCACTAAAGATATGAAACTTGCAACAGAACGTGCTATATACGGCGACATCCCTAAAGAGGGAGCAGTACCTATTATTGATGTATTAGGAAAGATTGCTACAGAAACTGAAAAAACTCAGAAGGGGATAAAACAGCTTTCAGGTGAGTTACAAACTCAGCGAGAAATACAACAAATGGGTAATATTGATACTGATGATAACCCCGTTGAAGATGCTAGTGATTCTATTGAAAAAGGTTCCACTAAAAAAAGTGTTCCTTTTAACGAGAAATTCACTGATGAAGCTATAGAAGAAATCAAACGAATTCAATTACTGAAAAATGAAGACTATGTGTTATTTGGTGACTTCGCTGTAAAAAGTTATTATAACAGAGGAAATTTTTAAAAGACGAGTATAAAAAAACACAATAAAACGAGATGACTGGGTGGATTGGATATATAAAATTAATAAAGAAATCTCCGGTAATTTAAAAAAGGATACATTTAAGTACAGAGCTTTTAAAATGGGAGTTGATAAGTATGGTATGGAACAACAACAACTAAAAGAACAACGAAAAGAACAACGAAAAGAACAACAACAAGGTCGAGGACGAGGTCGAGGAGGTCGAGGTCAAGGTCAAGGTCGACAATCACCAGAAATTCAAAACGTTTCCGAATCAGAAAGTTCTTCAGGAGAGGGTTATGGAAGTTCTCATCATGATTCTCATATGTGTCCTAGTAATATCATTAATGATATATCACGACTTGAGGTTCTTATGGGAGGTAAGCGAGCTGGGAATAACTCAGTCGAAATAACTAATGAAGCATTTGATATTTGCAGACGATTATTCCAAGGTGGGATAATTGATGTTCATACGTATCGAGAACTCTTGGATGAGTTAATGGACGGAATTCCAGGGGAATTTAGTGGTTATTATAGCGATTGAAATTTCTAATTGCTTGCATTTAGAAATTACAAAGTCATTTCAAATAAGATGATAGTACACTATAATCACAATAAACCAACAAACGTGTATGTAGTAAACTCAAGATTGCCCGTTTATAAGGCATACTATGGAGACGGCCTTGGAAATACCATAGCGGGTTTATTCACAAGAATAGCCCCAAAAGTAGCACCAATTGCTAAACAATTAGCGATGAAAGCCATTGATGTTATTCGTAATAAGGGAATTAACGCTGTTGGAGATCTTGCAGGAAAAGCCTTTTCTACCGCAAAGAATAGAATAACGTCATTGGTGAAATCTAGATTCGGACGAAAACCACCACAAATAGTTTCAACACCGCTACCTTCAACAACAATGATGCCTGCAAATGTCAGTAAAGTGATAAATAACGCAGTGGAACAAAAACTAGCATCATTAGCAATGACTTCACCAGATAGTAGTAATATTGCAAGTATAATAGCGGGAAGCGGTCTTGGAGGAAATCGTAAAAATGTCAAACGAAAAAGAAAATGATAGCATTACTACATTTAAAAAAAACGATAACGTTTTAGTATAAATGGCATTTAAAAAAATTGCTGATCCAGCGTTTGATATGGCAGCACCGGTGAATAAAGATGATTCTAAAATTAACTATCAGTATTATGCCTATCCTGCAAGAGAGCCTAATCAACGGGGGAGAGTGAACTTCAAGTTCAAGATACAAGTAGATACTTTTTGCCGTGTGAGGCGTTTATTGAAGTAGAAGGACAGCTTGTAACAAATGTTGCAGCTGATACACCATATGGGGATAACACAAATATCCGAGTTGGTTTCGTAAATAATGGCATTATGGCGCTATTTAACAGTGCAAAATATATCATTGATGGAAAAGAAATTGAATCAATAGAACAAAATGTTGATATTGCAACAACAATAATCGGACTTGCGAGATATTCTGATGATTATACAAGATCGGCTGGTCCGTCTATGATGTTTGCTAAGGATACTTCTGATCATCCGAACCATTATCAATTTATTAAAGTACTAACTGCGGCAGATACTGCAGAAGCTGATCAACAACTTGTAAATCATCCAGACTGTGAAGGTTCAGCTAATCCATTCGACATTTTAAGAAGGGTCAATGATGATTTCAATATAGGATTTGCAACACGAAAAGGAGCATTGAAAGGACAGCATCGACGGTTTTCATGTGCAATTCCGTTACATCACATATTAGGATTTTGTAGAAATGTCAGAAAAGTCATCTATGGAGCAAAGCATACTGTTGTGTTAGTGCGAAAGGAGAATGACAATGATGCAATCTGGCGTGCTAATGGTGTTGATGATGGTAAAGTCATTTTAAATAAATTGGTTCTATGGATACCCGTCTTGACACCAGCAGTTACAATAGAGCAACAATTACTATCGTTTATGGACACAGGTGGAAAATCATTGCTAAGTTGGCTAACAACAACGACTGATACGAAGCAGGATAATGTAAATGGCACATTCACATGGCACTTAGCATCAAAACAAGGTGTTTCAGCTCCACGTCATATCTTTATAGCATTACAGGATGCAAATCGAGTGGGTCGTCAAATATCTAGTCATATGATATTTGATAAAATAGGAGTTAGTGAAGTTTCATTGAGAATAAACGGACAAGAGCCAGCAGAGATTGTACAGCTTAATTATGAAAACAACAACATAGCACGTGTATATCATAGAATATTGTCGTATATGGGTCGTGATCAAAATGTTGATACTGGTTTGCAAATATCGCAAATTTATTTTGAAAAACTCTATCCAATTTATTACTTTTCATTGGAACATCTTGACATGATGAGACAATCTGTTGTTGAGATATACTTCCAAGCTCGGGTACAACGCCCTGCTGGTATAGCCGATTATAGAGCAGTTGCTGTCATTCTCAGTGATAAATCAATGTTGTTAGAAGGAATTGGCGGACGAATGAGACTTATTGATGCACCAGTAGAAAACATGTAGCTAGGTTTTTCACAATAAGATCAATTGAAGGTGTAAATTACATTTTAGAATAGAATGACATATAGTATTGTTAATGTCCAGTTGACTGATGGTCAGGTCAAGAAATTGAAATCAAAGTCGGCTAAAGAATGTGGAACCACAATAACGTTGAAACCCACTCAAATGTCCGGTGGTGCGCATAAATTATCATTGACAGATCGTCAAATAAAACATTTTAATGATGCGCTAAAGAACAAACGAGGAGTTCAAATTGATTTTTCGAAAGCAGCAATCGCCAGTATGATAAAATCAGGTGGTATATTCCAGCTGTTAGCTGCTATTCCAGCATTGATTGCAGCGGCTGCCCCAGCGGTTGCGAAGGCGGCAGCGTTAGGAGCCGTTGGTACTGCTGCAGGAATGGTCCTGAAAAAAGCTACTGGGAATGGCTATAAAAAAAGGAAAGGGTCTAAGACTACCAGGAACCCCATACAATTGGTACAAGGGCACGGGCCTAAGAATACCAGGAACGGCTTATTAGTGGAAAAATCACTAGGATTTTCACCAATGTCCAATTTTGATTTAATTGATGCTGTAAAATCATTATCAATAAAAAACTTTAGAGGAGTTTTCATGAGAGATCAATTACCGTCAAAACCAATGAAAAATGAAACGGGTATTATCAATCTTGAAAACAGCAGCGGAAAAGGAACTCATTGGGTCGCATATGCAACTGATCCACGTGGAATTATATATTTTGATTCATATGGATTAGCTCCACCGAAAGAATTCATGCGATATGTATCCACAATAACAAAGTCATCTCCAATTTTTTATTCCACGCTACCAACAAAACAGTTAAATGATCCACCGATATGCGGTCGTGAAGTATTAAACGTCCTTGCAGAGATATCTAAATTTCCAAGGAAACCACCACAAGTTGTTGTTAATGAATATACTAGCAGGCAATGGCAAAAACGATAGCGTTATGATTTAGAAAAACGTAGCGTTTTCGTATAATGATTGATATTTGGGGACGACCTTTATCAGAATAAAAAAAAACAGAAACCGATAGTAAATTAGCTGTCGAAAATGTAAAAAAAAATAATCGAAGATGAAATCGCCGAGACATTAAATTTGTCAAGTGTAGATCCTGGGGAAATAGTTGTATTTCAAGATCGCCAGGGCAAATTGAAATCTAGTAATGTTTCATTGGATGATGTCTTAATACGAAGACGTGACGTCGTTGAAGATACAATAGTGTTATATTCAAATGATGGAAAACTCAAACCAGGTGTACTTGTTTCTACAATCACAGATGCATTAAAAATTTAAATGAAGAACTTGAAAAACATATAACAACATATACTTCCCTTCGTAGAAATATTATCAATAAATTTTTTGGAACACCAGCAGTAACCTCTCCATCTCTCGCTGAAATTAAATCCAATTTTGATGAAATTAAATCCAATATTAAAAATATTAATGATGCTGGATTTAGTATTATTAGAGATAGCATTAGTAATATTAAAAACTCTATCGAGGATATCACAAAATTTAAAACAGACAATCTTCCGCTACTTGAAAAAATAAAGATTCCTCATGAGAGGAATATCATAAATATGGTATACACAGTTCTCTCTGGATCATTAGATTGGGAACCTAAAAAGAATACAATAACTCTCACTGTGTCAAACAAGGGTATTTATCGATTAACAATAGTGTCACTGAATCAGTTTAATATATCATCATCGACTTCATATGGATACAACAACGTGATTTCAACGACTATTGACCTGGATGAATACAAACGGTTTACAATAACAAGCACTGATCCTAATTTAAATAAGACATCATTTGTATGGTACATGGAGTTTGTAGCTGATCTAAATTAGAATTTTTAACAATTAGAAACCACTTGAGGTTTTAAAATAATATGATTCCATCATCGCAATATCGCTATGATACCGTCAAAGAGTTCTTAACAAAAATCAAAACACTCATTGATGAATATGAAATAAAAATTAAAAAGTATCGCAGGAGAATTACCGCAATTGATGTTACAGTATACTCAGTATCTGGTATAATGGCCGGTGCTGGTATTATACTATCGTCAGTAACAATGGTAGCTCCGATTGATGTCCCAATTGCTATTTCCGCGGTGACAACATTTGCTGGAATTGCAAATGCTATTACTAAAAAAATATCATCGTGTTCTCAAGAAAAACTTAACGACTATATAGTAAAACATCAAGCAGTATCTAACGGTTACTCACAATTATCCTCGTTGATGTCATCATCGATTGATGATACGATAATTACCGAAGACGAATTCTCCGCGATGATACGTATTTATGATACTACGATTAAAAACGCTAGCGTTTTTTCATCTATTGCAAAATTAGACATTGTAAATAATAATAATAATAATGTCGCAAGAGATTCAACTACTTCAGCGGATAGCAGAAAACACCACTCCGCGGAAAACAAGCATGATATCAATATCGTCAACAAACCCTAAATTCAGTGTGAATTTTCCTTCACCTGTTTCAGTAAAGGAAATCGCGTTGGCAAAATTACGAGTGTATCATAGTTGGCCTAATATCAGATCGGTTCCATTTGGCGGTCAGAGACCTAATAATTCTCTGGTATTTGCATATAGGAATAAAAAAGACGACACTCCAGATTGGAACGTTGTTTCAATACCAACTGGATCCTATCAAATTGAGCAAATTAATAATGAATTACAACGTAGAATAAAATCCATTACTAAAAAAGAATCAAAAATGGCGATAACAGTTCATGAACCAACACTGTCATCTACAATTGAAATAGGCTCTCCTGGGTATGTTGTAGATATTTATAACAGTTCAATAAGAACAGTATTAGGATGGCCCGAAGATCCACCTAGAAGTGCTGGTAATTCCACACCCGAGCCTGTAAAATCTGATTACGTCACTGATGAAATAGGACCTGAAAATCCATCAAAAACTTATAAAAAAATTCGTGGATATAAACTTCACAAAAAGATATCGATATAAGGATTAATATGGTGAAGATGTGTGGAGAATTCCATTTTATAATGATTATATCCCACAGGAAGGTGAAATTCTGGAAATACATGAAATGAGTCCAACATTTGTAGATATTAAAGATCACATCCTTGATAGAATGAATAATGATTTTTTATTGTTATTACCCTCGTTAAGATCTGGCTTTCTTACACAAGCTGAGTTTACTAGTGTAGTCGCTGCGGGTAATAAAATCATCGATGACATGGAAATATTTAATTCGAGGATTACTAATCTCTTCACTGATGAAAATAGCCCGATTTCAAAAACTAGCTCAGCCCAAGATTATAAAAAATATATAAATAAAAATCCAAATTATAAATTACCAGGATATAACGTTCCCGAGTTAAAGAAAAAACTCAGAACTGCCATCGACGAAGGATTTAATAAAATTTATCAATCATGGAAAGATAGCCAGCCGAAGCCTATTATCCTCACTTATAATAATTCTCCCGACGGCGACGGTAGACATATCGCACCGAACAATGTGAATATTTCATCAGTGATCGCACTTAATTTAACGTGTGATGTAATCGAAGGAAGTTATCAAATTAATATGGAACAATCAAATCAAGCCCGACAAGGTTACATTCTTTATTCATTTGCACCAACAGCCCCCCCCCCCGGATTTTTAATTGTTGAGAATCCGACTAATCCAGTCTATATGCAATGTCAAAATGATTTACTAACTAGAATTAATTTTACACTCACCGATCAGTCAAATAATTTGATTGATCTACGTGATGAAGTATTATCGATTAGTCTGTTTGTGAAAAACTAACAAATATTTGGTTAAATAATTTGTATTAATCAGCAGCAGGGGGGTGAGATGACAACATATTTGCGACGTAGATGGCAGCAATTTTCAGGGTGGTTATGACAATGTATTTGCGACAAAATCGCTAAGGCTCCATTTGTAAAATGGGGTCTTTATTTTTTTTTAGTTAAAATATGAGATTTCGTAGGAAGGTTCCATTTGGCATTCTGAGGCTATAATCGATTTTGTCGCAAAAATTTGTAGGGTTCACCCCCCCCCCTGCTGCTAGTATGCTGCTTTACCAAGTAACTCAGTGTGAAAAAAAAACTCGTGGTAGGATAGAGCGGCCTTCAGACATTTCTATATTACATATCTATTTTCAGACACTTATAAATTTAACTAAATAGCAAGAAATATATAAAGAACAATAAAGCATTAAATAAATTACAGAATCTGTTCTACTCCTAACCAAACATAGGCCTGTAATTTGATAGATTATTTCCACTTTGTAGCATTGGTATCATGAACACTGATAGAGAGGTAAAAGGAAATATGATATCGATGAAATGTGTGTCGTGGTTTGATAGATATTGAAGACGTTTTTTACTTCACTAATGCCTATTATGAGGAAATTCATCACATATTTGGAGAATAAAGAAGTTGTCCCACTGCTGAAAGAAAATTTATATATGCGCTAAATGCGCAATGGGATTGTTCAAATTTGATATATTTGATATACCAAATGTTGCTTGCAACACTTTACACATTCATCCATGCATAAATGCATATGTGTAATAAATATGTGAATGCTGTGTTAAAACAATTTTTACCGTAATTGAGTATTTAGCCACCACACGGAAAAAGCCACCAATAGAAAAGGAAGGATTGTCTTCAGTAAGCCTAGATTTCCGGTGGGATTGTCTTCTCCTGTCTCAAAGATGACCGCATTTTTCAAGTTTGAATTGCTGAACGTTGTGGCGTTATCAGATGAGCTGGAGTCTGCTGCTGACAATGCGCTTGAACTTGATCCCATTTTTTTATTTCAATGTACTGTGCAACATATATATATATATATATATATATATATATATATATATATATATATATATATATATATATATATATATATATATATATATATATATATATATATATGTATATGTATATATATATACACACACATATATATATATATATATATATATATATATATATATATATATATATACATACAGAGATAGATAGATAGATAGATAGATAGATAGATAGATAGATAGATAGATAGATAGATAGATAGATAGATAGATAGATAGATAGATAGATAGATAGATAGATAGATAGATAGATAGATAGATAAATAGATAGATAGATAGATAGATAGATAGATAGATAGATAGATAGATAGATAGATAGATAGATAGATAGATAGATAGATAGATAGATAGATAGATAGATCTGAATTTTTAATATTTTTATCAACAACCAGTGATAGATGCAATGCATTCATCTGCATACCTTTAATCAGAACCAGTAAAGTGTTCTGTGAAACAATATTTTTATTATTTATTTCCATAGTAAAAACTAGTAATAAATACACCTTATTTCTGTGCAGACCTAAAGTCAGAACCAGTAAGAATTCTGCGAAACAACGTTTTTCTTATTCATTCTCGGAGTACAAACCATTCAGTTAACGCTAGTTGGGCTCTAACAAATGACACTCAAAGGTGTTTTGTTGTGACCAGTTTGAATTGAAATTCTATCTTTAGAACACAAGTTATTCTTTTCCCTGGAATTCTGTAACAAAGACATTTATTTAAAATTATTTGGAATTCCAAGCTGGAATATTACTTTCTGTGATTCAAGAAAGGAAATGTTAACACATCAGTACAACAAACATCATCGCCTTCTATTGTGAATTTAATCGGGACTCGAGCTCAGATTCATTTAGGACTTTTTTAATAATAGAGCTTCTATTTTTTAATTATTGGGTTGATTTTGGATTTAATTCGTAAACTCATAAGTCCTTTTTAAATTTTTACATTGGTTTTCTATGGAAATAAATTATTTGTTTAATTTTACAAACTTTGTTGTCTTCACTCTCTATTTGGTACTTTTTGAAAGAGCCTAGAAATGTAACAAGTGATTGGACGAAGATTTGAAACAATACAATATAATATGCTATTTTTTATCTTGACCGCTCATGGAATGCTTATACATGTTCTAAGTTATGAGGATTACCGATATCAGCATAGAAAAAGCAGAGAAAATCATAATGCATTGCTAAGCAAGATCTGTTTTAGATACGTAGATACCTACTGAGAACACGCCATGAGAATACAACGTAGAGAGTATCAGAGATTTATTTGATATGTGTCAGTTAATTAGAGGACACTAGAAAATTGTAAAGTGGATTCTTAGTGTACGTATATGTACATGAATTATTTGAAGGAAGAGATAATGATACAGCAATACGAATGGAATACGAATAAACCAATTTCGACACGACGCTAGATTAGCCGCCGTGGTGATTAGTACCTGCTATTCCATTAAAATATGTCTGCCTGCCACATATTTATTTACTGACCTTATTTATGCATTTATGTAACTATCAATGCTATCTTTATTGTAATTCGTGTTTCGGAAAATTGATAGCATTACCATATTGAATTTCGCTATTATTTTGTTTCCCTGCCGTTATATGTTGATTGAAAAACCATGCTTTGTAGGTTATTTGACCATCATGATCGCATTAAAGACATATTAGGTGACTGCATTTGTGGTGCGTCATTGAAAATGCACTGTACTCAGTATTTCTATCCATCATCTACTAACTTTACACCTTGTATACAACTTAATGTTCTTATTATTTTAATAATATTTTATATTTCTCATCAAGTGATGCATACCCTAAATCTCACACGCTTCACGAAACCTTTTACGGCATCCTTTTAATACCGGCCACTCCCTCCCACGCCAAAAATATACTCTCTCATATATTATTTTGATGTACAACATTTTTAGGAAATAATAAATGATCTATATTATAGCAGCTCTCCTGAAATATTTGAACAAGATGTGACTTTCGGTCAACCACCCATTAAGAACATGTACTGTACAGCATTCTCTAGGAAACTTGAACAATCTAAAAGATATAAAATATCCTAGAACATTTGATCAAGATTTGATTTTCGGCCAACCAACCATTAAAAACAAAGATTTGGTAGAAATAGTTTTTCCTCGTGACTAGTTTTTCACATGGAAATTTCCGAATCAATTCCATCACTGTTCTATGCTTCTGTCAATTAAATCTAAACCTTTTGTTCATAGGTAACATTTTTTTCAATAAAAGAATTATCTCAACAATTTGATAAGCTGTGTCTACAAGAAAGAGTATTCCTACCATTGGTATACTCCCACATTATATCTGAAATGAAAATATAAATTTTAAGATGACTACGAAACTTCAAAACTGATGAAAAGTCTTACCTTTCCTTTCTGTTTTCCGAAATTGGACACGCGAAAGTAGTTTGACACTTATAAAGAAGACATCAACTGCTTGATGTAAAATTCCCCATCCAATCATTTGATATTTCATCAAGGAATGAGGAAGTCGCATTTGTGATTTATCTAAAGGCCATTAATCTGGCAAACACCATAATTGAACTTACGTTGCTGCAAAGCTTGATGAAGCTTGATATAAAAAATAAAATTTTAAACAAGGCTTCTCAAATGTCCCTTTGATTTGTGGGCCCAATGATTAAAGGAAATCTAGGTGGATCTCGTCCAAATGCGCCTTTTTTTCTCCAGAAATTTCGAACTACAAAATAGCGTCATCTTGTCTTATTTAAAGAATACATATGCTCACTCTCAATACTAAACAAAGAAATATTTTGATATAGTGAATTGTTATTTGGTTATGAATAAGAAACATTTGATTCCCCATTTCTTGTGTTCTAGCTCATTCAAAATCGTCCAATTAATATATATATATATATATATATATATATATATATATATATATATATATATATATATATATATATATATACATATATATATATACATATATATATATATATATATATATATATATATATATATATACATATGTATATATATATATATATATATATATATATATATATATATATATATATATATATATATATATATATATATATATCTATATATCTATCTATATATCTATCTATATATATATATATATATATATATATATATATATATATATATATATATATATATATATATATATATATATATATATATATATATATATATATATATATGTATATGTCTATTTATGTATATATATATCTATATCTATATATATATATATATATATATATATATATATGAATTTATGTATGTATATATATATATATGGAACGATTCGCAAATCCTTTTGTATAATATATGATTCAACATGAAGACCTATATGATATTATTAAGATGTTGTCTTGCACTGTCTGATAACCAATCATATACATGCTTTAGAGGAAGTAGGAACGCTATCCTATCAGGCATAGAAGTAATAAAATATCATGAGATACGGAAACTAATGTTTTATGATGACCATGAAGCCATTAGGCATACATACTTCTTGATATTGAATTTAAACTTTGTACATATCAGCCTCGAGAAACGTAACTTGGCGTCATATATATTTTATGCGATAGAAGGATAAGGATGATACCACGATCCTACTTGGTTTTATTGACTGATATTTCCGTCTACATCTTACTGCTGATTGACTGATTTATAACCTTGGAAGTGATTTTTAATTTCGCCGGTTAAAACCTCGACGTCTTAGATACATTTAAAAAAAATAACAGATAAAGGCTTGATTTGGAGACAAGCATAAAGAACGGTGTAGTTATCTCTGATCTAAATAAACAATACATGTACCCTATTAATAAGACAAACCACAGCTTCTTGTATAGTGAAACTTTAAAGATGGGAAAAGTTCGAAGGTATGGACCATGAAAGGAACAAAATAAAATACCTTAAGTTGTACTGTTTCATGAAACTCATTAAGCATATTTACCAAAAATAAAATCTTCATATATCGTTAAACTAAAAAGTTATACTAATCATGTAACCATGTGACTTATGCATCACTTATAAATTATTTTTAATTTGTGCAATAAAATGTTAGATAATTATTGTTGTAGCTATTTCCATTATTGTTGTAGCTATTTCCGTGTATCAGCACACATCTCGATCTGATTTGGCAATTGTGTGGTTTTTAAAGAAGAGAAAGAGTGACATTAAGGAATATTCATTGTCCCAGACGTTTAACAAACCTTGTGCTTTGTGGTGTATCGGCTTGAACCTGAGACTGAAGTGGAGCACATTAAGCAAAGCGCATTGCACTTTAATATTATGGTAACGTATATATATATATATATATATATATATATATATATATATATATATATATATATATATATATATATATATATATATATATATATATATATATATATATATAAAATAACGAAAAACAGTGCGAAACTAGTAACTAACTAGCCTGAACGCTTTCGACTCTTAAACAGTCTTTTTCAAATGCAAATACAAAACATACAAAACAAATAAACACTAAAATGTTGTATTTGTAAAACTCTACATGGCTGTCTCCATGGCTTATAGAATATAATATAGAATATAATATCTATAATATAGAATATAATATCCATGTCTCCATATAGGTTTAACGCATGTGAAGACAGCCGTGTAAAGTTTTACAAACACAACGTTTTTGTGTTTGTTTGCTTTTTATATTGTTTTGTATTTGCCTTTGAAAAAAAGACTCATTAAGAGTCGAAATCGCTCAGGTTAGTTGGTCACTAGTTTCGCACTGTTCGTCCTAAGTTTATTGCATATGTCTTAATTAATCCCTGAAAACGTGATCCCTTGTTGTATCCAGTACGTTTGAAAGGGTTGTTATTCGCCATATATTTTGTATTCTTTATATATATTTGTGTGTATATGTGAATGCCCCATTAGACTTATAACTGTAGTATTCATGAACGAGTTAGGGGATATACTAGCAAATAGGTATATTATACAATGAATAAGCTTGCTACGATTTAACACGCAACAGACTCTTCAACTTTTGTTTCCTGTTTTTATTATCCCAGTTCTGAATTTTTCAGCAACACAATGTTATAAAATTGGAATCATCAGGTAGAAACATAGTAGTTGAAATTCCAAATTCCGAAACTATCGTAAATATCAAATGTAAAGTACTCTTCTCAACACTTTCTTGAACAAATGTCTTCAGCAATTGATCAGTTATGTTAGCGATTAAAGCTAAAATTTTAAATCTGAAACGGGAACGAATTCCAAAATACAACTGACAATCTTTTTTATAAAGTGCCCCTGACTATATGAGAGAGATTAACAAAAGAACAACAGAAAAGATCAATGCACAAGAGAACGCATCCGTGAAGGAAAGAAAAAGTATTTCCAGCTCGACATAAAGCTAAACCTTTGTCAATTGTACTTATCACGAACAAAATTGTATGAAGCAAGTTGACTAGGGATGTACATGTGAATTATCGATACCATTCCTTCTCAGTTCATGGATATATCATTCGAACTAGTAAACCAAAGGCTCACGTTCTAACTTGGCAGGTTGTGTAGTTATATTCCCCTTTAGAGTCAAATAGATTAATAGACAGATTAAAGAGGCGTCAGCATCGGATCAATATGTTGCATGCGTTTGCAACAACGGGCGACGTGTACTTAAGTATTGTATCATAAGGTGTCAGTTCCTAATATCTTAATACAGACAAGGTTCACACATACATGCTTGTATTATGTTGATTAGCTTAGTATATATCTTATTTTAATTTAATCCTACAACATGGACAGACACGAATGTCTGTGCTTAGCTTGCACAGGATTTGAAAAATAAGTGGCCTAAGGTAATAGTTAAATGTTAGGACAAATCTTAAGGGTCAAGATAGAAAACAATCAGTTTTAGCGTGTGGCCTAACTGTTTAAAAAAAGTAAAATTTGGCGGATGTATACGTTAGTAAGAAAACCAGTTTAAAATAGCTCAAAACAGTCTAATTAGTTTCAAGTGGATATAATAGCTTAAGTTTAATCACTCGGCTATTTTATACTTATATATATAGTGATTTCAGTACACACATATTTTCCGAGGCTAGTTACTAGCCTCAGGTCATCATTATATACTGCAGAAAACCATATTGCAGCATTATCAAAACACGTTTTCATTTTTCCAATGTCGCGTTTCTAAACGTAAACTAATCAAAATGTACTAGCCATTAGGGTCTGTTTACATCCCATATAAATCCTCATACAATGGACTGCATTTTGTTTTATGAACGCTCCCCTGGATTTGCTAAGGAGTGATGAATGAAACTTGGAATGCAGAGTTGGAGTAAAAACATAAAAGGAAATCTGAATCGAGCTCAAAATAAAAGCTTTTGCATCGGATCACAAAGCAAACGAACCAATACGATATGCTCGTTAAAGAAAGGTCATTTGCACAAGCTAATTTTAAATTAAATTTAATTTCAATACACACTATATAATCTTGATTATATTTCTTATGTAGTGCCTAATGTAAGGAAAATAATATTAGTGCTGCTAAACCTTTTACTGTTGCACTATATTTCATCAATGCTAAAACTTCCGTCTTCATTGGCGGCTCATTCTCTGGAGACCATGCGTGTAGTGCACGTTGACCTGAAATCCCGCTGAATGGAATAATGTCCTCTAATTGGTTAAAAAACAAAGACGTCCAGCATTTGTTTATAACTTATTTTCATTTGGCCAATGAAAACGGAGTATTGCTTTCAGCGTGCTCGTCTCGCATATTAAGCGCGCGATCAGGTCCATGTCGGACAGTATCGTGGGAAAATGGTCTGGCATTCCTTAGAAGTATCATACGCATGCAAAGTCGAATTCCTGAGCTAAATAGCGGTACCCAATGTATTACGTTACGCCAAATGTAGCTTGAAATATCATTAATGAATACATGTACACACTAAAATCCACATACATACTAACATACATACATACAATCCAAAAAGTTTGTGATGGGAATCGAGTTAAAAATGAACATTGAAACATGAAAGTAATAGTAGGATGCAACATGAACAAAAACATTCCTAATTGCTACGATCTTTGTTATGCAATTCAAAACACCTCCTTGCTCACCAACAGCAAGCAAACAATCAAGAAGAATGTACTATTGCGTAGATGCATACCATTATATACACACTTATATACAGTCACATCTACCCTTACACAAGACCAGAAAGTTAAGGGATAGTGGTTTTAAATTGTATTTATGTTTTTGTTATGTATTTGTCTTATAATTTGTTCTACTTGTTTTGACAATAGACTGGCACATAAATACAACTATAGCTAAAGTTCCAGTCTTGAGAATATTTGAAAACAATCCAAAAAATTACAAAATATCTAAGTGTTGACAAATAAATTAAAGACGAATAGCATCGAAGGGAAAATGGGCAGATAATATTTATTTTACAAAAACTGTGACCGAGAGTTAAGTAAACATATATGTTCTAGCTTCATTGTGTCCTTATGTATTAAGTGACTTCAGTTTGTGGTCAAAATATTTTTTCTTTCGATATAAATAGCAGAAAAAGGTCTGTAAATTTATTTAAAGAATAGAAATCAGGATGCGGACCTTAAAGAATTTTCTTTCTAAAAGACAAAAGGTATTAGATCAGATAAAAATTAAGCATTCATTTTGTGTTGATTAGAATACAATGTTGTTCCTTTTTAGAAAAGAAACATATACATTCCGGAAAATACACAAACCATGGAAGCACTTAACAATTGTCTAATATGTTGTTAAACTTTCTCCAAAATAAGAAATTAACCTTAAGAGACAACACATTATTTATGTGATTTACAGCAAACACCCTCAATCATTGTTATTGTCGACTTAAAACAATTGGCAACGCGGTGTAATATTGACAACGCGGTGTGTCATTTCTCTGACACCTTTGAAACAACAAGCACAAGCCACTGATTTATTTCTAAAGATTTTATTGTAAATTGCAAATAGACTGGTTAAATTGATATCAGTCAGACCTTCAAATACACACATGACACTTAAAATCAAGATGTAAAATGTAGATAAAGTATCCGACTATAAATCACATAATCTAGAAACTTCACGATTCATGGGAATTTTTCACTGCCTTGAAAAGGGAAATTTGACTAAGATCGGATAATCGTTGTTTCAAGTTTGGTATTGAATTCATTAAGCTGAATAGCCAATCGAGAAGAAAACAATATACACATAGACCTCAACTAAAGTCGCTAAGAAGCAGATATATTTGGTTGCACCAAAAACGCGTTTCCTGTTCCATTTCAGGCAGAAATGAAAAGACACTTTAGAGGATGACTAGTTATTCGTTGTCACAAATCTGCAAGGTAACATAGTCCTTGCTTGTGTGACTGAAGTCTAAACCTAGACTATAATAAGCATATGCATAAATAAATGGGAGAAAAGTTTTAATGGTTGCTTTGAATATTAAAATCGATGATCGTATGTTTGAATGTATAATTTGAATTATATGGATGATGATCACCGAAGTATATGTGTAGCACGTTTTCTAGGGAGACAACGTCTTCATTGTATGATTTAATGATTAAATAAGTTGTCTCCCATATACTAAACTCTATTGGGCTACACACTCAATTTGTGGAATGTGGTATGTTGTAAGAAAACATCACATTATCACCAATATATATATATATATGCATGTTATACGTGTTATACGTGTTATCCGACATTAATGCCAATTTTTATACAAAGGTAAAGCAAGGTCTTGTAAGCAAATCTTATCAAAGGTACGAAACTAGGACAAATTCGACAAATATGTCCTTCTCAGAGATAAAATATACATGAAAATAAATAACCACAGCAATTTTTGTTTCAGATTAGCTACCATGATTCTTCAACTATTAACTGGATCAAGTACACGATCTACAAAGATTATCATAGAGCAAAGTAATATAATATATAAATTCCAATAGATTGGGAAAAAGTAGGCAAACAGTTAGGTTAATAGGTAACATACATAATGAGCAATGGAAACCAATACAAATTAATATTCTAAACAATAATAGCACATGGAATTTCTTGTCTTGAATGTTTTTCTCGTTAACTATTTTTCCATTCAAAGTTTAAAGGTAATTATAATATTAATAATAACTGTGCTCTGAATCAATAAAAAGGAGATTCATTTTTTTACTAATATAATAAAATGTTTCGGATGTTTTATTTTGGATGAGTTTTTTGGCCCGTGGGGGGATTGACGGGGTTTAATACTACCGGATTTAGGCATAAGTTAAAGAATCTACAGCTTACGGCCCCAATGTCTGAACTCAGTCTGAAGGGGCCCCTCAAATTTATTTTATGCTAAATATGGCCACTACAGCTTCCGATAGCTTAGGGCCTCGCTTTGTCTAAATCAGGCACTGGGGATTACTGTTAATGAAGTGGGTAATATCCGCGGTCTTTTTTATCATATGAGAGTTTTGGCTGGATGCTATTGGCCAAATGGCTATTAACCTAAAACTATGCAACACTCGAGCCTAATTTAAATTTATAATTAACCATAACAAGTCAAAATCCAGCTATTTGACACTGGGAAGGTTAAAATGCTGGCTGCAAAGGAGTAGTCGCCGCCAGTTCACATATGTACGGTTTCATAGAGATTCTCTCTCTCTCTCTCTCTCTCTCTCTCTCTCTCTCTCTCTCTCTCTCTCTCTCTCTCTCTCTCTCTCTCTCTCTCTCTCTCTCTCTCTCTCTCTCTCTCTCTCTCTCTCTCTCTCTCATACACACACACACACACAACCATGAATGATAACGAATGAAACATCTTATCAGCTTCAGGTAACAGTGGACTTTTAGCACAAAATGTTTTCATTTACAGTTGATTTAAGCTCGCAATTCAGTTGTTTTAGTGAGTAATTCAAACCTTTGCATAAACAATAATTTATGTTATTCATAAAAATCAGTAAAACGAGAACGAAATATGCAAAGAATATTGCCATGTTAGAGATAATGGAATAAGCATGGGAAAATTTGTACAATAATGTGCGATTTATTTATATGCATTACAAATAACAGTCTCCTACCGCTGCTCTAAATAAACTGTCTAAATTGATGTCAGTCAGACCTTCAAATACGCACATGACACTTTGACTCAAGATATAAAATGCAGTTAAAGTTATATTTAATATGAAAAGGTGTCATACTCTTTTATGTGGAATCTAATTTACTTATATTTCATACGTTTCGAAAAATAATGTTTGTCCTTATACAAAAGGCAGAAGAATACTAGAATGCTAAGGAAACATGTAATTTCCACATGAACAGAAGTGAGGATTTTCTGTGTGGTAAAATAAAATTGTTCATTAAATGATCGATTTAGGAGAGTGTTAACTGTATTATGAATGAGTTATATAAAACATACAATGAAATATATGGAATATGGTATCATTTACTTTTGATCAATAATATGTGGAATTATCCTATATAACCTACATATCGTACTTAATTACCTACTGGAGAATAAACGAATTGATTGATCGATTAATTTTGTGATACATACATAGGTTCATTCATTTGTGAATGCTTACATATATACTGTGAGAGAAAATATCAAGTCTTATTTATTTTTTATAGAACGTGAATGTGGCCGAGAATCGGTGAGAAAGCATCAATTGATTATAGTAATGAAGGCAATGTACATTTTATTATGATCAAGCTACTTGTGCAATTCATATTATTTATCTAGGTGCAGCTATAATGCTTTTTAGTTTGCAGAATATATATTCAAGTCAAATGAAAAATAAGATGACAGTTTTGGGATGATTTAGTCATGCATGGTTTTATTTTAATGTTTCGTTACTAAAAGCCACATTGTATCTAGACTGATATGCTCCAGTGAACCTAAGTTTGGCCACGTCAGGTATAGATGCTGTCATATCTGTAAAACAAATGAATGTGATTTATATAAACATGGTAATTAATGTTGTAACAATACAACTGTGTCACTGATATCACGTAGATTATTTCTTATTATTCGTAATAAACATATTTTAATAGAAATCGTAATTCACACTTTCGCTCTCAGGTTTCATATCAACTCTGTAAAGAACACGCTACGAAACATAACCTGATTGAAATTACAATTCAGTCATATAAATTTCTTATGTACCTGTTCCATGTAACCTTCCTCCACCTATTTTTCCATTAAAAGATATTCTATCTTGACTCTTTGTATTCGTCCCTCTTGAGCCGCTTTCCATTATTAAACGATAAGACAAGAGCTTATTCACTCATGCATGTGTTCAGGCATTTATAGGATAGCTTCAAAATGTATTGCTAAACAAAATACTTTTATGAATGATCTTTTATGTTCTTATATTCACTGGTAGGCCTTCAATTACACTGTCATATATATATATATATATATATATATATATATATATATATATATATATATATATATATATATATATATATATATATATATATATATATATGTCGTTGTATACGACAATATGTAATCATTTTTCATTAAAATGAAACCATTAAGCATCAAGTGGTAATTCAATCATTTAAATATATCACAGCTGATCTAAGTCATTATTATGATTTATTTAACATTACTACCGGTCATAAAGTTGTTTCTGTCTTCCAGTTGTATCTTTCCCTTTCCCGTTTGTTTGTTGGACTATATTTTGCAACCATTCATAGTCCAAGAGATATCACCGCACGGTCATGATATAAACAGATATCCACCAGGCTCATTTATTCATGGATATTTAATGATATCTTTGTACGATGGTCCGTAGAGAGAGAGAGATATATATATAGAGGGGGGTAGGGGTATACGGTGGTGGATGATGAAGACGTACAATAAAGGCATTTCTGCATCGACCGTCTCTATTTTTCTTTATCGGTCAATTAGTCTGCTGCTTTACCAAGTAAGTCAGTACGAGAGAAAAACTTGGGGTAAGGTAGAGCGGCCTTCGAACATTTCTATATTACATATCTTTTTTCGGACACATAAATTTAAGCAAGAAAAAGTAGAGACCAATAAAGATTAAATAAATTACAGAATGTTTTCCTCCTAACCAATCATAGGCCTGTAATTTTGACAGATTATTTCCACTTGGTAGCATTGGTATCATGAACACTGTTAAAATCCCATGAAACGTATACAACTAACCGATACGATGAGCCAGGTGCCTGAAGTTTACAAGGCGCGAGTTTAGATTCCCTTTTCATTCTCACTCCATGCATTGAGAGAGAGAGAGAGAGAGAGAGAGAGAGAGAGAGAGAGAGAGAGAGAGAGAGAGAGAGAGAGAGAGAAGTAAAAGGAAATATGATATCCCATGTTTAATTGATTTTGAATACGTTATTTGCTACACTAATGCCAATTGTGTGGAAATTCATCACATATTTGGAGAATATTGAAGCCATGACCCACTGCTGAATGAAAATTTATATATGTGCTTAACGCGCAAAGGGATTGTTCAGATTTGATATATTTGACATACCAATTGTTGTATCTACATTACACATTCGTCCATGCATAAATGAATATGTGTAATAAATATACGAATGCTGTGTTAAAAACATTTTTACCATAATTGAGCATTTAGCCACCACACGGAAAAAGCCACCAATAGAAAAGGAAGGATTGTCTTCAGTAGGCCTAGATTTCCGGTGCCGGTAGGATTGTCTCCTCCTGTCTCAAAGATGACCGCATTTTTCAAGGTTGAATTGCTGAACGTTGTGGCGTTATCAGATGAGTTGGAGTCTGAGACTGCGCTTGAAGTTGACCCCATTTTCGCTGTTCAATGTAATGTGCAACAAATACATACATACAGATCTGATCTTCTCTGTCTTTATATATATATATATATATATATATATATATATATATATATATATATATATAGAGAGAGAGAGAGAGAGAGAGAGAGAGAGAGAGAGAGAGACAGAGACAGACAGACAGACAGACACACAGAGACAGACAGAGACAGAGATAGATAGATAATGTGTTTGCAATGAAATGAATGTCCGTGATCTAAGATTATATATAGCAAGAAGTAACGAAGGTAGATGTATGTATTTAACGTTGAGAAGTGTCTTTTGTTTCTAAATAAACAGATGTAATATTCTACAATTAAGGAATAATGTTTGCATTAAACTATTGCCCTACAGACAGGCTTTAAGACGAAAGATCTGAAAATTTTGCGTCTATGAACCGATCACGTTGTTACACTTGTTTGGTATTGAGGTCAACACAAAACTACACACGAATTCGGGGTCTTGGTTCGATCAATGTGGGTATGTGAGAAAATTTTGTAACTTCAATTGGGTCGATGTTGGACTCTTTCACAACCGGATATGTTGTATTTGTACAGGATATCGTGTGCTGAAATAATGGCTTTAAAACCCAGTCGAACACAAGCAAACAAAATGATAATTAATCTGCATAGATTACCCAGTGATTAAATCATTGTCCAATTCACCTTTCAGTAATAAGTTGTTTTCTGATAATAAACTGTAAATATTTCCACTTTTTAATATATTGCCCGTGTTCATTAGCAATGGAAATGATTTCGATTTTAGGTTCACCTTCAGGGTCTTGTGAATTAACAATTATTGGATATTTACGTAAATGTTTATCGTGTTTTTCTGAACTCATCAGCTGGGAATGCGTGTTGTCTTAAAGTTCCAAGAAATAAGGGAAACATTGACCTCCAACTAATCTCTAGTATTGGTTGTGTGATTAGCGTCGTCCTGAGGTCTCGTCTGTACTGAAGTATATTGTAAACAAAGCAAAGTGAAATATGAAAGAGGTAATATTGTAGGACAGACGAATTCTACTTAGCTTGTAGTATGGAACAAGGTTAAAATGTAAATAAATTCCACTCAGTTATCTAGTTAATCTTGTTCTGCAGGTTGATCATGGTCATAGTATGTTGATACCTACCTAAACTTCATTTATATCAGTTTTCTAATAGCTAGAATACTTTGCATTTGAGAGTGGGTACATCTGCTAAATTAAATATTGCCAGTTTCGTTGACGCTAATTAGAATCATAGAGTGTGTGAGTGTGATAAAAAGATATAACACGTATTTAACAGCATTGTTAAATGTACAATGTCTTTCAACACCCTTTTTACCCGCATTACAATACGACACTGAAATAGAGTTTAGGTCTAACATTGTGATTATAGTGTTACACGGATACTAAGAAAAAACTAAGGAATGTTACATTTTGCATAAAGGTTGTGCAATGGGGACACGGAATGTAGAATACATCATTCTTCCATGTAGTAGGGGCTGCCATATGTGTAATTTACAAGTCGACTTAGTCCTAAGACTGACAGTTATCGTAAATGTATTCTTGCCAAGTCAATTGTTATCATACCTTCCATATAGAATGGAACTGTTGTGGTCGATGCTGCTAAAAATGAAGATATTTCCTAAAAATTGCTGAAATACATAGTTTACAATGACCTATTTGCTTGTTTACATTTCATACCTTTTTCTCATTTCTTTCACCGGCTATAGTTTAGTATAATTTTGTCATTTGAAGTTAAATATATTCTGGTATTGTCAGACATTTGTGCCTAATGCCAGTATAAAGACAATTACAACTACTTTACCTATGTATCCTAAATAAACCGTAGTCTTCCAGAATATGGGATATAAATTGAATTTACTTGTACGTATGAGAACTATTACAGTTATGGTATCTGTTTCCACTAGTGTTTGGAAGTTCACCAAATCAAAGTATGATCATGTTTCCGGTAAAGAAAAAGGCACTTTTGAAAAAATTCAAATTGATCCGGTAAGTCAAATGTGCTCTTGCATACTTTCATATATAGGTATTATGTTTAGTTTTATGTCATGTTAAAAATGTCACTAATTAACTAGGTATTATATATATATATATATATATATATATATATATATATATATATATATATATATATATATATATATATATGTGTGTGTGTATATATATATATATATATATATATATATATATATATATATATATATATATACACATATACACATATATATATATATATATATATATACACATATATATATATATACACACATATACACATATATATATATATACACACATACACATATATATATATATATATATATATATATATATATATATATATATATATATATATATATATATATATATATATATATATATATATATATATATATATATACACATATATATATATACACACACATATATATATATATATATATATATATATATATATATATATATATATATATATATATATATATATATATATATATATAAGCAACTCTTGTGGATAAACAGAATTTATTTATATTTGTGCAGAAATCATGTACTTTGGTACACTTTGTTTTGTAATCGTACAATGTTCATATTTGTGTAAATATTTTATTGGCATACAAATCTGTAGCCTAATAGCTGAGTATGGATAACTTAAACCGTCGTTAATGTTTGTTCCTCAGTTTGTTGATTTTATGTATCTTGTCAATGCTAAATTTATTAGTTCCCTCAATTATTCTTCTACACATCGTTTGATTGTTAACTACTTCTGATTAAAACGTTGTGATGGAATGGCCTTCATTAATTTTATAACTACTCTTGCGTTTACGTTTGTTTGTAATTCATCTGTTGTTTGAAACTTGATATTTCCATTTTCAACTTTCTCCCATGTAGTGTTGTAGCAATTCGTTTCGACACTTTCTAGTAATTTCATGTAGGTTTTGCAATATTTTCATACCATTTCAATAGTTTGTGAAGATAATTTTTTTAAGAGAACCATAATTTAGGTTTTTTCTTTTGAGGTAAAACTGCTTAATGCATTATCGAAAGATGACTTAACCAGATGTATCGCTAAACTGTTCTAGACATGCAATATAATTTGGATGCTCCCATGAACGTAAAGCTTTTGGAACCAGCAGCCTATTGGAAATAAGATGCCCTTATGTATGTATAATTGGATGGGAGACACTGATGGAGAGAGGACACAATATCACTCGTCCGGTCGTAAACCAGAACTATCATGGCAAGAGAGATCGGTCAGGCCAGACAAATATGGCATACCTCTAGTAATAAAAATATAAAGATGACGGATACCACTAAGGGGGGCTTTTAAACTTGATGAAGACGAAGATAAATAAAGTTATACCCAAATCGAATTCATGCATATAGAAATATATAGTAATGTTAATACCGCTAGCAAATATTTAAAAACGTTCATATTTCCTGCAATTCGTATTTTGTTAATTGTATCCTATTTTATTTTAGGCTCAGTTGATAATTATTTTGCTGCAAATCTTTACTTAGTACATCGAAGGTTACAAACGTTAATGGCGTGACAAGCATTACATTTATGTTTAGTTCCACAGAGCTAGTAAATGGCTTTTATATGTATTCTATTCGTCTAAACCATAATATTTGATTTACATGGTGGAAAGTCATTGCAGCCTGTACAATAATTTAATTACGATAGCCTATAGTGGAGAAAGCGACAAACCATTAAAACGTTTTAAATCTTATTTTGTGTAAGAATGAGAAAAATCCTTTTCCAGGCGCAACCTGAGGTGCAATGCATTTTTCTATGGAACAACTTTACGTTGATCACTTTCGTTTCTCAATGGTTGTCTGTCAATTTGTCTCTCCGCCTCGTCCTCTTTATTAGATGTGCAATAATCAAGTTTGCAATACGAATGACATTTATTTATCCTAAGACAGATTACGAAGTAACTGATCTGCAATTATAATAGAATGAGAACAAGGCATGACTAAGAAAACTCAGAAGAAGTCATCAAAGTAATATGATTGATTGATTGATTGATTGATTGATTGATTGATTGATTGATTGATTGATTGATTGATTGATTGATTGATTGATTGATTGATTGATTGATTGATTGATTGATATTTTTACGACGCACCAGCACTATGAGGCTATTTAGCGCCGAACATAATGTTATATCCTTTTACATTTAAAACTGGTAAAATAATTTTATCGACCAGCGATTGGAGACCAAACAGTTAAAGATAATGCGATAAAAATGGTAATGATGGTAAATAATTAAAAGTTTCTAGATCAACGAGGAGTGCAAATATATGATAACGAAAATATATCATTGGCAATTAAGATCTATCGACTGAATAAATATAACACAGAACTGAACAAGGTGATAAAATATAAGCTATAACTTATAATAAATGTTCGCTTCCTTAAGAAAGTATATAATGTTGGTAATGCTAACTTTATCAAAGAGCTTCGTCACGTCTTACAAACGTAGTAATGATTACGCGTAGGTTAAAGATCGAAACATTCCAGCATAAAGTGCTTAACGGTGAATGGTTCATTACAAGCTATGCCCTCTGGTGGGTCTTCTCTTTTTAATATGTAGGAGTGTGTAAAATGAGTATTACCGAGTCGAATTCTTGCAATGACTACCTCCTCTCTACGGACGGATCTGTAGGAAGGGGTCCATTGTCCTAAGGTTGGCTTCATGGCATGAAGTTTGTTATTCACGGCATCATTCCATGATGCCTGTCATTTCTGACGTAAACAGTCTTTGATACAACGTTTAAAATCAGTGTAGGGTGCTTTTAAAATCAGTAATATAGTAATATTAAAGTAATATGCAATTAATTTTAAAAAATGAAAAATTAAATAAAAAGTGATTGACTGGCATAAATTTGAGTATTCATATTATAGATAAATAGATCAAGTTTTAGGTCACGGGCAATATTTATAATTATTTCTTTATCAAATCATTTTCTATCCTACAATCCGAAAAAGATTATTTTCATGTGAGCTTAAAGCATAAAATGTAAAATATCCTCTCCTGATCACATTTATTTAACCGTATTTTTTGTTATCTTGCAGTAACATGGAGGAAGTTTTCAAAATGCAATTTAAAGGCAATTTAAAGGCATCGCTAATATAATTACATGAAGTAACTGCTATTGCGTTATATTTCTGTCCCTAAATAAACAAGGATATTTTGTCTCCGACGTTATTTTTGAGATTAGTTTACCTACATAAAAAGTAAAACATTTAGTCTTAAAGTAAATTAACTTAGTGCATCTGAAATTGTAAAACATATTGTATTTCTTAAAAAAATAAATGTAAATTCAATTGAGGAATATAAACTGAACATTAGTCCAATGTTCTATTCGAACAAGAATATTTGCATAATATATATCGCTCTTACACAGAAGCAAGCGACTGTTACTTACCATATTAGGCCTTAGAAGAACTTGAATAGACAGCAAAATGAAGCCGGAGTGGATGAGTTCGTTGAATATATGAGACAAGGATATCTTTTTCAAACACTCAATACTTGCTTTTCTTACTGTCAAAAAATATTTAGTTTCTCGATATGGTTTTTCTATCTTATGTGAATCCCATTAGAAAAGGCATGCACTATAGGCATAAGCGTATTCGTGCACATGGATTTCATATATCCGACTATATATGCATACAAATAATCAGAGTAAAGATATCCTGAATGTTTGTTCACTTAGATTCATAAGAATAAATAGTAAATAAATTGCGACAATGATGACTGATACCTTTGATTCCACAATATGTGTGAGAAAAATAATTACAGCTTTCGAACATTGTTAACGGAATCAAAATTAGATGGAGCAGATGTTAGAGAGAAAATAGACATAAAATAATAACATTCCGTCGATGTAGAAAGTATTTGAAGAACATCGTCAGGACGTCTTCACCAAACGCTCAGTAAGAGTTCAACTAGACTTGAGAATTAAAATCATGGAGTGACAAACTCAAGTTGAAATACAAACAAAATATAGAAGGAGTTTCAGCTTAATTGGACTGGGTATCACAAATTATAGAGGTGAAAATAAATCAGTATTAACAGCATTGGAGGTGTATAGCACAAAGGAAATAAGGGATTTTAGATATATATATATATATATATATATATATATATATATATATATATATATATATATATATATATATATATATATATATATATATATATATATATATATATATGTATATATATAGGTATTTATATATATCTGTATGTAAGTATATATATATATATATATATATATATATATATATATATATATATATATATATATATATATATTATTTCATAGTTTAAAATTTTTTAAATTTCATTCCATGTTATTGTAATGATAACTTTGTGTACTATATTTTACAATTCTTTCCAGAAATTTAGTTCAGTTATCATAGACCTAATTTTTTTTCTGCTACACAACCAGTAGTAGATACACTGTACTTAGCTGCAGTCCTTCAGTCAGAACTAGTAAGGGTTCTGGGAAACAACTTATTTATTATTCATTCCCAAAGTAAACATCCAGTGATTTCAGTTAACGCATACCCATACTGGGAGTACAATATTATTAGGCATGTAGAAAGCTGCTATGTTGTTCCGGAATGGCGACCACGTGACCCTCACACGATGATCTGCTTTGCGTCTTAAATTAGTATATAACTGTTTTCTTGATACACTTTTTCAATTCGTGCTCAACCATTGACACTTTAAGGTGTTTCATTGTGAACAGTTTGACTTGAAATTCTATTTTTAGAATGCAAGTTATTCTTTTCCCTGGAATTCTTCGATAAAGATATTTATTGATAATTATTTGGAATTGAAAGCTGGAATATTTTTTCTGTGATTCAACAAATGAAATGTTGACTCGTCAGTACGACGGGGACAACAACAACCGTTATCGTTTTTCAATTCGTATTTCATCGGAACTCGATCTCAGATTCCTTTATGATGTTTTATTAATAGGGCTTAATAATGTGACTTCTATTTTTAATTCTTTGATTAATTTTGGATTTGATGCGCGAACTTATAAGTTTTTTGTCATGGTTACCTTGGTTTTCTAGGGAAAAAAATTATTTGTTTAATTCTGCAAATCTTATTGTCTTATTTTTTTGTTACTTTTCTAAATAGCCTAAATATGTAACAAGGATATGGACGAAAGTTTGAAACAATACAAGATAATGCATTATCTGTTTATCTTCACCGCTCACGGAATGCTTATACATGTTCTATGTTATGAGAATTGCTGATGTCAACATAGAAAAAGCAGAGAAGATAATAAGCCATTGCTACGCAAGACATGTTTTAGATACGTAAATATCTACTGACAACAGACCATGCCAATAAAACGTAGAGATTTTCAGAGATTTGTTTGATATGTGTCAGTTTATTAGAGAACATTGTAAAGTGGATTCACAGTGTACATATATGTATATGAATTATTTGAAGGAAGAGATAATGATACAGCAATACGAATGGAACATGAATAAACAAATTTCGATACGACGCTAGAACAGCTGCTCAAGTGATTAGTATCTGTTATTCCTTTATAATATGTCTGCCTGCCACATATTTATTTACTGACCTTATGTATGAATTTATGTAACTATCAATGTTTTTTTTTCTTTTAATTCGTGTTTCGAAAAATTGGTAGAATTAACATATTGAATTTCGCTGTTATTTGGTTTCTCTGCCGTAATATGTTGATTGAAAATCCAAGCTTTATTGGTTATTTGACCATCATGATCCCATTAAAGATATGTTAAGTGATTGTATTTGTCCATCATCGAAAAAGCACTGTATTCAGTATTTATATCCATCATCTACTAACTTTACACATTGTATGCTCTTTGATGTTCTTATTATTTTGATAATATTTTTATATTTCTCATCAAGGGATGAAATCCTTAAATCTCGCATGCTTCAGGAAACCGTTTAAGGCAGTCTATTAATACCGACCACTAACTCTCGCGCCAAAAAATATACTCTCTCATACATTATTTTGATGTACAACATTTATAGGAAATAATATATGATCTATATTATATCAGCTCTCCTGAAATATTTGAACAAGATGTGACTTTCGGTCAACCACCCACTAAGAACAAATATTTGGTAGAAATAGTTTCTCACCGCGACTTTATTTGACATGCAAATTTGACAATCAATTCCCTCTCTATTCTATGCATCTGTCTATTAAATATAAATCTTTTGTGAATTAGTAATATTATTGTTTCACTAAAAGAATTACCAAAACAATTTGATCAGATGCGACTGCAAGAAAGTGTATTCCTACCATTGGTATACTCGGACATTATATCTGAAATGGAAATATGGATTGTATGATGACTATGAAAGATCTTACCTCTTCTTTCTGTTTTCCGAACTTGCGCAAGCGAAAGTCGTTTTAACACTCAAAAAGACGGCGACAGCTGCATGATGTATTATTCCCCATCCAATCATTTATCAGGGAATAAGGAAGTCGCATTTGTGGTTGATCTAAAGGCCATTAATCTGACATATATCATAATTTCGCTTGATGCAGCTTGATACCAAACATCGAATTGCAAGCTAGGTTATGCAAACGTCCCTTTGGTTTTGGGTCCCAATGATTAACAACATCTAGGTGGCTCTCGTACTCATATCGTCCAAATGCATCTTCCTTAAATTTCGCGATGCGAAAAAGCGTCATCTTGTTTGATTTAAAGAATACATATGTGTACTCTTGCAATACTAAACAAAGAAACAGCGTGTGGCCTAAAAGTTTAAAAAAGTAAAATTTAGCGGTTGTACACGTTAGTAAGCAAATCAGTTTAAAGTAGCTCAAAACAGGCTAATTGGTTTAAAGTGGATATAATATATAAAGGCGAATCACACGGCTACTTTCTACACATCTCTATAGTGATTTCAATACACAAATATTTTCCTAAGCTAGTTACTAGCTTCAGGTCATCATTATATATTGCAGGAAACTATATCTCAACATTATTAAAATACGTTTTCATTTTTCAAATGTCGCGTTTATTAAAAGTAAACTAATAATCATGTAATAGCCATTAGGTTCACTTCACATCACATAGAAATCCTCATAAAATTGTCTGCATTTTGTTTTATGACCTCTTCTCTGGATTTGCTAATGAGTGAGGAATGAAACTTACGGTCAATGGAAAGCAGCGTTAAAGTACAAACATAAAAGAAAATGTTTATTTGAGCTCAACCTATAAGCTTTTGCATCGGATGACAAAGTAATCTTAATAAAAAGACATGCTCAGTTAAAAAAAAGTAATTTGCACAAACTAAAGTTAAAATTATATTCAATACAATACACACTAGATAATTCTGATTATTTTGTAATGTTCTTTCCTATGTAGAGCCTAATGGAAGGAATATAATATTAGTGCTGCTAAACCTTTTACTATTCCACTAAATTTCATCAATGTTAAAACTTCTATCTTTATTGGCGGCTCAGTCTCTGGAGACCATGCGTGCAACGTACTTGGAATGAAGTCTGTCTCTGTGGTTTTGGCATCGTCATCTGTAGCTGTACAGGTCGATGCGCGAGTGACAGTCCCTACTGTCATTGATGCAGACGTTGATGGGATTTCTGTCTCACTTTCTTTCTCTCACGTTTCTCTGCTGCCAGCTGGCCTCTCCTCACATCAGCGACTGCTATGCTATTGGGGAAAGTCAGTCCGCCAGCACTTCTCTGCTCTCACATGAAATGTAGCATGCCTTCATATCCTTCATGCATACATCCTTGAAACGGAGTGAGAGCCGGTCAACTCTTATGGTTTGTCTTTTCAGGATGATGGTACGCCAAAACAGCTTTCAAGCATCAGCACAACCGTAACCCAGTCTCTGAAGGGTAACTTCAGTGTGGGTCACAAAAGCCGTGTCGTCAGTAAAGAGCACCTCCCTGATGAGTACCGACCTCACCTTTGTCCTCAAAAGCAGTCGTGCCAGGTGTGTAGATATGTGTCATCAGTGGATAAGTCGAAAGAGTAGTACAGAAGCAGGGGTAAGAAGATCCCGAAAATGGTCGGTGAAACTACGCATCCATGCTTCACGCCGCTGTTGATGGAAAAGGACTCTGTGGATGATCCATCATACAGGACTGTTCTCTTCATTTCGGCATGGAAGATGATTTATCCTGCTACAAAATCTCGGTGGAAGGGGCAGCCCATCTTCCTGAAACGTTTAAATTGTTGGCCATGGATGTCTGATGCTTATTTGCACTCCATGGCTCTTCCTGGGTTTAGAAATTCCTTTTCCTAGACCAATTCCTAATGAGCTCCATCTGTCCAGGTTTGGAGTCAACGTTTGCCTTCTGCCTACCAAGGCTAAAGAGCCTAGTCACAAATAAATATATGTATATATATATATATATATATATATATATATATATATATATATATATATATATATATATATATATATATATATATATATATATATATATATATATATATATATATTCCTTTTTTCGTTTAATTGCTCTTTCTATATATGCTAAATTAATATAGTGCAATAAAAAGACAACTAGGTATTATATTATTTCATATTTGTTTAAGTCATGTTTAATCTGGAATTTAATTCACTTAAGTTATATATTTGTTGAAAAATAATTTCGTATTCAAAGTCTAGACTTATAAGGAAAAATGTCAATTACGCATGAACCGAGTAAACGACTTTCTCTACTAGGTAAAATATGATTGCTCATTAATTGATCGAAATATGAGTGTGTTAACTGTAATAGATGAGAGAAAACATAAAATTAAATGTATTGATACTGTTTAATTTACTTTTGATACAGAAAGTTTGAATTATTCTATATAACCTACACATCGTATTTAATCAAATACTGGTGAATAAACTGACTGATTGGCCGATCAATTTTTTTAATGCATATATAGGTACATGCATTTTTGCATGCTTACATATATACTGAGAGAGAAATTATCAAGTCTTGTTTACTATTGTGGAATGTGAATGTGGCTGAGAATGCATGAGAAAGCAAAGCAGCAATTAATTATAGAAAAGAATATATAGTAATCTTAACCAAGCTTTTTCGTTCAACTCATATTGTTTATGTACCTGCAGAAAGTGCGTTTTAGCATAGAGTATATAATCTAATCAAGTGAAAAAATATGAGGACAATTTTCGGATGAGGTTTTAGGAAAAGACGATTTTAATAATATTGTGCCCCATGTTTAATTCATTTAATAAAGCTCAGTTGGTCTGGTTGTTAGAGCGTCTGTCTCAGATGCGAAAGGTCGCGGGTCGAAGGCCAACCGAGTCATACCAATGTCTTTAAAAATGGTAAAAAAATGTTGCCTCGATTAGCGCTCGACATTAAAAGGTTAGGGTTAGGACTGGTCGGCCTGGTGTCAAAATAATGTGACTGGAAGGGACATCATGCGCCTGACATGTGACATCTTTATCCAAAAGTCAGAAGCACACTAAAATGCTAAGGAAACGTAAATTCCGCATGAACAGAAATAAAGATGTTCTTTGCGTGGTAAAATAAAATTGTTCATTAAATGATCGAATTTGGAAACCGTTAACTGTATTTTGAATGAGTGAGAGAAACATTAAATGAAATATACGGAATATGGTATAATTTAATTTTGATCAAACATATGTGGAATTATCCTATATAACCTACACATCGTACTTAATTATTACTGGAGAATAAACGAATTAATTGATCGATTAATTTTGTAATACATACATAGGTACGTTCATTTGTAAATATTTGCATATATGCAGAGAGAGAAATTATCTGTCTTATTTATTTTTGTAGAAAGTGAATATGGTCGAGAATCAGTAAGAACGCAACAATTGATTATAGTGATGAAGAGAATATACATGTGATCTTTGTCAAGCTTTCTGTGCAATTCTTATTATTTATCTAGGTGCAGCTATAATACGTTTCAGTCTGCAGAATATATATATATATATATATATATATATATATATATATATATATATATATATATATAAAGTGAAAAATAAGAAGACAATTTTGTGATGATTTAGTCATGTATGTTTTATTTTAATGTATCATTACTAAAAGCCACATTGTATCTAGATTGATATGCTCCAGTAAACCTAAGTTTGGCCACGTCAGGTATAGATGCTGTCATATCTGTAAAAAAAATGAAAGTGATTTATATAAACATGGTAATTACTGTTGTAACATTACACCTGTGTCACTGATATCACGTAGATTGTTTCTTATAATTCGTAGTAAACATGTTTTAATAGAAATCGTAATTCACACTTGAACTCTAAGGTTCCATATCCACTCTGTAAAGTACACGAAACATAACCTGATTGAAATTTCAATCCAATTATATACTTTCCTTATTTATCTCTTGATGTTACCTTCCTCCATCTATCTATCCATTCTAATAGATATTGGATCTTCAGTCTTACCTCTGCGCATTCATCCCTCTTGAGCCGCTATCCATTATTAAACGATAAGACAAGAGCTTATTCACTCACGCACGTGTTCAAGCATCTATAAGATAGCTTCAGAATGTATTGCTTTTCAAATTCCTTTTTATGAATGATCTGTTATGTTCTTTATATTCCCTGGCAGACCAATTACACTTTTAATATATATATATATATATATATATATATATATATATATATATATATATATATATATAGAGAGAGAGAGAGAGAGAGAGAGAGAGAGAGAGAGAGAGAGAGAGAGAGAGGGGGGAAGTATGCGATGGTGGATGATGGAGACGTACAATGAAGGCATTTCTGCTTCGACCGTCTCTGATTCTTTATTGGTCAATTAGTCTGCTGCTTTACCAAGTAATTCAGTACGATAGAAAAACTTGGAGTTGGGGAAAGCGGCCCTCAAAACTTGGAGTTGGGTAAAGCGGCCCTCTGACATTTCCATATTACATATCTTTTTTCAGACACATATAGGGGCCCCGAGTGGCCGAGTGGTTCAAAGTTCTGACCCGTTACTGATCACTGTCATCTCATATCTGCGTGAGTTCGAGTCAAGACTAGGCTAACGTGGGTAACTGAGAAAGCCAGCCAGTAGCTTCTAGTTGGTCGGTGGTTCTTCCCTTGGATTTCCAGGGTTCTTCCACCCCCAATAAGACAGTTTCCCATGTATAGCCAATCTTGTGCTGAAAAATGTCGTTAAACCCTACAACAATAACAACAACAATTACAAAAGCAACCTCAGACACTTATAAATTTAAGTAAATATCCAAAATGAAATTAAGACAAATGAAGCATTAAATAGATTTCAGAATGTTTTCCTCCTAAACAAATAAAGACCTGTAATTTTGACAGATTATTTCCACTTTGTAGCATTGGTATGATGAACACTATTAAAATCCCATGTAACGTATGCAACTAACCGATACGACGAGCCAGGTGCCTGAAGTTTACAAGGCGCGAGGTCAGATTCCAGTTTCATTCTCACACCATGCAATGAGAGAGATAGAGAGAGAGAGAGAGAAGTAAAACGAAATACGATAACGATGAAATGTGTGTCCCATGTTTAATTGATTTTAAAGACGTTATCTACTTCACTAATGCCTATTGTGTGGAAATTCATCACATATTTGGAGAATATAGAAGCTATGTCCCACTGCTGAATGAAAATTTATATATGTCTTTAATGCGCAATGGGATTGTTCAAATTTGATATATTTGATATACCAATTGTTGCTTTCCAACACTTTATAGATTCATCCCTGTATAAATACATATGTGTAATAGATATATGAATGCTGTGTTAAAAACAATTTTACCGTAATTGAGTATTTAGCCACCATGCGGAAAATGCCACCAATAGAAAAGGAAGGATTGTCTTCAGTAGACCTAGATTTCCAGCGCCGGTGGAATTGTCTCCTCCTGTCTCAAAGATGACCGCATTTTTCAAGGTAAAATTGCTGGAAGCTGTGGCGTTATCAGATGTGTTTGAGTCTGACAATGCGCTTGAACTTGACCCCATATTCGCTGTTCAATGTACTGTGCAATATATATATATATATATATATATATATATATATATATATATATATATATATATATATATATATATATATATATATATATATATATATATGAATTAAATTATGTACTGACAATACAGCATATGGGTTCCTATTGTGGGGCTATTTTATTTGGTGCAGAGCAATGCGTACGCCATGTTTAAGAGAACGAGGCTTAAAAGAATGCTGCTCATCATTGTTTGTAAAGCTGAAATATTCTCTAACGCTAAATGAAAAGAAACAATTTATGATTGGTATCCGTGTTTACTACACACATTATTGCTTTAATGTGTTGACCTTACGTTGCATGGGGACTGGACCAATTGTTTTTATATATATATATATATATATATATATATATATATATATATATATATATATATATATATATATATATATATATATATATATATATATATATAAGCAGCTTGTGGATGAACAGAATATATTCATATTTGTGCATAAATCGTGTACTTTAGTACACTGTTTTGTAATCGTAAAATGTTCTTATTTGTGTAAATATTTTATTGGCTTCCAAATCTGTAGTCTAATAGCTGAGCATGGATAACTTAAAACGTCCTTAATTTTTGTGGCTCAGTTTGTTGATTTTACGTATCTTGTCAATGCTAAATTTATTAGTTACCTCTATTATTATGCGATACATCGTCTGATAGTTAACTACTTCTGATTAAGACGTTGTGTTGGAATAGCCTTTATTAATATTATGACTATTCTTACATTTACGTTTGTTTCTAATTCCCCTTTTGTTTGAAGTTTCGTATTTCCATTTTCAACTTTCTCCCATGTAGTAGTTTAGCAATTCGTTTCGACATTTTCTAGTACTTCGATGTATGTTTTACCAATATTTTCCTAACCTTCGCAATAGTCTGTGAAGACATTGCTTTAAAAGAAATAATTTACGTTTTTCTTTTGAGACAAAACTGGTAAATACATTATCGAAAGATGACTTAACCAGATATATCACTAAAATGTTCTTGACATGCAATCTAATTCGGATGCTCTCAGGAACGTAACGCTTTTGGAACCAGCAACCTATTGCAAATAAGATGCCCTAATGAATATAGAATTGGATGGGAGATACTGATAGAGAGAGGACACAATATCACTCATCGGGTCTTAAACCGGAACTATCATAGCAAGAGAAGATCTGTCTAGTAATGAAAATATAAAGACGACGGATACCACTAAGTGGAGCTTTCATATGTGATGAAGACGAAAATAAATATGAATTATACCCAAATATAATTCATGCATATAGACATAAATATTAATCTTAATACCGCTAGCAAATATTTAAAGTAGTCAATATTTCCTGCAGTTCGTGTTTTGCTAATTGTATCCTATTCTATTTTCGTCTCAGTTGACAATTATTTTGTTGCAATCTTTTACTTTACACATCGAAGCTTACAAAAGTTAATGGCGTGTCGATGATTACATGTATGCTTAGTTCCACAGAGCAAGTAAATGACTTTTATATAATCTCTATTCTTCCAAATCTTCAAATTTGATTTACATGGTGAAAGGTCATTGCAGCATGTACCTTAATTTAAACACCATATCCTATATAGGAGAAAATGATAAGCCGTTAAAACTTTTTAAAAATTGTTTTGCTTCAGCATGAGAACAATCCTTTTCCAGACGCAACATGAGGTGCAATACATTTTTCTTTGGAACCAATTTACGTTGATCACTTTCGTTTCTAAAGGGATGTCTGTCAATTTGTCTGTCCACCTCGTCCTCTCTAGATATTTCTCCATTATAGATGGGCAATAATCAAGTTTGCAATAAGAATGACATTTTTTTATTCTAAGTCAGATTACGTAGTAATTGATCTGCAATTATAATAGAATGAGAACAAAGTATGACTAAGAAAACTCACGAAGATGTCATCAAAGAAATATGCAATTAATTTTAGAAAATGATATATTAAATGAAAAGTGATTGAATCTTCATTTGCATACATTGCACAAATGAAATACTAAAGAATATATTGTGATAATATATGGAATGATATAATGGGAGTGATATTGAAAGAGGACGGTGTTATTTTCCAAGAAACCTATGGTCCATTTTGCATTATCTTGGGACAGAAATAACGTCTACTGTGGTATGTCAACTTTATTTGTATGGATGCCGGCCGTGGGAGACAACAACAGAAATATATATTTAAGGTCTGATTGAAGTGCGATCCGAAATTTAACTTATAGACTGGTACAAACTAAACCTGTCAAATGGAAAATTTCCTCATTAATTTGGATGAATCCCGCTCTTGTTTGCGTGTAAGCCTCAATTTATTGCAGAATATTAAAGTGTTAGCTGCCAACTATACTAAAGGATGGGCGGTTTACTACATGAACGAGTAATAAAATCTTTCATGACACTCGGAGGTAAACTGAAATGCATAGTGTTGACGACTATTTAAATACGTTATTGGCAAGATTGAAGTATATGCCTTTCACACGGATACAGAGACGCTGATATAGATATTTATCGATCTTGCGACCCAGGAATTGTGTTCCACCACGGCTTGGTTCACTAATAGAAATTTTCTTCTTTTCATCTCTTTATTTTGCATATCATACACAGAATATATGACCAACTGCTAATTGGTACAACTATACATGATTACAAAGCTTATAACACAAGGAGGATTCTATCATGCTAACATAACGTCACGATGCTCAATGGCAACTGTGGATGGGTAGGAAACGATATATATATATATATATATATATATATATATATATATATATATATATATATATATATATATAGATATATATATATATATATATATATATATATATATATACCCACGATTATGCCGAAAATGAAGAGGATTAAAACATACCGTATCGATCGATGTATATTGCGAATACATTAAGATAAATATTCGTATATCCATATTTATACCATTCATTTTAGTTTGCTTATTAAACGTCGTATAATTAGCTATAATTTCAGATCTTATATGTCACTGTTTCCAAAATGAAATATAATGAAATAATCAAAATCCTGATAACAAAATGCTGAAAACTTAATTTCTCCGACTTGCATAAACTATGACCATTCTTATACATCTACAGATTTTACGTAAAGTTTTCGTCGCTTATAGGTATATAGATCAAGGATTAAGTCAAAGGCACTATTTATTTCTTTATCAGATCATTTTCTATCTTACAATCGGAATAATATTATTTCCATGTGAGCTTACAGCACAAAATGTAAGATATCCTTCATGTAACTGCAACATGAAAATCAAATACATTTATTTAACGTATTTGATTTTCATGTTGCAGTTACATGAAGGACGTTTTCAAAATGCACTTTAAAGACATCATTAATTTACTTACGCGAAGTAACTTCTATTGCATTACATTGCTGTCCCTAAATACAACAAGGATATTTTGTCTCCGACATTATGTTTGAGATTAGTTTACCTAAATAAAAAAATAAAACATTTAGTTTAGACTCTGAATGCATTCAAGCGATGACTAACGTAAAATAGTTTAGTGCATCTGAAATTGAAACTAATGTATTGTATTTCCTAAACAAATGTAAAATGAACTTGAGGAATATGAACTGAATATTAGTGCAATGATATTATGTCACTCATTGTTTATGCTGATTCTGCGAAGAATCCAGCTTTTTGCTTTGCAGTGAAAGCAGGGTCAAATCTAAAAATATCATGAAAGGTTTTCATTTTAAGTCCAGTCTTATGTTGAAGATATGCATGATACATCTGCTGTTTAAAGAAAGTGGAAATGTCTGAAGATTGGTACAATTACCATACTGAATTTCGTTGCTATTTTGTTTCTCGCTCGTTATATGTTGATTTTCAAATCCAAGCTTTGTAGGTTTTTTGACCATCATGATCGCATTAACGATATAGTAGGTGATTATGTGTCCATCATTGAAAAATTACTAAACTATGTATTTATATCCATCATCTACTACCTTAAACCTTGTATGCACCTTTATATTCTTATTAATTTGCTAATATTTTAAATTTCTCATCACGTGATGCACTATCAATATCTCACACGTTTCACGAAACCGTCTAAGGCAGGCTTTTCATACCGGGATCCCCTCCCTCAGCAAAAACATGTACTACCTCACATATTATTTTGATGTTTAGCATTCGCTTGGAACCCTTAAACGATCGAAATTATATCAGCTCTCCTGGAACATTTGTACAAGATTTGACTTTCGGCTAACCAACCATTAAGGACAAATATTTGGTAGAAATAGTTTCTCCTCGCAACCAGTTTTTGACATACAAATTTGCAAATCAATTCCCTCTCTGTTGTATTCACATGTCAATTAAATTTAAACCTTTCGTTTAACGGTAACATTTTTTTTCAATAAAAGAATTATCTCAACAAATTGATCAACTGTGTCTGCAAGAAAGAGTTTCCCTACCATTGCTATACTCCGACATTATATCTGAAATAAAAATATAAATTTTGCAATGACTACGAAACTTCAAAAGTGATGAAAAGTCCTACCTCTCCTTTCTGTTTTCCGGAATTGGACACGCGAAAGTTGTTTGACACTTATAAGGACGATATCAGTTGCATGATGTAATATTCTCCGATCATTTGATAAGTTATTATTGAATAAGGAAGTCGCATTTGTGATTGATGTAATTATCATTATTCTGACACACACTAAAATTTAACTTACATTGCTGCAAAAGCTTGATGCAGCTTGATACAAAAATTCAAATTGTAAGCAAGGTTTTGCAAATGTCTCTTAGATTTTGGGTCCCAATGATTAAACAACATCTAGGTGGATCTCGTACTCATATCGTCCAAATGCATCCTACTGAAACTTCGCAATACAAAAAGCGTCATCTTGTTTGATTTAAAGAATACATATGTGCACTCTCAATAATACACAAAGAAATTTTTTGATATAATAAATTGTTATCTGGTTAAGAGTAAGTACATTTGATCCCACATTGTTTTTGCTCAGGAGAGTTTTATAACATAATCTTATCAGACAAAAATCATTTCCATTAAGGCAGACCATCAAATTGGAAGTAGTAAAACAGATACGACTGAAAATGTTACAAGATGAAAAGCCATTTTTATTTGCTGAGCAAATAAATATTTTCCAAATATGAGGATCAGCCAGTGTGTAATAAATGTCAAAGAAGCTTAGTATCATTATTCTCTTCGTATATGAAAATTTTGATTATTGCGTGGTTATTCTTACCGGAAAAATTAAACATTTTAGGACATGGGGAAACATTATAGTTTGAATAAGTTCATAGACTTTTGGAGAATATAATATTATTTTCGTATAATTTTCTTTCATTTTGTTACTGTTATTAGAGAGTCAATTTATATAGTTTTATAAATAAAATTATCTTCATTTTGCTATCTCTGTATTTTATCCCTAGATCGAAAAATATATGGGGACTAAATGATTACACAAACTATAAACTTTATGCGAGACTTGCTAAGGTATAACACGTGCTCTCATTCAGCTACGTAGCTGACACACGTTCGTTATCGTTAGCACCACATCCAAGTGCTTGCAGAGATTGATGCCAGTATAGACATAGACAGAAGAAAGATACAGCAAATCTAAAAGGGCTGCCAGTGGCCGAGTGGTCTAAAGCGCTGTCCGTTACGGATCACTGCCATCTCACCGCTCACCGCTGTCTGCGTGAGTTCGAGTCTAGGATTTGGCGAATGTAGATATGTGAGAAAGCTTGCCAGTAGTTTCTCGTGGTTCGGTGGTTCTTTCCGGCGATTTCCCGGTTTCTTCCTCCACCATTAATACTGGCCGCCATGAATAGCCTATCGTGTGCTGAAAATGGCGTTAAGCCCAACAACAACAACAACAACAACAGCAAATCTAAAATAATCCAAACTTCATCAGCTTTGTTAGAAGCGATAAAAATGGAAACAAAAAACTTAAGCAAAAGATATTGATCTTATTTATCTGTTTTTACATCATATTGCTTTGTCTTTATTTTGTTTACTGGCTTAGAAAGTTTCTGATTTTAAGTAAAAGCCGCCTTAAATTCCTAAATAGAAAATTATATATTTATTGAGTTTAGCCTCTGAAATTGATAACTACAGAAGCAATAGTCTTGGTAGATCTAAACGTATATCTCGTGCCGTCGTGGATGTCTTAAACAATGTTCAGAAAATAGAGGAAATATAAACAAAGATGTCTAAACAGATTGAACAGTTGTCTACACCCATGGATCCAGCAAAGTGTACGTCTATGACATTGTGTTTTCTTTAGAGGCACATAGAGTATGGTGCTGATTTATATCATTCTAAGACAAAGAGTTGAAATTTATCTTGACGAGCTTTCAGATTTCCTCTCATATAAATATACCTGCAGGTGTTTTATATTCCATGTTTTGTAGTATGTGTAATATTCTGCTTTTAAATAGAATAATACATAAATGACTGTCACTTTGACGAGGGAAATATGTATAGTCCTATTCAATGGCACCTACAATTTCAATGATAGTGAACAGTGATAAAAATGCATATTGAAAAATGTTATTCGTGTGGAAGAAACTGTTATGCAAGGGGAATTACATTCAATAAATCAATGTTGTAAAATATATTTTTATACTTTATATGCAACTAGACTTCAATGCCAGAGTACATAACTTTGGTGGATAGTATATTCGGTGTTCAATCTATACATAAGTTATATTTTACATGAATAAATTTACATAAATGTTTTTGTTAGTTATGTATACACAATTAAAGCGTATATGACCATTCTAAATGTAATATTGTGAAATGATATTTACGAAAATCAAAAAGTGAAAATTGTATGATGAACTAAAATCATTAAAATAATAACGCTTAGCAAATCCTTTTGTATAATATAAAATTCAACATGAAGACCTATATGATGTTATTAAGATGTTGTCTTGCACTGTCTGATATACATACTTTAGAGGAAGTAGGATTTCGTATTAGGCATAGAAGTAATAAAATATCACCAGATTCGGACACTAATGTTTTATGATGAATGGAATGTTTACTTTGTAAATATCAGTGATCGAGAAAATTAACATGGCGTCATTTATATTTTATGGGATAAAAAGATAAGGAAGAGACTTGGTTTTATTGACTAATATGTCATACATTTTATTGATTGACTGATTTATACATTTGGAAGTGATTTTCAATTTAGCCGATTGAAACCTCGACGTTATAGATACATTTTTAAAACACCTTTGTCAGATATATGTTTGATTTTGGAGACCTGTATACAGAACGTGTAGTTAAATCTGATATAAAGAAACAATACGTGTACCTTATCAATAAGACAAAACACAGCTTCCTACATAATGAAACGTTAAAGATGGGAAAAGTTCGAAGGTAGGGACCATGAATTAAAAAAATACAATATCTTAAGGTACACTGTTTCATGAAATTCATTAAGCATTTTTACCAGACATAAAATCTTCATACATCATTAATAATGTATTATGTAACTTTTGTGAAAAGAAGTTCTAACAATTATTTAGCCATGTGACCTATGCATCACTTATAAAGTATTTTCAATTTGTGCATCAAAATGTTAGATAACGATTATTGTAGCTATTTCCGTGTGTCTGCACACATGGCTATCGGATGTGGCAATGGTGTGGTTTTTAAAGATGAGAAAGAGTGACATTAAGGAATATTTATTGACCCAGACGTTTCATAAACCTTGTGATTTGTGGTATATAGGCTTGAAACTAAGACTGAATTGGAGCAAATTAAACAAAGCGCATTTTACTTTAATATTGTGGTAACGTTTCATAAACAGTAATCAATTATCACAAAGTGCTATTGTACTAATATATACGATGTTAAAGGCATAAATAAACGAATATATATTTTATGTAGATACACTCACACACACACACACACACACACATATATATATATATATATATATATATATATATATATATATATATATATATATATATATATATATATATATATATATATTAGACTTGTAACCTTAGTATTCATGCACGAGTTAGCGGATATACTGGCAAATAGGTATATTATACAACGGATAAGCTTGCTACGACTTAACACGCAACAGGCTGTTCGACTTTTGGTTCCTGTTTTTATTATACCAGTTCTGAATTTTTCAACAACATAATTGCATCAAATTGGAATCAGCAGGTAGAAACTTAGACTTTGAAATTCCAAGTTCCGAAATTATCGTAAAAATCAAATGGAAAGTACTCTTCACAATACTTTATTGAACAAATGTCTTGAGGAAGGGACCATTCAATTATGTTTGCGATTAAAGCAAACATTCTACAGCTGAAAAGGGAACGAATTCCAAAATACAACTGGCAATCTTGTATATAAAGTGCCGCTGAATATATGACAGAGATTAACAAAAGAACAACAGAAAGTTCATTGCACAAGGGAACGCATCCGTGAAGGAAAAAGGGATTTCCAGCTCGACATAAAGGTAAACCGTTGTCAGTTATACTTATCACGAACAAAATTGTATGAAGCAAGTTGACTAGCGATGTGCTTGCAAATTATTGATACCATTCCTTCTCAGTTCATGGATATATCATTCGAACCAGTAAACCAAAGGCTCACGTTTTAACTTGGCATGTGGTGTAGTTATATTCCTATTTAAAGTCAAATAGATCAATAGACAGATTACAGAGGCGTCAGCATCGGATCAATGTGTTGCATGCATTTTGCAACAACGGGCGACGTGTACTTAGGTATTTTATCCTAAGTCTTGTTTTATTTTACTCATACAACATGGACACACACGAAGGTCTCAGGTTAGCTTGCATAGGTTTGAAAAATCAGTGGCCTAGGATGATGGTTAAATTTTGGGACTAAATATCAAGGGTCGAGAATAAAGAATGAGTGTTAGCGCGTGGCCTAAAAGTTTAAAAAAGGAAATTTCGCGGATGTTCGCGTTAGTAAGCAAACCTGTTTAAAGTAGCTCAAAACACTCTAATTAGTTTAAGTGAATATAACAGCTTAAGCCGAATCACACGGCAATTTTGTATACATCTCTATAGTGATTTCAATCCACAAATATTTTCCTAGGCTAGTTACTAGCCTCAGGGCATCGTTATATACTGCAGGAAACCATATTGCAACATTATTAAAACACGTTTTCAGTTTTCCAATGTCGCGTTTCTTAAACGTAAACTAATAATCATGAACTATCCATTTGGTTCTGTTTACATCCCATATAAATCCTCATAAAATGGTCTGCATTTTATTTTATGGCCTCTCCTCTGGATTTGCTAATGAGTGAGGAATGAAACTTACGGTCAAAGGAAAGCAGCGTTAAAGTCAAAACATAAAAGGAAATCTTTAATGAGCTCAACCTATAAGCTTTTTGCTTCTGATGACAAAGCAAAGGAACCAATATAATATGCTCGGGTAAAGAAATGTCATTTGCACAAACTAATTTAAAGTTAAAATTACTTTCAATACACAATATATAATCCTGATTAATTTTTAATGTTTTTCTTATGTAGTGCCTAGTGTAAGGAATATAATATTAGTGCTGATAAACCTTTTACTATTCCACTAAATTTCATCAATGTTAAAACTTCCATCTTCATTGTCGGCTCAGTCTCTGGATACCATGCGTGTATTTCCCTTGGAATGTAGTCTGAGGTTTTAGCATCGTCATCTGTAGCTGTGCGATAATGACAGCCCCTATTGCAGTTGATGCAGACGTTGATGGGATTTCTGTCTAACTTTTCTTTCTCTCACGTTTCTCTGCTGCCATCTGGCCTCTCTTCACAACAGCGACTGCTATGCCGTTGCCGAAAGTCAGTCTCCAGGTGACTAGGTCTTCAGCCAGCACTTCTCAGGCCTCACATGAAATGTCGCATGCCTTCTTGCACACATCCTTGAAACGGAGTGAGAGCCGATCGACTCTTCTGGTTTGTCTTTTCAAGCTGATGCTCTGCCCAAACTGCTTTCAATCATCAGCAAAACAATATCCCAGTCTCTGTAAGGCATCGTGCTAGGTGTGTAGATATGTGTCATCAGTGGACAAGTCGAACGTGTATTACAGGAGCAGGGAGAATAAGATCCCAAAAATGGTCGGTGCCAGCACGCATCCCAGCTTCACGTCGCTGTTAATGGGAAAGGATTCTTAGGAGGATCCATCATACAGGACTCTTCTCTTCATATCGGCATGGAAGATGATTTATCATGCTGCAGAATTTCGGGTGGGAGGGGGTCCCAGCCCATTTTCCTGAGAAGTTTAAATAGTTGGCCATATATAATTAATGTTCGGCGAGTCCGTTGACCCAGGGACTGTTTTCATTCCATGGCACTTCCTGGGTTTGGAATCAGAGATTTCTTCTCCTAGACGAATTGCTAACGAGCTCTATCTGTCTGAGTTTGGATTCAAAGTTTGCCTTCTGCCTACAAAGGCTAAAGAGCCCAGTCACAAAAATTTAAGAACATATATATATACATATTCTATTTTCTGGTTAATTGCTCACTCTCTACATGCTAAACTCTAGTGTGCAATGAAAGGACAATTAAATAATATATTCCGTCATATATGTTTCAGTCGTGTTTAATCTGGAAACGTGTCGTACTATTTTGTGTATAACGTAATTTACTTAAGTTCTAGATTTGTTGAAAACTATTTTCTTATCACAAGACTAGACTTATAAGGAACAATGTCACAATGTCAATTCCGCATGACCGAGTAAAGAACTTTTTCTACTAGGTAAAATAAGGTTGCTCATTAATTGATCGAAATATGAGTGTGTCAACTGCATTTCGAATAGATGAGAGAAAACATATCAGCAAATGTATTGCATATTGTTTAATTTACTTTTGATACATATATGTTGAATTATTCTATATAACCTGCACATCGTATTTAATTAACTACTGGAGAATAAACCGACTGATTGACCGATCCATTTTGTAATACATATGCATTTAAGCATGCTTACATATATACTGAGAGAGACGTTTTCAAGTCTTATTTATTATTGTGGAATGTGAATATGGCTGAGAATCCATGTGAAAGCAGCAATTAATTATAGAAATGAAGAGATAGTAGTATAACCCAAGCTTTTTCGTGCAACTCATAATATTGTTTATCTAACTGCTGCAACAATGCGTTTTAGCTTAGAGTATAATCTAATATCAAGTGAAAAATATGATGACAAATTTTGGATGCCTTGTTCATTATATTTAATCATTGCAGAGTTTATTTAAATCCTCCATTGCTAATAAGCCATATTGTGTCCAGACTGAAATGCTTCAGTACCACCAAAACCTGATAATATCAGGTATCGATTCTGTCATATCTGTAAAAAATGAACGTTCTTTAATTGAATATGGTAATTATGGTTGCAACATTACCATTGCGTCACTGATACCACATAAATTATTTTCTATTATTCGTAATAAGTATGTTTTGAAAGAATTCGTAATTCACATACAGACTCTATGCTACAATATACAACCTAAAAAGAATAGGGTCGAGCAGCCTTCTTACATTTTTATATTATATATCTGTTTTTGCAGACCCTTATTTATATATTTAAATAAATAGTAAGAAAGAAATTAAGACCAATACAATATTAAATGCATTACGGTATGTGTTTTCCTCCTATCCTAAACAGGTACTCTTGACAGATTATTGCCACTTTGTATCATTGGTATTGTGAACAATATTAACATCTTTGCAACATACAAAATTAACCCTTATGAAGATGCAAGTAATGGTAGTTTACGTGGTGCTAGTTCAAGTTCTTTATTCACTCACACCCCATGCATAGAGAGAAACAAAAAGAGGTAAAAAAAGACAATTTTAATAAAATTGTGCCACATGTTTAATTCATTTTAGACAGCTCAGATGGTATATATACATATATATATATATATATATATATATATATATATATATATATACATATACATACATATATATATATATATATATATATATATATATATATATATATATGTATGTATATGTATGTATGTATGTATGTATGTATGTATGTATGTATGTATGTATGTATGTATGTATGTATGTGTGTGTGTGAATCATGTACAAAAGTATATGTGATCATAAAAATATTTGCAATATTGTCATTATTAATAATTATTATTAATCACAATATACATGAACAAATGTGTACAACATCTATTTTTCTTCATCGTAAGACGCTGCTTATGGCCAGTAATTTATCTTTTGCTTTGTTTAGGAAATGTACAAGACTCAGACAAGACATTTCGTTTACACACAGCATGTAGAGAAAAATAGCTAAAGTCTATTTCTCCATGTTTTATACGAATCCAAGTTGCATTGCCACTAAATGGATCTTTCATAAGTGTCAGAGACTTGTATTTTTCTCTGGGTACAAACGGCATGTTGATGTACACTGCATCAAAGACTGTGAACAAAAATTATAGAATTATTTTATTAGGAGTCCTTCAAAACCTCACTGATACATAACGCATGATAAGTGATTGAAATAAATTGTATATCACTATTGGCACAATATCTTGACATTATTTAACGATCAAAAAACACTTCCATTCATATAGGTTAAGCATGTCTTTCTGCATTGTCTGGGGGTAGCGATTCTCTTAGAATTTAAATTGTAACTAAAGATAAATAGCTCTAGTAAGTTATTAAGTCAGATGGCCTGGTGATTATATATATATATATATATATATATATATATATATATATATATATATATATATATATATATATATATATATATATATATATATATATATATATATATAAAACCTATCTGGTGATTGTTTGACCTGTTACATACAGAATCTTATCGAATGCGGTTTAAGCGCGACCATATGTAATGTAATGCGTCATTATGCCTTTTACATTGTATGAGACATGCAGGATACTTCGTTCAAGACTTGATATGGTCCGACCACCCCTTCCCCGTATGTTTGATGAATGCATTCATTACAGTTTAGCAGACGTATACATATTTAGCTTTGAATCGTTGAGCATAGCACAAAGATAACTTTATAAAAACAAGAAAAACAGCATGCAGGTTTATATATTGTTTCGTAGACGACATCTATGAAATATTATTAAGATCTATTATCTTCTTGAGACATTATTTCTTCAACTTATCAACAGTTATGCAGTTTAGGAAAAATATGAGATATATACTAAAATGTTTTGATTGATCAATTAAGAAGTTTTAAATATATTTCACTATTTTACGTATTCATGTACATATAGTTGAAATGTGCTTTCGATTTTATCAGACATTTATTTGATTGCTTTTTTAATGCATACGTGTGAATAAACAGTTGACCAAAATGGTGAATGAATGGTTTGTCTCTCGTGCATCCTGGATCCGCGCAAAAGTTTGATATATACTTCGGATGTGTGCTTTGTCCTAAAATCGATGAAAATATTGGAATTTATTCGAATCGATAAGTATATTTTTTCTGATTTATTGCTTATTCCGTAGAGAGTTAGCTGCTTCTCAATTTATATAGATACAAACTTTCTCATTATACAATTGCAGTATTATATCTATAAAGAAATGACACTATTTGTTTCCATTTCGAACTTTAAATAAACAATTATGCTAGCTTGTCTCCAAGGAGCAATGCTATTTAAATGTCACCATAGCAGACCAGTGTTCACACTCTCTTATATCAATAAGGTTTACCAATTTATTATCACAAAAGCAGCATTTATGTTAGTCCGATTTCAATCAGTGTTTTATGATTATGTGCAGCATATTCTGAACAAAGTGGATAATGCAAAATAGTAAATCGTTTGCGACTACATTAGAATCTAATACAATAATAAATAGATACAAAATTGCCAATGAATATATCCCTGTATTGGTAATACTAAAAGACAATTTTAGACACTATGTTCTTCTGTTATTCTCTTAGAATAAATTCAGGAAGACCTTTCAATCATTTTGCAGAGTTCGTTTGTTTTTGATAGTCAGTTACTTTCAATTTCTTAAATATAGTGGGTCATGCAGCTGCTTCCTATTCTTAAATATATTCTTTCTCTCCAATTTTATCTTCGTTTGCTTTACTTATGTCTGTAAGAAACTCAGAAGGCCAATCTCCGTTTGTAACATACAACATATTTTTCTTTTTGTTACGTATCATTGACTTTCCGCTTTTAGATAACGGTTTTTTCTACGTTCAAATTTTTTCATTAAAAATGGGACTTTCTGTTTTTGTACAACGTTCACACGCTGAGAATTTAAGTGGGATCAAATGATTTTACTAGCAACGTCCGCGTAAATCTACATACATACTAACATACATATATACAATCGAAAACGTTTTTGATGGGAACCGAGTCATAAATGAAAATTGAAACAGAAAAGTAACAGTAGGATGCAACATGAACAAAAACATGACTAATTGCTACGAGCTTTGTTATGCAATTCAAAACAACTCCTTGCTCACCAACAGCATGTAGGGGCCCCGAGTGGCAGAGTGGTCTAAAGCGCTGTCCGTTTCGGATCACTGCCATCTCACCTCTGTCTGCGCGTGTTAGAGTCTAGGATTCGGCGAATGTGATAAGTGAGAAAGCTTGCCAGTAGCTTATCGTGGGTCGGTGTTTCTTTCCGGTGATTTCCCGGCTTCTTCCTTCACCATTAATACTGGCCGCCATGAATAGCCTATCGTGTGCTGAAAAATGGCGTTAAGCCCAACAACAACACCAACAGCATGCAAACAATCAAGGAATAGGTAACCTCGTGTGGATGTATACCTTTGTGTACACACTTATATACCGTCATATCTACCGTTACACAAGCCCAGAGAGTAGAGGGATAGCGGTTTTAAATTGCGATTATGTGATTATGATTTTTAATGTAGCTTCAACAATTGTTGAGTCATATCGCTACGATATCTGCATTGTGGCAGTTTATTGTGATGTCTAGCACTAGAGCATCATGCTGCAGACATATACCATGATGTCCCACCCAGTCACATTATCCTTACACCAGGCCGACCAGTCCTAACACTAACCTCTTAATGCTGAGCGTCAAGCGAGGCAGCTATTAGTACCATTTTTGTAAGTCTTTGGTATGACTCGACCGGGGATCGAACCCATGACCTCCACGCATCTGAGGCGGACGCTCTAACTACTATGCCACCAGAGCGGTCGGTTTTAAAATTATTGTATGTTTTTGTTATGCATTTGCCTTGTGACTTTTTTCTGCTTGTTTTGACAATAGACAGGCACAAAGATAAAACTATAGCTAAAGTTCCAATGTTGAGATTATTTCAAAACAATCCAAATAAGTACAAAATATCTAAGTGTTGACAAATAAATTAAAGACGAATAGCATCGAAGGGGAAATGGGCAGATGATAATATTTATTTTACAAAAACTGAGATCGATAGTTAGATATACATGTATGTTCGAGCTTCATTCTGTCCTTATGTATTAAGTGACATCAGTTTGTGGCCAGAATTTTTTGCTCCTTTCGATATAAAGTGCAGAAATGATCTGTAAATGTATTCAAAGAATATAAAGCAGGATCCGGACCTTAAAGAGTTTTCTTTCTTCAAGACAACAGGTGTTAGATCAGACAAAAATTAAGCATTCATTTTGTGCTCATTAGAGTGCAATGTTGATCTTTTTAGAAAAGAAATATATACATTCCGGAACAAAACAAACCATGAAAGCACTTCACAATTGTCTAATATATTGTTACACATTCTCCAAAATAAGAAATTAACCTTAACACATAATTTATGTGATTTACAGAAAACAACCTCCATCATTGTTATTGTCGACTTAAAACAAATGGCAACGCGGTGTAATAGAATACGTCATTTCTCTAACATCTTTAAAACAACAAGCACTAGTCACTACTTTATTTCTAAAGACTTTATTGTAAATTGCAAATAAACTGGTTGAATTGATATCAGTCAGACCTTCAAATACACACATGACACTTTAAATCACGACGTAAAATGTAGATAAAATATATGACTATAAATCACATAATCAGAAACTTCACGATTCATGAGAATTCTTCAATGTCTTGAAAAGGAAAATTTGACTAAGATCGGATATTCGTTGTTTCAAGTTTCGTATTGAATTCAGACAAATATTAAGCATTCATTTTGTGCTCATTAGAGTGTAATATTGTTCATTTTTAGAAAAGAAACCTATACATTCAGGAAAATACACAAACAATGAAAGCACTTCACAATGGTCTAATATATTGTTACACGTTCTCCAAAATAAGGAATTTACCTTAAGAGACAACATGTTATTTATGTGATTTATCGAAAACACCCTCAGTCATTGTTATTGTCGACTTAAAACAATTGGCAACGCGGTGTAATATTGTTTTGCCGCATAATACATCATTTATCTGACACCTTTAAAACAACAAGCACTAGCCACTACTTTATGTCTAAAGACTTTATTGTAAATTACAAATAAACTGGCTAAAGTGATGTCAGTCAGACCTTCAATTACGCTCATGACACTTTAAGTCACGATGTAAAATGTAGATAAAATATATGACTATAAATCACATAATCAGGAAACTTCACTGCCTCGATAAGGGAAATCGGTTCAAGTCTTGTATTGAATTTATTAAGCTCAAAAGCCAATCGAAAACAAATAATTACACACATAGACCTCCGGCTCAACTAAAATCGATAAGAAGCAGATATATTTGGATGCATTCAGAAGTAATCCCATTAAAAACGCGTTTCCTGTCCCATTTAAGGCGGAAATAAAACAAAAAACTCCTTAGAGGCTAACGAGTTAATTGTTATCACAAATTTGCAAGAAAAAATATTCCTTGCTTGTGTTAATGAACTAAAAAACTAGGCTATAATAAGCATATGAATAAATAAATTGGGGAAAAGATTCAATGGTTCCCTTGAATATTGAAATCGATAATCGTAGGCTTGAATGTTTAATTTGAAAACGATGGATGATGATTACCGAAGTATTGGTGTATCACATTTTCAAGGGAGATATCCTCTTCGTGGAATGATTTCACGATTGAATAAGTTGTCTCCCTTAAACTAAACCCTATTAGGCGATACACTCGTCGCGTATATAAAGTGATATCCAGTTAGTGGTATGTGGTAAGAAACACACTATCACCAATATATATATATATATATATATATATATATATATATATATATATATATATATATATATATATATATATATATATATATATATATATATATATATATATATATAGATATATAGATAGATATATATATATATAGATATAAATGTATATATATATATAGATATATAGATATATATATATATATATAGATATATATATATAGATATATATATAGATATATATAGATATATATATATATATATATATATATATATATATATATATATATATATAGATAGATAGATAGATAGATAGATAGATAGATAGATAGATAGATAGATAGATAGATAGATATAGATATATATATATATATATATATATATATATATATATATATATATATATATATATATATATATATATATATATATATATATATATATATTTATATATATATATATATATATATATATATATATATATATATATATATATATAACTGCATGTTATCCGACATAGATGCCAATTTTCATACATTAGTACAGCAAGGCCTTGTAAGCAAAACTTATCAGAGGTACGAAACTATGACAAATTAGACAAATATGTCATACTTAGATATAAAATATACATGAAAATAAATAACTATAAACAACTACAGTAATTTGTGTATCGGATTAGCTACGATGATCATTCAACTATTAACTGGTTCAATTACACGTTCTAGAAAGATAATCATAGTACAAAGTAATATAATATTTAAATTCCAATAGATTGGGGAAAAATATGCAAAGACCTAGGTTAATAGGTAACATACATAATGAGCAATGCAAACCAAAACAAATTAATATTCTAAACAATAATAGCATGTGAAATTTCTTGGCTTGAATGTTTTTCTGGTTAACCGTTTTCCCATTCAAAGTTTAAAGGCAAATGTAATATTAATAATAACTGTGCTGTGAATCAATTAAGTGTAGATTCATTATTTTACCAATATAATAAGATCATTTGGTTGTTTTATTTTGGAGGATTTTTTGGCCGGTGGCGGATTGCCAGGGATTATTGTCAATGAAGTAGGTATTATCCGCGGTCTTTTTATCATAGGAGATTTTTGGCTGGGTGCTATTGACCAAGAGGTTATTAACCTAAATCTATACAACACACGAGCCTACTTTAAATTTAAAATTGACCATAACAATTCAGAATCCAACTATTTCACACTGAAGAGGTTAAAAAAAAACAACAGACTGCAAAGGAGCAGTCGCAGCCAATTCACATATGTGCGGCTTTTCATATAGTCTCTCTCTCTCTCTCTCTCTCTCTCTCTCTCTCTCTCTCTCTCTCTCTCTCTCTCTCTCTCTCTCTCTCTCTCTCTCTCATACACACAACCATGAATGATAGCGAATGAAATATATTATCAGCTTCTGAAGAGGTTAAAAAAAAACAGACTGCAAAGGAGCAGTCGCAGCCAATTCACATATGTGCGGCTTTTCATATAGAGTCTCTCTCTCTCTCTCTCTCTCTCTCTCTCTCTCTCTCTCTCTCTCTCTCTCTCTCTCTCTCTCTCTCTCTCTCTCTCTCTCTCTCTCTCTCTCTCTCTCTCTCTCTCTCTCTCTCTCTCTCTCTCATACACACAACCATGAATGATAACGAATGAAATATATTATCAGCTTCAGAAAATAGTGGACTTTTAGCACAAAATGTTTTCATTTACAGTTGATTTAAGCTCCTAATTCAGTTGTTTTTATTTTGAATTTCAAACCTTTGCATAAACAATAATTTGTTATTCATCAAAAATCTGTAAAACGAGAAAGAAATATGCAAAGAATATTGCCTTGTTAGAAATAATGGAATTAGCATGGGGAAATTTGTTAAATAATGAGCAATTTATTTATATGCATTACAAATAGCAGTCTCCTACCGCTGCTCTAATATTTACTTTTGAAATAAAGTGCGCGGCTGTTTTCCTTTACCACTGTTGTAAGTATAATACTAACTGGTGGGCAAGTGACTATATATAGACAATTTATTTTGTATCCTTTATCGAATAAAAACAAACAATTTAGAAACTCTTTTTTATTAACATAATTAAATGCTAATCATTGCATTAAAATCGAATAACCTTCATACTGTATAATATGATCCATTTGGTCAATTAAAAAGATATATTCGAAAACTTGTTAAATTAATTGTACTTTTCCTGTTATAGTCAACATTATGGTATGTATATTTAATCTATATCGTTATGTTATGTCTATCTATATTTTGTGGCTGACTTTTGTACAAAATCAAGTTATGGATCTACATGACTAGTAACAATCATTTTGTAAACAACCTAATATTACTCTGTGATTGAAGATTAAATATACAGATCAGAATTATTTAAAGTAAACAAGTTCATATGTATCTGAGTGTAGGACATAAGCTTGCGCAGGGAAATTCGTGATCTTGTTGACAATTTGGATTGTTTTAAAACTGATCCATATCCAAACTATTAAAGCGTCTTAACTTTTTATATCAATGTTGTTTACTAGATCATAGCTCATTCCTAGTTTAGCATCCAAGAAGAAAACATTTTTAATGTTGTCTTTAAATTTTAGTTCTTGGTGGTTTGATTTATTTGGACTTAAATAATATGTCCTAAATTAGTCTGAATTCACTAAAGGAACTAAGTAATGACTATTAATACATCTCCACATTCCAGGCCATTGTATATATGATTAATATTTAGACGAAATCTGTATTGTATACATTTGTCGTATTCTCTTAGAGGAATGGTGTACGACATACCTACTTTGTGTTGTTTCTAAACCACTATCAATGATTCTATGTTATGTATATCTGCACTTTGCATATGACCTTTTCCCAAACATCAAGTAAATGATCTACCTGACTAGTGACATTGAATTCGTAAACAAAATCAATAGCTAATATTTTCCTATGACGATAGATTAAATATTCATATTATTAATATTGGAGGTATACATGCTTATTTCTATCCGAGTATCTGAGACTACTATTTCTCTGGAAATTCCGGATCATCTTGACAATTGTGAACATTTCAGATAGAAAACTAACATATATCTTGGCTCTATTATTGTGTCATAACTTTATATTAATGTCGTTTTCTTCAAACCTATTCATTCGTATCTTAAGATCCGAAGTGGAGCCAGTCTTATTATTCTGTTCAATTTTTATTTTGCTCATTAATACTTCTTGGACTAAATCATTATTTTGGAAGTATTGTAAATTCACTCAAGCGCCATTTGGATCATAATGTTATGTTACACCACAACTGTTGGGACATCGCCAAATTTAAAATCTTTAGATTTTGGCTTTTCTTTGAAAACTAACATTCAGAGGGCGAGAGAAACTAACCATCTGCAAATGACTGCTGAAAGTTCCATAAGATCAACATATCGGGTACTCTTTTGGTCAAAATGGGTTAGCCTATGTTAAATAGAATCCGTAATGTATAGAAGTAACATTGACGGACTGGCAAAATGAAAAATATTCTATTAAACGTTTTACATTGCCTTAGCAGGTGTAGGTCCCCCGTGGGACAAAACGATTTTGGGTAACCAAAACCCAATCATCTACTAACCATAGAGGGTAGGATGTATAGTAAGGAATTTAAAGTAGACTTGTAATCAGTTATAAACAAAACTAACCCACTATCCTATATAACATTCCTACTTTTTTCCGAACCGAGAAAATAAGTCTCCGAATTCTATACCTTCTCTACCATCTTTAGTATCCAATTTCAAACAGTGTATATATATATATATATATATATATATATATATATATATATATATATATATATATATATATATATATATATATATATATATATATATATATATATATATATATATAATGTGTGTACTGTACTGCATATGGTGGTCATGACATAAGCTTTACAGTTACTCTGACAAACTGACAAAACTTTTTAAAATATCGCTAATTATGGGGGAGGCCATTATTATTATTATCATTATTATCCCTTGTCCTTCGTAATGATATCTTTCATCTAATCCACGGAGTGTGTTAGCATTCTAAAGGATATATTTATGATGGCATATCAACAAAACTTTCTAAATGTGCTTATGTCATAAAGATCGTACAAGAGTTTGATAGAGAGTTAGATCATACATATTCATTAGGCGATTTTGTATTTCATTGCCCGAACATGCTACTATATTATTGGGAACCATATCCTGTTAATCCAATTTGTACTAAATCAGAAATATAATTATCATGACATATACACCTTTCGTATTTTCAATATCCCTCCATTTCCATCAATCCATTTAATATTGGTTTCCTTCACCAGGAAAGAGAGTATTAATTTCCATTTCGTTTATATTTTGAAGTTTTATAAAATTATTAACTGTTATATTTCTTTCATGATAATGTTATAGATCTACATCATCTAAATTTGTCTTCTTCCCATAATTATTACATTTGAAATGCTAAAGAATGAAACGAACAAACGAACTAGTAGATACACACACAAGAACACTGATTAAAATGTGGAGCATATAACCTCTTCATAACCTAAAACTTTTTAAGCAGTCCTTAATTCATATTCAGAGATTTGTCAGAAAGAACTTTACAAAAGAAGAAGGAATACAGTAAATCATGGTTTAATTTACTCGCTCTGTGGAATTGAATGGAAATTGTGTTCATATGTTGTCACTTTCTTTGGACTTTTGGCAATTAAAGCATAATATAGAACGATTTGGAAGATAAACCAGGGAATGCGATTAACTTAACAGAACAAAACTTTAAGCTAATGCTTTATTTGTGATTTTATCCTTTTAAAGTGATAAGAAGAATTCTAGTATACCAAAAACCGTTAATAGACCATTATTAGAAACTCAGAACAAAATACATTAATATGAAATAAAGCGATTGTGTCTGGGTTTAACAAAACTTGGAAATCAAAAATATATGCCATTTATAAAATCACCTGGTTAGTAAATCTGCAGATATAATATAAATTAGCATTTGAAACAATTGTCTATAATCATAAACAAAATCCTATTATTTTCTCTAATCGACAGCAGTTGAAGATTGCTCAATGTATATTTAGCGTTTTATTGCATAATCTATTATTGCACTTGGTCATTTTCGCGTTAATTATAGGAAGAAAAAAACCGGTAACATTTTATATATTTTTTACATTTAGCACTTCGTTTACAGCACATTCAGACGCTGGTTGTGTCTAGTCTGGAAAAATCGTTTTCCACATTATAATAGCTGATAAAGGTACTATATTTTAGACTTAATCAGAATGACTTTCGAGCAAATGGGTACAGTCATTTTGATCTGCTGTACGCTTAGATCATGTACGATTTTCACAAGTTTAATATCCAAGACATTTCAGCCACACTACATCAAAGTAAGATACAAGTATTACAGGATTCTCCCCATTTTGCATGTCGCAAATGCAAACGATTTCAACTTACACCTGTCACTCTCCCAATATATATATATATATATATATATATATATATATATATATATATATATATATATATATATATATATATATATATATATATATATATATATATATATATCAGTAGAGCGCCACCACTACAGCAATGACGTTACGTTTGAATGAAAGTATACGTTGCTTTAAATTCCACGGTTGTTAGATCAAAAACTATATTTCGTGGAGAGCGGTGTTTTTTATGACAGTGCAAGTCAAATTTTTTAGTCTGTTATAACTATTTTGTCATTATATCTCTATACAAATGTGTATGGAAATATTGCAGTTCATGATTTTGAAACGTTGATTCCCCCAGGCATATATCTTGAAGTTCAAATTCTGCAGAAGGATGATATTTTCCATAAGGATTTGTACATTTTGAATCAAACTCGTTATTGCAATTCTAACTGAAACAAGAGAAAAATATTCCCATTAGAGAATAAATATAATTTCTGCCTAAAATCAGACATACTTATGTTTTACTTGCTTTTTCAATATATTGTATTTTAAGATTGTTTTATGGAACGGATGTAGAGGTAGCAATATAATATCTAAGCATACAATGGTGACACCGTAGTTTATTCTTGTAATTTCTTCATCATATTTTTTTAAAAAGTTCAATTGTAGATGCAAATTGGTTGATTTTTCCCTTAATTTCAACAAACTGCTACGGAATACGGGTTATACACATGATATATGCGGTGACATACATATTTAGTTTGAAGAGATAATTTACGGATTTATCAAATCACATTAAAGATACATCCACGTCATTTTTTACTTACTACAACGTACGTTTTAATCCATTATTTGATCACCGGCAACAAACCAGTCAGAAATCGTAATTGTACTCATTCGAATACGTGTATCACAGTTTTTATCGCTTAAGAACAATGAATAAATCTTTATTGCAAGAAAGATTTTAGCAAGAATTCCACAGATTTAACAAGTTTTCAGAAAGTATCTGACGTCACATATGGGGAATTTAGACACAAAAGCATTAAAGACCAAAGTAATTCAAATATCTTCTCCTACCAAAATATGAATCTAGACAGCTTAATCATCATGTTAAAAATATGGTAATGTTAAATTCTTTTTGTGGTATCTGTAGGTTTACGATGATGGTATATATGTCGTCTATTCAAATTTTCCAAACAGTACTGGCAATTGGATATCTGTCAACAGCTCTATGGGTGTTACAATGGTGTTTTCGTGATATCAATGAAATAAAACGTTGATATGTCCTTGCATGTTTTCAATAATACGTATTTCTGACTGCACAAAGAAGATGCGCAAAATTTAAATTAGTTTACACCAAGGGTGTTTACCAGGAAGTAGGATGTGTAAAAACCAGAAAGAGAATACAATGATTTTGTTCCTACAAATTTAGCTAAAAGTATTATTCTATTACTATCAACTTTACTTAAAGAAAACAAAACATTTTTCAATTTAAGTCACTTTATGTGCAATGAAAATAGAATAATCCACGAAAAGTTTACTTTCGAAAATCATAGAAGAGAAAAATCAGGCACAATGCAATTTTGCTTAACATTCCGATAGTTCAATTCAACAGATTGTATTTGTTTGTCTGAGAACGTCTGGAAACAATGTTTATATACACGTAGTAGTTGTTTTCAGTTCACTCTTTTCTTGTGGCTGCAAAAGTGAAATTATCCGGTCCAGATTGTTGACATTTTTAAATTCAAAAGATTGGTTCAAGACTGCATGCCATTTAAAATCATCACGGTGTGCGACACAGGTCTGTTACAAATAAAATGGGAGACTAACCTGTAATTATATAACACAAGGAAGACACTTGTCCGGACGTCAAAATCAGCGAACAATGTTTGCATTTTCTCCAGTAAGTTACAAACTGGACGAAGTCTGTTGAGCTGTTTTGAAAATATAATTATTCTTGATTACGACTGGCTTAAGTTGGAAATTAGCAGGTACACTTATGATAAACTAGCAGAGTTGAAACTACCGAGGGGTGTGGACTCGTGTCTTCCCTTGTGTTATATTATTACAGGTTAGTCTCACAATTTTATTTGTAACAAACCCCTGTGGTGTGAGACGGGTGCAATTCAATGCATTAGATGACTAACAGTGATATCTCAAAGAATATACACCTTCAACGCATTTATAATGTTACCTATCGGCTCGTTCAAAGTAAGACAAAGAAAGAGTGAAGACAAGTTTGTAAATATTTAGCAAAAATAATTTATTTCCCTAGAAAGCATGGTGAAAAGGTAAATATATGAAACAAGACTTCCAATTTCCGAAAGAGATCCAAAAGTTTGTTCTAAAGATATGAAAACACGTAAGTGTATGTTCTATAAATGGTTCTAAGGTGACAGGCTAACTTCAGTTCCGGTCCACGATGGCGGATGACGACGTCAGACTGTGAAGAAGCACAATTTATATTGTTCTGTTCAAATTTAGAAGTAGTTTCAGAAAATGTCTTTGTCTATTTCCACTAGTGTAGTTCTTCAGGGAAAATAATTTAGAAAGTAGACCAAAATTATATCCACTAAAAAAACACATGTCGTCTACGTAGACACACGAACAGACAAGTTCTTCCAGCACAAAGATAACTTTTTTAAGGTAAAAGAAGCTTTATGGCCCTCTAAGATGTTGAAAATGGTGACTGAACTGCACTTACGGCTGCGATAACTAATCATATAAAAGACACTAATACGTCTTTTCATGTACACATGCACGGACAACAAATGTAATTTCGCAATCCACCTGAACATTAGGAAAGCTTGAACAAGTATCAGCCAATTATTTTCATAGCTCCTTTTGAATGTCTACTTGCGAAGAATTTATTATCATACAAAGCTCTTGCTTACACGAGTCACATTTACGACATAAGTAAACACGATCTTTCTAACAAAACATTAGACCCGTGATAACATAACAATAATAATAATAATAATAATAATAATAATAATAATAATAATAATAATAATAATAGCATTAATAATAGCATTAATAATAACTACATATATTGATATAAAAATGAAATAAAAATATTTATACAAAATTAATTCCTTAACACACACAATTTAACTACAGGGTCGTAACAATATGACATCCATGTTTAAGTTTCCTCCTACCTGATGTAGAAATAAATTACCTGAAGTCACGTATTTCTTTTCCAGTATGTAAAAATACTTAACTAGAAGTGTCTTTTTAGTTATGAGAAAGATAGCCAAGACTCGATCACATGGCTGAAAACATGCCTTCCTTTCAATAGTTATGTCATACTTTAATTTCTCTCATGACTGAGCAGAGTAAAAATTAGTTACTTATTGCAAAAGCAACAAGCCATTGAAAACTAAGATTTGAAGTTAGAGTCACAGTCAACAAAGTTTAATTTATGAATTTGAGATTGAACAACCTTCTTTCTTAATAACCTCAATAGTCCACGGACAGTGTGTAAATTAGCAATTTAAAACTAGTTTAAAAAATCTAAAACCAAGTGATTATTGATTTGACTCCTTAACAGCGAACAACAGCAGAGGAATCATATCAAATCCCGTTAATGTTCAGAGTGAGAGACAGATGATTGAAACTGTTTGTCACCTAATTCATGCACAACTTCTAAGAAAATACCAGACTTAAAATTTGATCTTTGAGGAAAACCAAAACTTGTATAATCCAGAATGTCTTTTGACGGATTTCTCAATAATCTCAGAATAGTGTGTTAGTCCTAAATTCATGTGTACTTTCTAATTCCAATTAATAATTCCATAAATAAATTCTCTCAAAGAAACAAATGACCACAACTAAAACTAAGATTATATTTACGATTTTAAGAAAAGAATAAATACTTCTGATGTAAACAGCCTTAATATATAATCTTAAAAGAATAGAAGATGACCACGATAAGAAACAGAAGTTCATTTCTAGAACATAATACATTGCAAGCAGTAAAGATCTGTTACTTATTTTTAGTAACGAATATGACAATATCAGACAGACAATGAATTTGGAAGGAGAAAAATAACTTTCAGAGCTCAGATCCAAGTACACATACTTGAACAAATGGCACTAATCGCGTAGACCCAACCTCTACCCTTCAATACGGGCAAAAGCAAATCAAATAATACGAATTATATATATATATATATATATATATATATATATATATATATATATATATATATATATATATATATATATATATATATATATATATATATATTCATTAGCATAGTACTTTCAGTACTTTGATATTTTCAATTGTTTAACAGTGCCACATATCAGTAAAAAAAATGCCGCTAAGGAATAAAAATTCAAAATACCCATTTGTCGAATACATTGTCGTTACTTGTGTATAGTATTATTACTATGTTTACCTCTTCCTACCAATTGTTTGCCAATAAGGCTTATGAATGATCTTATAACGTGATTGACACTGCTTATGTAAACTGGATTCACTAATTTCATGGGCTTATTTGGACCAATCAGAATCACATTAAGTGATATGTTCGTATGTTGTAATATAAAAAAATCTCATATAGGCAAAGTATACGGACTATGCAATAAACATCTTTATGACATAGTGGATACACTTTACATACAGTTTTTGTCATTTATTATTTATGATATGACAAAAGAATAACATGTTTCTTTCCAAATAATCCTGCGAAATCCTTCCGTAGTATTCTCATTACTGGATTGGTTGCAACCACTGTAATGTACTGTCCACCATATTTTGTAATCATTTTATTTTAATAATATTATTAACAATAAAATAATTTTCTTTCCATTCTTCGGATCGCTCCGGTAGTCTAGTGGTTAGAGTGTCAGCCTAGGATGAGGGCGGTCTCGGATTCGATACCCGACAGAGTCATAACAAATAGGCATATAAAAATGGTAATAACAGCTACAGAGTGCCAGAGGTTAGTGTTAGGATTGGTTGGCCTGGTGTCAGGATAATGTGACTGGGTGGGATATGTGACTAAATGTATGCGGCATGATGCCCCCGTGCTAGATATCGCTATAAACTGCCCTGCTGAGGACATCGTAGCAATACGAATGAAACATTGTTAAAGCTACGTTAAGAGAATCCAAATCGAATCTTTATATTCTCCGGATGCCAAATTAGAACTGAACCATGCATAAATTAGGTAGACGTTCGACAAGTTTAATTAAGATCACAATCTTGTAATCTTGGTAGCACCAAAACAAAATCCCCCAATCAATAATAGACTGAGTTTACTGCATTATTATAATGAGGACAGTCCCCTTTGCAGTTTTGCCTTCGCTCTTAGAGCAAACATTGTTCAACTGGTATCTTACAATAATGAACAATCTCTACTCTCTTACAACGAGAAAGCCGACAAATGCAGGAATCTCCAAAATATGTTATGTTGATTTGGAATGACATTTGCTCTTTGAACAATACTTTTCAAGGATAGACGTCTAAATCTTATTGAATAATGAATTATTTAATGCTGATTCTACTCGTTTATCCTTTTAACGGATAAGAATCGCAGGGTCCAGAAATAAATGAATTGCCGAAAATCATTTGATCTTCTTTCCATTGAGACTATTTACACTAAAACCTAATACCATATGATAAACAGAATCGAATCTCAGATGGTTAATGATATACTTATTATTAAACTTATTTCATAAATTCAGTATTAAATCTGTGCCATTTTTTAGATAACTGTATCAAAATGACTCAATGTTATCATGTATATGCCACTTGAACGTTTCCAATTTGTATGACAGTTTTAATACTGACAGGACAAATTAGAACTGGTTTTTAAGTTATTCAGTTATTTTCACAAAATATTTTGTTGTGAAATTAGCATTTTATTTCTTTCTAATGACGTAGAAATGTTTATACTCTATATTAGTGTGGCTTCTTCAATCCTGATGAGTAGCTACGGTGAATTGGATAATATCACATTACACTCGTGTTATGAAGAGAGTGGGTTCGATTCCCACCATCGAACTAGTCAGATCCACTACTGTGGTGTGTCCTTGGTCAAGGAACTGTGATCTTATTGCCTCGACACCACATACCTTCTAAGCATTATTGTGCATTAAAACAACAAGATCTACAGCAAGGGTTATCCATCTTTCTTTCCTGATCAGAGATGAGAAAAAAAAATATCTTTCGTTCTGAACACATCATTCACCCTAGTAGCATTTACCTATCCAACATTAGCCCATATCATGAATTTTATTGTCCTGGTGTCAACAGAAAAACTACCTTAGGTGCCACTTTTGCCTTCCCAATGTTTGATATGACAATATATTAACAAGCACCCAACAATCTCTGAAGTAAGGAAGAAAATAGTTTGGATGTTCAAAAATTAATGCTCCATACATGGAAATTGTAATATATACGCCGAACTGTATGAAACTAACATTATAGCTGGAAGATGAGGTGTGAAACAATACATTAATGAAGAATATAGAATTGGGAGACGTTGCTGTTTTGTGCTTGGTAAATTACAGTTTGATGTGCGCTTCCTTGAAACAACTTGCATTAAATTACAAGGTTCCTAGCTGATAAAATCTAAGTAAAACTAGATTCTTTTGCAGACCAAATGTCTATTTTTTATTGAAATAAAATAGTGAGTTCCCAAAACTAAATCCACATTAAAGATTCAGCTGTAGAAGGAAATGATGGAAATCCATAATAAATAGCCTGGAAAGAAAGAAAGAAGGAAAGAAAGAAAGAAAGAAAGAAAGAAAGAAAGAAAGAAAGAAAGAAAGAAAGAAAGAAAGAAAGAAAGAAAGAAGAAAGAAAGAAATAGCTAAGATGAAAAAGAAATCTAGATGTAAATGCAGTGAAAGAAATGGACACACAGTTGAAACTAAAAGAACTAGAACTGTCAAACAGAGCAAACACTTCCCTCCCGTCTTTTACGAATTCATTTTCTGATGCTGAAATAAATATTACATTAGTCCCTTTTAAATGAAATTGAAGTAGAAAAATATTTTCCTCACTCTGATAAAATTGCTGAAAACTATAACTTTTCAAGAGAGTATTAGTATATCAGCATATTAAAGACTATTGGCATAGCAGCATATTCAAGACTCTTGGTATATCCGCATACAGAAGACCTCAAATTCTTTCCGAACACTATAGACTTTTGAACTTGTAATGTGATTTATATGATTATTTTAATAGGACTTCTAGGATAATTCGGGACATAATTCACAATAACATATGTTATTTTGTAAGTTCTACTTTATACTCTAAGAAATTAAATTATTATTTGAATTTTACTAAATATTTAGGCTTTGATCTTCTTTTTATTTACTTTAGGACCATATAACCATAACAATACGAGAGCAATAAAGTCAAGCCTAGCAATCGCTGGACAATAAAGGGAGGTAAGCAGTGATAGCTATGTCAACTGATATTCAATTTAAAATAGTCGATGGATTTCTTTAATTATATTAGTCAAGCTGGTTGAAAGTGCTTCCATTCAATTGATACCATTATCTTTTCTGGAACATATTTATCTGAAATTGCCTTAGAATAATAAATGAATCTTATAAATGACTTTCTTTTCTTTCCAGAATGTCTGCACTTTTTACCACGTTTTGAAAACCAGTTTGTTTCTTCTGTATTTCTGTAATTGCGTTATTACAATTGAGAAGGGAAAGATCCGCCCATATAAACAAATCATGCAAACATTTAAAAACAAATTATGAAAACTAGATATAAATAAATTAAAGATAATACCTTAAATCAATAAGTAATTTAAAAAAAGCAAGATATCAAATTGTCAATTTTTGTCTATACTGACCGTATAGCCTCTTTTAGAATTTCGCTCCTTTTGCTATTTTCGGTATGTTTCTTTTTGGGGAGGGTATTTTTGTTTTATTTTATTGTGTTTTATTTTTGTGTGGCTTGGGGTACCTTTCCTTGTATTTTTTTAAATCTACTGCAATCAGCTTGTGTAAAAAAAATACGGTGCATTACGCAAATGTTAGGAACTTTATTCTATAAACTTTTCCCATTTAGTCTCCAACCTCTATTATCGGTAATCTCATAGACCGTCATTATGTTTTAGGAAAGTTCACCATAATTCCATGAGATTCGAGGTTATTCATGTATATAGATTTTTGATAATCAAGCGTAGTGCATGTCCCTACAGGCAAAATTTATTAAGCTAACTTAGGATTCCATGTTTTCAATGAGACTAAAATTTATGTTTAAGTAAATACTTCTTGCATCTACACGACAGCTAACATATTTCACACATTAAAAATAAATTCACCATAACTGGCTGGTAAAGCTGTATCTTTTCTACTGTGTGCATTTGTTCATATAAGAGCAAATATGCCGTCATAATACTTATTGCCAACAACGTTTATTTCCTCGAAAAAGCCTACAAAAGTATCTGTCTCTCACAATTACAGTTTTAAGTTTGCTTTATTTCGGAACCCGACGTCGTGATGCATTTATAACCATGTTAACAATAAAATTCAATTTATACGAACAAATTTCATCACGTCGGCCAAAAGAAGTCTGCGGTCCCCCAAGTGTATACCATGCGTATGAGCTTAGCTAAATGAATTACGAGGCAACAGGTCTAGTAGTAAAGAGAGAACATCTGGAATCGTTGAGAAATCTAGAAGTTTCTGTATAATAATCAAATGTTTTACCTTATTAATAAATTTTTCACCGTTCATAAATTTCTTGTATTAAGTCGCCAACAGTGTCATTTCTGCCATTGCATACGAGAGGTGTACGACTTAAATGTCATTAAACATTCAAAGAATGCGGCAATTATTTGATAGAAAAATAACAAAATTAGGAAAAAAACTTTTAGCATATTTTTTTCTATGTTAAAGATGCGAGATTCCAAGCATAACAGATATTATCCATGTACCTATATAATGTAATTATCCTGACATATATGCCCTTTTTCTTTTTCCCTACTGTTTCTTCATTACAATTGATTTGTTTCAACTGTTGAAAGGAAATAACTCTTGATCAAAAAAATATATGATCGAATTTCTTGACAGATACATTTTGCGATCGTTAGTTATTGATGCCAATATTTGACAAGATACATTAACATCATCTAACGAAACTATTCTACGATTGCCTTTTTTGAAAATCGAGTGCGACCAAATATTGGCACTGTGAGTAAAAGTGTCGAAAACGTACACAAAAGTCAACCATCATTAAACATTTTAAACAGATTCATGTGAACTGATTGATTAAAGGGTCATACTGCCTATGGGTTTGTTTCATATCCATGTCATTTTCTCTTTGGATATGCTACTTGGCACGGACAACTAATTCAGTTTCCATAAAAAGCTATATTAGCGTTTTGGAGCAATAACTATATTCTGTTTTAAAACATGCAAAATATTTGTACATTCTATACATGTTCCAAAAGAATTTTTTTTAAATCGTTCAAAATCATGTTTAATATGGTTCGTCTTTCGAGAACATTTCTCTAATAGGTGTCTACTATCAAAATATGGCATGGCAAAGATCTGTCAGTTTACATCCTGTCGCACCTAATGAGCATGGCTTTTAATTTAACCTGTTATTGTTTCCAATTGACCCATATATAGGACACGACAGCCATAAAAATAATATCATGCCAAATGTCTTCCGATAATTATATTTATATTATGCCTAATAATTTTCTACACAGAATGTTACTGTCAAATATATAAAGTTTAAACACGATATTGTCGTTTTCGGATTCTTTATTAATCTGAACTCAAAATTGGCTAAAACTACTTTTTTATCGAGGTCTCGTGGTTACAACAAAAAAATAACGTGAATAGATATGCCGTAGCTTTACTTGTCATACACATGGAAATGAGCAGCATTCTCTTCAGCAAATCTTGATCATCAATTTTAAACATTTTTTTTTCAATCCCGCTGTAAACAAGAGTCAAATTATTACTGTAGTTGCCATGCGTCCTCCCTGTCAACGGTTCTCACGATTTTTCGCCGGAAACAATTTAAACGCTGTTAGTCGCAACTACGATACAAACGTTCCTAGTTATTCAACTGGTGATATCTTCTGTGGTGCAACATTTGCAACTACACAATAGCTTTAAACTGTGTGAGTCTGCATCCTGTATGAGCTAAAAAAAATCTCATGATATTAAAAGTGATAGTTGTCAAAATTAGTTACTTGTTTCACACGCGTCATATCTTAAAGCTAATATCATACACATATCAGCTGTTGAACAACATTAAAGTAGGTCTATGAGTTAAGATGAAAGATATGTTTGGGTTTTTTTATTTATTTATCTAAGTTTGATAATATATAAGAAAAATGTTATAATGTTTGGAAAGTGATATTTGGTTATGCATTAATTGAGTACATTTAATGTAGTAAATCTGTCGGACGAACAGTGATTTTCTTTTGATTATATATTAATTGAATAAAATTTTGTGTTTTTATTTATTGAAAGGGGACTCATTGTCATTTATTTATTTCGATAATTTGCTCAGCTATCTGTAACGTTCAATCTATCCATCCTCTCTGGGCAATACAATAACACCAGGGGAGATCATTCCATAGCGAACGAACGTCTATTCAATTAAAGAGGGTTTTAATATTTTAACCCACCCACCCCCGTTACACAGCTCATAAAATAAATATTTTCAAGTGACCTAAACTCAGATTTTATCTTCTTGATAATTATGCAGAGTCAACCGCATTTGTCAAAAAAAAAAAAACATCCTGCAAGACCTTGATAAATTGTTTCCATCTGATTGCTTGCTGTAATGGTTAGTTAACTGATAAATTATGTGCAAAATAAGTATATTTATCCGTCCCACTTAAGCTTCTTCGTTATACCAAAAATAATTTATATGGTTTTCATACGGATAGATTTTATATAGCCCATGTCGAACGAAATACAAAGCATGTTGTAATAGAAATGTAACAAAAGGAGGAATTCGGGGATAGTTCCAAAGAGTCGATGTCGGTATATGCGAAACTTTTACGTTGTTTAAGAAAATTATTGTGCATGTTGTGTGTGTGCGTGCGTGCGTGCGTGCGTGTGTGTGTAAGAAAGTAAGTAATTGACATAGTAATGGTAAGTAAATCTTGGAACACACACCTCGTTCTACGCAGATTCAAATTTTCATCACCGATTAGAAAGCAATTGTTCTATTTCAGCATTATTGTAAATTCTTAAAATTATTATTGTTTTATTTATCAGTGTGACAATGTTTCCTCAACTAATTGTGATGTGTTACCCGAGGTAATGATAGATACTCCGCAATAAAATTAGCCAAATATTTGACGAGATAGATTAAACCTTGCGACAAAATCAAAGTGTTATAAAATATATTATATGCGACAGTTGCAAGATATTTGATACAACAGTTTGTTCATTTTGCTGTCATGTGTTTCCCTGGTACATGTGCAAGTTCAGGCAAATGATGGAAAATTAAAATATCTCATAACAGATTTAGTCTAACGACTGCATCTTCTTTTTCCTTGACAGATTTAGTCAAACGACTGCATCTTCCTCTTCCATTACAGATTTAGTATAACGACTGCATCTTCTTTTTCCTTGACAGATTTAGTCAAACGACTGCATCTTCCTCTTCCATTACAGATTTAGTATAACGACTGCATCTTCTTTTTCCATGACAGATTTAGTCAAACGACTGCATCTTCCTCTTCCATGACAGATTTAGTATAACAACTGCATCTTCCTCTTCCATGACAGATTTAGTATAACGACTGCATCTTCCTCTCCCCTGACCATTATTAATTGCAATCAACTACGTTCACGTTTAATTTTCGAAAACTGTGAATTATGCATATATATGTGGTCCAATTTATGATTAAGATGGTAAAAGTTTCTTTCTAATTAGCTGATCAAACGATGAGGAACGATTTCAGCATACTTTATCCGGGTCCTTGTTTCTTGGGTGTATGTGTTAATATTGGGCACATACGATTAATTCAGTTTACAATCAAAGTAATGTTACTGTTTGGGAAGTTGCTATATTTTCGTCATAAAAGAGACAAAACAAGCATACGTTGCGCAGCAGAAAAATTAGATAGTAAACTTATGAAATAAAGAAACTTGTAGTTTGTTATACTCATGTTTGAAAAACATTTCCCTTTAAATGATAAGTATGAATATTCCGCCAGGTAAAATCTACATATTCACACCCAGGAGTATCTACGTAACGATTGTGATAAAATGAAAATGGTTCATGGTCAAAACCTACTAGTGCGTATAATGTTCCATATTGAAAGGTACTTCTGATAAAGAAAATCCTCTCATTTATTCCGCTAGTTACTTTCCGCCATTGAGCGACCTTCATCCTTTCTAAATTCCGTGTTAAATTTGCCATCACACATAGGCTGATTATGTAACTCTTGAAAGAATTAGTTACATGTGAATTTAATTTTGACAGGTAGCATTCATAGCCAACGTCATTTCTCTCAAAACATCCCGCACAGGCATGATTGTCTCCAGGCCTCCCATTTGAAAATGTCAAAGAATTTGTTCTCAATTATGAGAAAGCTATAGCGATGAATTTAGGAACGTTCCGCATATAACTTGCAATTTCTCCATTTTGCTTTTTTATGTATGCAAAACGAAGAAAATTGATCCCCATATGGATATATAGTAAATTGAATAATCTACGGCAAGTAGGAAACAAATTGTAACAGGACTCCAACTGATGGAAGTCATCTGGGATTATTATAATTGTTCCAAATCGATATCAGTTTTTCAAAGGTTTTGCGTTTCTATGAATAACTCAAGATCGTAGGCAGTCTTTCAACTACATAGGTAGTATTTGCCTTTCCTTATTTGTCAGGGAATGTCTACCATTTTCATATAAAAGGTGTAAGTGTAGAATGATGTCACAAACAATATAATTAAGACTTGGTAGCCACTTCTTTGTAGATGAATAAATTTTCACCACTATGAGAAACTAAAACATGCTTTTCGACAATGATAAAACTCTAATAAAGTATGTCACCATTTATCAATAACATTACGATTTCTAGATCAATTTCGCTATTTTATCCAAATCGAAGTGATATATGTCCAAAATAAAATCTCTAGAGAAAGGAAGAACATTAAGGCACCGATCAGCAACGTGTACCAAAATTAGTTCCTAAATTCTTGAAGTACCATGCCAAACCTAACAAGTGGTGAATATATAACCTCTTATAGTGGTCAGCGTTTATTGCCCTCATATATTATCTGGTTTTCACAAAATAGTGAAAGCTGCAATACTTTCAAACAGATATTATTGTGAAACATTTATTCTTTTCTTCCCTACCCTTTGTTAATTGCATGCGTATCGTTACATATTTGAAAGTCAAAAGTTGTTATTATTAAATACATGTGCTAGAAATGTGATAATAAATAATCTTGAATAAGTTTAACGCTGCTGCCAAAATAGATTTCACAAAAGCTAACCCGACTATCATAAGATATTTTTTTTTCAAATCCAATGTGACAAACAATTGAAATTGTGGCAAATGTGCCTAACATGTACACAACACATAGCTTGTTTTTAATAACAAAACACAACTTCGTCCAAATTGGCAAAATAAAAATTAGCAAACAAGCAGAATAGTTTATTTTATTGGGGTTTGGGCTACTGGATTCATACGCTGCTATGAAAACTAATTTTTCTTTTCATCCGTATTTATTATCAGTAGCACTTCTCGAAACTTCTTGCAAAGATATAGCTGTCTCACAAAAAGTGTGTTGAAGACTGAGGAATTTGGTTTTATATTTATATGAGAATTTTGTGTGCTTAATGATTCGAATAGAAAGGAAAATTTATTTCGGAACACACTTTTCTTCTTTCATAGACTTCAGTTTTCACAAACTTTGAGAACGCAACCCGCTTTCCGCATTAATGAAATTGCAAAATGAAATTTTGTCGCACCTCACCAGATAACTTTTGCATTATGTGGAAATAAGGTTCTAATGAGTATTATATTTGAATACTGGTTGCTGTCAAGGCCATTAGTGGAACAAATTATTACCTCGACTAAATTCAAAAATGTTTCAATCTTATCTGTGTAGTTCTGTATATAGTTATAAGAGAATAAAGATCTCAAAGACATTATGAGAGGAAACATCGCAATTTTATTGACAAACATGTTTTTCATCTAGCAATGTTCTGAACATGTGATGAAAATATTCTTTATGCAAGACCTAGAACAAGTTAATAAAGGGCAAACAGTATAATCGAATAACAAAGAGGAAAACTATCAAGTTCCTTCACACACACACACACACACACAGACACACATACACACAAACACAGACACATTGCACAATTATTTGTTGTACATGTCAATTGAAGATCCCCAGTTGATTGTTTTTAAATAGTCGAGTGTTCTCTGGTCTTGCGGTTTACCTATTATCCTATTTTTAAAAATTGAGACATGAGACAAAGTTTTAACTTGCCCTCTTAATCAGTCATTTCCCGTAAATTACAAAACAATAAAATGGTTCAAAGCTGACAGACTGGATTCAAGTTACATATGGTCTAGCATAAATCCTGGCAGTAGATTGTGACATAATTGGTTGTTAAGGAAATAATCAAAATTCAAGAACACGTATAGTCATATACCCATTCAGATGTAAAATTGTTTCCGAGAACAGCAAAACAAAACTAAAATTTGATCATTAAACTCTTTGAACGACAATCAGTAAGTATTATATATATATATATATATATATATATATATATATATATATATATATATATATATATATATATATATATATATATATATATAGTTTATTGTACAATTGTTCAAATCACTCCTTTTACAATCTTTCCTATTTTTTCTTCATATTGTATCAATATGCACAAAAACAGGTTTATTCAATTTTGGTTATTAGAATTATCTATAATCTGAACAGGTCGTAAAGGGAACTTTTGTCTCGTGTATTCCAAAGCGCAAATAATTGTTTCTTAGAAAAATAAAATTATTTATACTGAGTTCCCTCCTCCAAATCGTTTTATTTTTTTTTCTTTGTCCTGCGTGTTTGCTGGCTTATATTTAATCTTGTTCTCTGCTATCCACAGACCGTTTTCCTATCAACCCGCTAGCTAGATCGTCAAATGGTCTTTTCCAGACTGGATCATGCGCATAGCTAAAATAGGATCGTCTCCCAACCAGTCCGTTGTCTAAATCATGAAATGATCTTTTTCCCTCGGGACCACTTGTCAATTCGTCCATATATTTCGATTCTCCCTCCAATCCTGAAGAGTGACCAGTCATATATCGCTTCCCAACTAATCCTGAAGCGATGTCATCAATATATCTTTTCCCTACTAATCCTGAAGCCAAATGATCCATGTACCGTTTCCCAACTAATCCTGAAGCAATGTCGTCCACATATCTTTTACCAACTAATCCAGAAGCAAGATCGTCCATGTACCGTTTACCAACTAATCCAGAAGCCAGGTTGTCTATGTATCGTTTACCAACCAATCCTGATGCTAAGTGATCCATGTATCGTTTCCCCACTAATCCCGAGGCTAAAAAGTCCAAATGTCCTTCCCTCATATTCGTATCCGAGTCCAGGTACCTTTTACCCACTAATCCACTAGCTAGAGGGTCAAAATGACTTTTCTTACTATCATAATGAATGGGAGAGCTTGCGTCTTTATCTTGATCTACACTACCCAGGGACCGTAGCATTTCCTCGGTCCGTATTTGGTCTTCCAAATCTCGCTGATGCCGCACTCGTGCTGCCCTGCGTACAACTTCTGTATTAGAACATAACCTGGAAAGTTGAAACAAGTCAGACTTTGTTTATTACATATATTTGATACTTCTTCATTTTACAATGGGATTTAGCATTATAAATTTTATAATGTAAAGTTTCTTTGTAAAATTACCTTCCTAAATTAATTAAGTACTAAAATTGATGCAGTTGTCTCATGGAATTACTGTGCACAATTAAAAGTAGTGCAATAATTTACCTATATTAAGAGCAACGGCTTCTTTTAAATTATGGTTCAAAAGGTGATATAAAAGTTCAAGGACTGAAGGTATTCATTAATATCAAGCATTCAAATAAAACATAACAATTAATGGATATAAACCAAAAGTAGATAACATTGATAAGTGGTTCAAAATATTCAGAACGGATAGACAATAACAACATTTGTTTTAATTTAATTGAAGAAATCCGTGATAAAACAAACAACTTCAGAATCCGAAAAGCGCATTCAGTTACAATGTACTTAAGGTCTGACATTCCATAATATTCAGCATTGTTTTTATTTATTTTATACATTTTTATAATAAGATCAGCGCAGTAAGTTTAAACCAGAATAGTACCGAATTTTTTCAAAAGGAGAAAAAGACCAACCGATCAGTTGATGAAGAATCAAAGAATATTTAAGCTTATTATAATATATGCATGTACTAGCAGAGAAGAAAACAAACCACGTACAGTGATAACATAAAATTATGTATGTATGTATGTATGTATGTATGTATGTATGTATGTATGTATGTATGTATGTATGTATGTATGTATGTATGTATGTATGTATGTATGTATGTATGTATGTATGTATGTATGTATGTATGTATGTATGTATGTATGTATGTATGTATGTATGTATGTATGTATGTATGTATGTATGTATGTATGTATGTATGTATGTATGTATGTACGTACGTACGTACGTAAGTAGATTCGTATGTATGTATGTATGTATGTATGTATGTATGTATGTATGTATGTATGTATGTATGTATGTATGTATGTATGTATGTATGTATGTATGTATGTATGTATGTATGTATGTGTATGTGTGTATGTATGTATGTATGTATGTATGTATGTATGTATGTATGTATGTATGTATGTATGTATGTATGTATGTATGTATGTATGTATGTAGATTGGTATGTATGTATGTATGTATGTATGTATGTATGTATGTATGTATGTATGTATGTATGTATGTATGTATGTATGTATGTATGTATGTATGTATGTATGTATGTATGTATGTATGTATGTATGTATGTATGTATGTATGTATGTATGTATGTATGTATGTAAGTAGATTGGTATGTATGTATGTATGTATGTATGTATGTATGTATGTATGTATGTATGTATGTATGTATGTATGTATGTATGTATGTATGTATGTATGTATGTAGGTAGGTAGGTAGGTAGGTAGGTAGGTAGGTAGGTAGGTAGGTAGGTAGGTAGGTAGGTAGGTAGGTAGGTAGGTAGGTGTGTGTGTATGTATGTATGTATGTATGTATGTATGTATGTATGTATGTATGTATGTATGTATGTATGTATGTATGTATGTATGTATGTATGTATGTGGATGGATGGATGGATGGATGTATGTATGTATGTATGTATGTATGTATGTATGTATGTATGTATGTATGTATGTATGTATGTATGTATGTATGTATGTATGTATGTATGTATGTATGTATCAACAAAGTATTGAATCTCAAGATCAATTACATAAAACTTACACAAATGGGAGGAGGCAAAATAAAAATCCTTTCCTAAGATATAATGTGAACATGTTTTGGGCTTCACTCCCTTCTTCTTCTTTTTAAACTGAAAGAGAAGACAAAAATGGATCAGTATTAAACCGGAGACAAATATAGACGATCTAACTTAAACTTCAACTCAGGCATTTTTTGTTTTCTTCTTTCTCTGTAATTTGCGGATATTAATGCTTTCAAAAGCAATGGTACATGCATGCATACATACATACATGCATACATACATACATACATACATACATACATACATACATACATACATACATACATACATACATACATACATACATACATACATACATACATACATTGATACATACATACATACATACATACATACATACATACATACATACATACATACATACATACATACATACATACATACATACATACATACATACATACATACATACATACATACATACATACATACATACATACATACATACATACATACATACATACATACATACATACATACATACATACATACATACATGCATGCATACATACATACATACATACATTTTATGTCGTTCTCACAAGTAAAATGTAGTAAAACTAAAATTACTTCATTGATAATTTATCCAGAAATATTTGCAATGGATTGTGACTTTCTGTGGCAAAAATTTGTTCTGTTTACAAGTTAAATTTTAATGTATTCTGATTACAAACTTTGTGGTGTTCATGTTTGTTTTCTTTTCATTCACTTCATGGCTGATCACCGTATGCCAAAGTATCGCCGTTTGTCGTGAGTGACATATGATACCTCAACTTGTGAATACTCGTAGCAATGTTTCTGGTATTCGTATTTTCTTGATACCTGTCTCTAACGAATTTGCATGTATTTAATTGAATATTTGCTTTCGATAAGTAAAAAAAAAATGTACAAAAAAATTGCAATGGGTGTGGTGAGATGAAGTATTGTGTCAGAGATGTTGTCATTATTTCTAATGTGAACTAGACTCTGTTCGCAATTTTCGTAATTTACAAACTCGCGCACATATATCAAAATATGTTAGTCATCTACCGAGTATGTATACGCATTTGACGATTACATGGAGAAGTTATAACATGTTTACCGAATCCGATCCTTGATACTTTAGCACCTTTGAAGGCAATACCATAATGGTTTAACATCAAGTCCCACTCCCCTTAAGCAATAATGCATTGAATAATGCGGATTATATTGACCTTTTGTTCGCGAGGAGGGAATAGTCAGATTAAATGAATATATATTTGTGCTTCCTTTTTTTGTATGTTGAATATAATAGTTTGCAATGAATTTTTTGATCTCATTATTAACAGCAAAAACTTTAGAATTCAAAGAATTTATAAACTGAACATAAGGATTTGATTGATTCTTTGTTTAAATTACAAGTTTTTTTTCCACGTTTGGCCCGATTTAAACTCCACAGCAGTCAGGATATGCAATCATATTCATCACACTCACACATTCATCATACTCACCCACTGTGAATCTCAAAACACATGTACCCAAGATTGAAAGCTAAGAAAGTGTTTGATTAGGAACCATCGATCAGAAAAAATCGACAACTTAGGTTAATTGAAATATTAGCGAATTTCACAAAAATATCGCAATATTGAATGCTTCTGCATCTGAGCTCATCCTTTCCGTGTGCGCATGTCACTTGATAGCGTGAGTGTACTAGTGGAATTATAGACTGGCTTTCTGATCAAACCTCCAAGTACTACAAAGCTGGGAATTTAACTTCATATAGTACACAAACAAAGCGAAAATACCCTTTATATTTTCTCGAGTCTGTGTTATCCAGATTATCTTCTCTCATGCTTAACACCACACTCAGAGAGAGAATATGTTGCGATTATATAAATAAGTTTTGTATCATTAGATCTTGACGCATTACCTAACTTACCTTTCTGCAGAATGGAGTAGATATAATATAGTTATCAATTTCATGGTGCGGTAATGACATAAAATGTGTGTAAATTTTCGACTTATGAGATGCATTTCAATGCGCGAAATATATATAATGTTTGTTGGGGTTTGGTCCGAAACAATGAATAGCCAGTCAATAGGTTTCATTTTTATATAACTATATAGTAAATATAATTATTATATAATGAAACCCCGAGACTGGGATTTCCTTGTCTCGAACCATAATCCCAACTTAGATTCTTCTTCTCACCCAATAGTATCAATTAAAGTAAGAAAGAATACCGTTACTTGAGCAGTATAGTTCACACGTAAATGTTTACATGCGGTGCATTAATATAAATATGTTAATGAGGATTGATGCGTGAGGTGTCATCCGAAGTACAGAGCTTTAATGCGTGAGCCAAAATAAATAACAACACAAAATGCTGCATAGTTTTTAGGTATTATCACATTTAATATGGATGTTGTATAAATTAGCCAAAAATGATGAATATCTATTACAAGAAACTTTCATTTTCATCAGTTCCAATTTTGAAAAGTTATTTTATCAATAATGAAACGATGCTCAACTCTACTGTAGTTATTCTTAGTTCAAACTGTAACGAATAGTAACATGTTGCATTAGGTTATTCATGGGTAATTAAAGGTATGTGTCCCTATCGTATATAGCTCTCATTTTCTTTTAAGGAGGTGCAGCTGTGATATACTTGTGACATACTTGTGTTGTCCTTAATACTGACTGTAAACTTACCCCCGTGTATTAAAAAAGACCTTCCAAATACGAACTCTAGAGGATAACCATTTGCTAAACTTTGAAGTTCACGATTCTTTGAAAAAGAAATTCTGTCTTGAAAATATGGAAAGTGCTGCAGTGAAAATCTTTATTAGGGAAAGTACACAGAAGCGGATTATTGTGAATGTGGAGCAATCACGTGACAATTCATCCTCTAGCGTTTCTCTACAATGACATGATCCCAACCAACCCATACAGATTTACATATCCGCTCCAAATTCATAGTTCTTCAAAATAATACACTCGGATCAGAATGTAAGTGAGAGGTACCATATATACATGAGTATGATCTAGGAAAGTAATAAAGAATATGTTCTTTCAAGCATAGTTGAAGCATATAACGCCCAGTATTTGTATTAAATATTTCCAACCTAAGATAGCATGAATTTATTACTTCATTCTTTCTTAAATATCCAGATAATGTGAGTGTTTAACGGTCAGATTTATCAATGTCAAAGACACAAGATGATGGCACTACTTAAACGTTGAATAATTGACGGAAAGAAAGTCGAACTTGGTGGAGATGCTGCCTTGCTGGGATTTGAAAATGGACAAACGTTACGACCAAGTCATTTAGTCGGATTAGGCTTTAAACTCAGCTTTGCATTCGCCGTGTTTAAGTTCTGACAGACAATCATTTTCTGGTGGTAACACGATAATTCAGATTGACTTTCAACCCTGCTCCAGGTGTTGATCTCCTCCAAAATAACGGCGCTAATGTTGGCCATTTTCAAAACAAACGTGGTTATAAGACAGATAGTTTGACAGCAAGGTTAGCGCTGACAAATATTCTAACAATTTCTCTCCCTTGATTTCTAACTGCACCGTCATCTCCTAAATCTTTGAAGAAATGACAGTACATTTCTAAACTATGACAGTATTATTATGCTATAAGGAAATCAATATTAATTGAAGAGGGAGAAAGCGGCTAACTCTAAATTGAGAAATGTTCATAATTTAGCCTATATGTCTAAGATGAGATTCGGCTTTTGCTCGTATCTCAGCGAATTAGTGTCAACTTTCCTCTTGTCCTCTACGAAATAGTAATTGATCAGTTGCGAATACACCGGTCTCTGTTGCCTCTTAGAAAATGATAACCGGAAAGGCCATTGCCCTGACGAGATTAAGAAAGAACTTAGGATGACAAATTTGTTGAAAATACGATAGCTCTGAAGAGATAAATACGCCCGCCATTTTGATGAAATGAAATAGCGATAGAGTTAAGAGGTTTGGTTTTGAAGGAAATTAACGCGTGAAGCGAAAATACGTTCTCTCTGCATATTAAATTCTGGAAATAATACTGGAAGTGCTCTTCATGTGACTGAAAAGCATTTTGATACACCTTAACAGCTATTCAATTGTTGAAATAATTTTTATTTTACCTTCAGAAGCTTTCAACAATAGCAAACAAAAATATCTGTCTGATAGGGTATCTAGGAGAAGTTGAATGTCTCAAGTGCCATGTATTACATGTGTTTGGATGGATATAACGGTAATCATATAGAGGCTGATCGAGGGGACGATATGGAAGAGAGTAGAGACATGACGAAGTGGAATAACGTGGGAGAGATTTTTTTACAAAAAAGAAGACAAAGAATGTGTCCGCATAGTTGATGTATTGGCCGGCATGGTGCTTAGGCACAAAGTTACATGTATATAAGCACATGTTAAGATCCAAATATGCGCAAATCTGTTGTAAACGAAAGGAAAACAAAATATAGAAGGACTGCTGAAAAATTTAGATAAATATATCGATTATAGAAAGATATGCTGGAAAGGCTGTTGGAGAGAGAGAGAGAGAGAGAGAGAGAGAGAGAGAGAGAGAGAGAGAGAGAGAGAGAGAGAGAGAGAGAGAGAGAGAGTTACTTTACGTTCATGGCTTTCAATATGTTTGGACAAATCAGTCTATGGTTAGTGATTAGGTAAATGACAGTCGGGTTTGGTTATAACAGCTTCGTTATATATATATATATATATATATATATATATATATATATATATATATATATATATATATATATATATATATATATATATATATATATATATATATATATATTACTCGAATTATTACTATAACAAAAGTTATTTATTCATAACAATACGTAATGATTATTATTAAATATAATCGACTCCAACAAAGTCAAAAAGATGTTCCTTTCAAGTAGCTATTATATCGTAACGAACCACAAACATTTTGCAACTCTCTCAGAAACCTTCCATCAGTTACCTGATATGTCGACCTTGATATACCATGTACATTGTTTTACACATGTCACTTAATAACATCTTTTGTTGCAAATTAATCAAATTTACTCGTTCTTGGATAGCATCGAATAATCTAACCCTCCGGTAGTGAGAACTGTATCCGTGACATGTCATTTAAATGAGATCACGTGGTAGCTCATGAATTCATTTACCACCATGGAAGAATAGATTGATATAGTTCGGAGGGGGAGTACAAATTAGGATTATTCTTTCAGGTAGGAGAGAAAATTAGTATTTATATAGTGTACTGTTAATTTTAAAGGACCAACAAGAAGAGTGTAAATTAGTAAGTAAATAGTAAATACTTTTAAAGTAATCTCATAATCTCTAACTTGACTTAAAGAATGGTTGAGAACTTAATTTAATTCCCTTGGTAATAATTTTCCAGGTATTTAGGACATGAATTTTTCCGAGAAACTAAATGATCAAAATTATGAGTTCCAGCAGATCTTCGAATTTTGCTGTAAGATATAGACACATGTTTCCATTTATGTTTTATAGAAATTAGAGTAAAATATAAAGCTACGCAGCTCTTTTCCGTTACTACTCCGTCTCGTTACATTGTACCTTTACATTGTTACATTGTGCCTTTTGGTTTTGTTACAGACAAACGCAACACTACACAAGAGTACCTGTAAATAATGTGGTATATTGTTTGTATATTGTTTTTGTTTATTAGAGCAAAATAAAATACAATGCCATACATCTATGTGTTATTTACTGTTGTTACGTTTTAGCAATACTTACTGGTCCGTCATGTTGTGATGCCTTAGTATGCAATATGTCATATATCAACATAATATTTACTGGACAATTATGACTTTATGGGTTTTTTATACGTGTGATTTAGTTTACCCATATTTATCTGAGAAACTTTGTCAAATACAATAACAAACATATGAGTTTGGGATAGGGGGGAATTCAGTAGAACGCATAAGCTTATTAGAATTATTTCCCCTATTGTTACAAAAATTATAATATCGTGGTATCGATAATAGCACAAACGGTTATATAGAATGTGTACTTAAACTCATATACAAAACATAACACATAATAATAACTAATTAATTACGATTCAATGGTTGTGTGTTTAACCAGTTAATAAAATCTCTTGGGCATCCAAATATAATTTTGTACAGTTAAAAATATCTGTTTAAAATTTTCTACAGTTAACATAGAGTTCGCAAATAATAATGCTTCATTCGTAAGAGCGAAGGGGAGTGTGCATAGGATTGGACAATTAATAGGTGTAAGAGTATAGAAGAAAGTGATTTGGCATTATTAATTTCACCGCAGCATCAATCCTTATTGTTAGATACACGATTCATATGTAAATTGTAATTTAAATTATATACAGTTTGTTCTAAGCCTGGCATGCACGATCTAAGACATTATATCACCGCTTATTGGTAAAATGGAGTGGTTATATGGTGGGAGGGGAATGACCGGGGGGGAGATGTAATCGCGGTTCAGATGGACTTTAAATTATGTATGGAAGGGTCGTTTCTTACTTCAACGGGTAATGGATTATATATTCGAATTGTAGATAGCAGACATGACTCATAGAACGACATGCTCTACACATTGGAAGTCGACTATCGTTTGTAGGTGGAATGGAAAAGTCTCATTTCTATAAATAAATGTAATATCAAAACTTGAAGATATTTGGGAACAAATCAAACTATCTTCAAGATTTTATTCCAGTCGTTTATCATATAAACCTGCGAAAGTTTGTATTGTAAGTTATATTTGCTATTTAAAAATAATAATTTGCAACATTTTAGATTGCGCATTTGTTTTAATAGTATATGTTTGGTATGATTTATCATGTACATGCTAAGTGATATAATACTAATTTTAAAATGTTAGTCGCAAAACCTAATATGTAAAAACTGAAGGTTTTATAGCAATATTTTCCTTACGCGAAATACGTCACTATTACTCTCTTCAGTTACATATCTATTTGTGGATGGATATTTACTTTTGTCGAAAAATGTATACAAAGTAAATTTGGTTGGTAGGTAGTTAGGTTGAAATCTGAATAGGCTTGGCCGCATTTCAATTTTATAATGAAGTGTGTCGGTGAAGATAATTAGACGGCAGTTTAATGTAAAACATGAATTTTGCAACAATGAATGTTTCAAATTGTTCATAAATTTAAGACTATTTAAATGAAGATCCATTTAAATTTCCACAAATGTACAAAAACGTTTGCTTAAATTTTCAATTTTCCATTTATGTACCTGAAATTTGTATGCTTTAATTAAGTATTTCTGTGACATGGTTTTTTAGAAACAAAATGTACGAGGTCAAACGGAACTGATTTAAAAGAACATATTAACGTCGAGAAAGACTGAGCACATACGTCGTATGGTCATTCTAATGGTATACTCTCCTCGATGTGTTACCCTCTATCATCCCTGTAAATGTGCTTGTCTTTGATTGATGGTGTAGTAGCTACTTTGCGTGCTCATCGTCTAATTGGACGTTCATTTATCATTCGATTCTGGCATCTTGGTTAATTAGGGACTTTCCCAATGGAAGAATAATTCCTGTATCTAAGTATATTTGTTTTTGTTTTATTTTCTTTTGTAGGGGGTTGCTTTTGAGATAAACTAGATCTTGATAAATACGCCTTAGTAGAGTGTGAGTGTGTGTGTGTGTGTGTGTGTGTGTGTGTGTGTGTGTGTGTTCCCTTGATTATGGCAGCGAAATTGCGATGAACATGGTGTCTTAAAAGATGCCTTCGGCTGTAACATTATAAAACAAATCCTTTTCTCTGACATAAATCTCTGGACGTTATGAAGAAAGTAACAGGCATCGGTATGATCATGCTTCAAACAAATCTGTTGAGCCATTTTACAAAGAATATTTAAACAGGAAATGAGATGGGTGAATTTATGTTATATTTCTTGAAGGTGTAACTAGTCTGAGTAATGAATCTAATTATGAATCCGTTCAGCTCTATGGTTCACTGAACGCTGATTATGTCCAGAAAGGCAAAAGAAGAATTAAAGTATCCGTAATTCGAAATAGAGTCATATATAATGCATAGGTCTTTGGTTAGTGCTGAATACGTGATTGCACCTCAAAACAAGAAAACAGTTCAGCTCAGGGTTTTTTTGGGGCAGATTAGTTGTACTGCATGACATTTTGAGAATTATAAGCGTGTGGTTTATTTATTTAATTAGGATTCACTTGATGTGATTGATGTGATTATGATTTTTAACGTAGATTCAACAATTTTTCAGTCATATCGCTACGATGTCTGCAGTGTGGCAGTTTAGTTTAAAGTGACGTCTATCACCGGGGCATCATGCCGCAGACATGTTGCATGATGTCCCATCCAGTCACATTATCCTGACACCAGGCCGACCAATCCTAACACTAACATTTTCATGCTGAGTACCAAGCGAGGCAGCTGTTAGCACCAATTTTGTAAGAATTTGATATGACTCGATCGGGGATCGAACCCACGACCTCCTGCTTAAGGCGGACGCTTTAGCCAATAGGCCACCGGAGCGGTTAGGATTCATTTGATGCCTATTGGACCTCTGCAATGTCTGTTAAACGTTTTGTAAAGTTTCGTTGCGAGGTACAGTGAGTAATGTTCATTATTGCTGTATTATATAGTGTCTAACGTGACATGTAGTGTATTTTTTCTACTTTTAGCATATTAGCGTATAACATGGATTATCGTGTTTTATCCCATTGATAGCAAACTGTACAAGACAGTGTCTAATTTGGCCTATAGTGTAATGTCACCTATTATGAGCATAAAAGATAGCATATAATGTGGCCAAGAATGTAATTGTCCCGATTTTTATAGTGTATAACTTGGCCTATAGTGTAATTTTCACGATTAATATCGTAAAGTATTAGAAAGTGAATAACTTGGACTATACTGCAATTTTTAATAGCATACTGTATTTATGTATAACTTGGATTATAGTGTGATTTTTATTATCAATAAAATAACGTATTAGATAGTGTATAACTTGGATTATAATGTAATTGTCACGGTTAAAATTACAGCATATTGTATTAATATATAACTTGGCCTCTAGTGTAATTAACCCGAATAAGAGCACACTGTATTAGACAGTGTATAACGTGGAGCACACTATAATTTGCACCAATTAACAGCATAATCTGTTAGTGTATAATGTGACATATAATATAGATTTCCCGATTAATAGCTGTTTAGAATAAACTGGCCCATATTGTAATTTTCCTTAATAATAGAATATTAGATAGCGTATAACTTGTCCAATCGTGTAATATAATAATATTACACTACTGGATATGTTATATGCTATACGCTAATAATGTAATATAATTGTATAATTTTACCCGATTAATAGCATAAAGTGTAGTTTTCCTTTTAATAGAATATATGATAGGGTATAACTTGTCCAATAGTGTATTTGTTTCCGATTATTAGCATAATGTATAATTGGCCTATAGAGTAGTTTCCCTTTAAATAGAATACATGATAGGGTAGAACTTGTCCAATAGTGTATTTGTTTCCGATTATTAGCATAATGTATACTGGGCCTACAGTGTAGTTTTCCCTTTTAGTAGAATACATGATAGGGTAGAACTTGTTCAATAGTGTATTTGTTTCCGATTAGTAGCATAATGTATACTTGGCCTACAGTGTAGTTTTCCCTTTTAATAGAATACATGATAGGGTAGAACTTGTTCAATAGTGTATTTGTTTCCGATTAGTAGCATAATGTATACTTGGCCTATAGTGTAGTTTTCCCTTCTAATAGAATACATGATAGGGTAGAACTTGTCCAATAGTGTATTTGTTTCCGATTAGTAGCATAATGTATACTTGACCTATAGTGTAGTTTTCCCTGTTAATAGAATATTAGATGTTGAAAAGCCAGGAATATAAAAGGTGACATTGTTATTTGAATATCTCGTATTTAGTCGAATCTTTAGAAGAACAAAAACCTGATCTCTTCTGTATATAATAAAATTTCATGCCAGTTTAAGTCAATATGCTTTTTCTTACCAAAACTTAAAAACGTCATTTAAATACATATGTGAACAGGAAGTATGCTTGCAGGTATTCTCTGCCAAATTAATATCCAGTTTTACACTTTTTTAGCACTGTACCATTCGTCTCGAAATAAAAACGGAAATGCGTCAAATACTTTATGTTCATGCTTTTGGCATCTTTTCTTTCTTTTATGTATTCTTCACTTTTCATTTATTTTAAGCTAATCAAACGACAGTGCATCTAAAAATAGAACTGAAGATAGATGAGCTGAGCTTGATATGCTTAAAATAGCTCACTATAAGATCATATTTTATTTTCCTACGTTAATGCCGGATATATTTTATCGTGTGGTACAACAAGAGCAATATTTTGTTGACTGGCGAAGCCAATAGTAACATACATGAATTTCCTTCTTATGTGATAATATACACAAGACAAGAAAATTTTCTTTGAAGTATCACTTTCGACTGTATTTTTACGCTCATCATAAACAAATCAGAGATTTACTATAGCAGTTGGTTGGAATCACCTGCTTTGTTAAATACATTTTTGACATTTTCAAACTGTTCTACCATATATGACCAAAACGGAAGTCTGATTCAACAAATGAGTCACACTGGGTTTTTAACTTTAATAGCTAGATAGACGTTAAAGGCATCGAGCTAAAGTTTTCAGCAAAAACTACTTTCTATGTTTAAAAGATACTGCAATTTACCTGATGTGTGTTCTATCACAGCAAGTCCTCTCTTTTCTTCCTACATTAAAAGTTGGCATGTATGCATATGTGTAGGTACATATGTATGAAAGTGTACGTACTTATATAATGTATGTATGTGTTTTAACAGTCTGAAAGCACATTCAATAAAATACCACAATTCTGTTTTCATATAGGTGCCACTTGAACAATATGGATATCTTAGTTTGTTTTACACTTGCTGTTACTATTATCAGTATAACAACCCATATAACTCGTTCAAACCTGTGATTTGTATACAAGATATTTACTTTCAACTTCGTCCACAATACTGCGCAAAATGCTTTACAATAATTGATTGAGTTATAATTCGTTATCTGCTAGAAATGCAACAATCTTGTAGATTAATTAATTCACTGGATATCCATAGAAAACTTAACAGCATACTCAAAGTCGTACTATGAGCACCTTAACACATCAATGCAAAACTAACAGCATACTCAAAGCCGTACCATGAACACCTTAACACATCAATACAAAACTAACAGTATAGTCAAAGTCGTACCATGAACACCTTAACAGATCAATACAAAACTAACAGTATAGTCAAAGTCGTACCATGATCACCTTAACTCATCAATACAAAACTAACAGTATAGTCAAAGTCGTACCATGAACACCTTAATACATCAATACAAAACTAACAGCATACTCAAAGTCGTACCATGAACACCTTAACACATCAATACAAAACTAACAGCATACTCAAAGTCGTACCATGAACACCTTAACACATCAATACAAAACTAACAGTATAGTCAAAGTCGTACCATGAACACCTTAACACATCAATACAAAACTAACAGTATAGTCAAAGTCGTAGCATGAACACCTTAACACATCAATACAAAACTAACAGTATAGTCAAAGTCGTACCATGAACACCTTAACACATCAATACAAAACTAACAGTATAGTCAAAGTCGTACCATGAACACCTTAACAGATCAATGCAATAAGAGCGTCAAAGCAGTTCATATTTCAGTAGATGTTACCCAAAGGGTACGACACACACAAATTTTGAATACTGCCAATTTCTGCCATATACCTGGATATTATTCTGAAATAGATCTTTCAACTCATTGTTCCTGCTTTATGACTAAAGTTGCCTGTTTGAAAAGTGTATGAAAGGTGAGTGATATCGGCACATTTGCTTCTCTTGTGTCTCTTTATTATTGACTGGTCATTAACAAAACAGTGCGTTTATCAAAACTAAATATTCTATGCTTATTTTTGGCAGTGTTAGTAACTCTATATAACTCTAAAAACAATAAGTACATTACTTTCAGAAACATCCATTGTTGTCATATTTACGTCAATTGAATTTTACATCGGGCAATAATCGTGATTAAAGGCAATTAAGATGTCCAAATCTGCTGTCAATATTAAAGACCGTAATGCTATGTTTATTTTAGATGTTCGTGTTGCTGTTGTAGGTTCAACCCGCTTTTCGCCACATTAAAGAATATGCATATCGACAAGACTTCTTGTTGGAGGAAAAACGCGGGAAAATACCGGTAAGAACCACAAACTCACGGAAAGCCACTGGCAAACTCTCGCAAATACACACATGGGCCGAGATTGAGAATCAAACCGCGAGGGCAGACCTTTTGGCCATTCGGCATATTTCGAAGTAAATATATGTAACAAAAATATATTAATCAGTATAAAGTAATTTCTGTGCACTCTTTAGAACAATTTCTCACAGCAGTTTATATCATGAGACAATAATAGAATTTTTCTCTAAGCCTTTGTTCAAGGCATTGAGTTCATGCGCAAACACTACGTGACGCAGAAAGGATCCACTTTTATCATGCATTATTCTATTGTGCTTTGACAACATTTCATGCGTCCTTCTGTTGAACTTTGATAACATTTCATGCGTCCTTCTGTTGCACTTTGACAAAAATATTTGCGTCCTTCTATTGTGCTTTGGCAACATTTGTAAACAACATTTAAGATATAGATACGTTATTTATTACTGGATTCATAATAATTGAATCACTATTTCAAATAGTGAAACTAATTTTCGTCCAGAGCGTGTACTTTATTTTTAAGTATAATTGCCATAAGGATTCTGTAAATTATGAAGCTCAATTCTTAAACAAAAACTGTTTTAGTAAACAGGTACAGCGATACAATTACTTAACACACATCACGCGTCTTCAATAGGTAATTAGTTCTTGATTACCACTCTTCGCTGGCCTTAAATGCGTTCTCAGCTTTAAATTGTCTTTTAGAGACAATACTTTATATTTGAAAACATGTAATATTTGCTGTTGACATTTTAATATCTCGAATGCACGGCACCTTGATCTGTACTAATACAGGAAATTCATCAAAAATCGCTTTACTAGTTCTGTCGCTCTTTCATTGCTACTTTAATGGAAATTGTTCCGCGGGTCTTCTTTACATAACGTATTAATGCTTCCACAATTAGCGTCCATGCAATGTAAAGTACACGTAAAAAGTGCGGAAAAAGAATATCCACCATAGAGAGTGAGTGAACATAATTTCTGTCAGCTGACTTTTCATTTTTATTTAATGCAAGTTTCATCAGTAGGAAGCCTACCGTATTTTCGGTGCAAAAGAATGTGTCTTGATGAAGCCGTCAGTTAGCACTCTTTTCTGAAATTTGACCCTGTTATTTGACTGAAATATATGTTCGCTTCATTGCCCTCCACCAACCCCAATTGCGTTATGATCTTATTTAATAGCATCGCAAAATTATTCAATACCTGAAAACAGTCAAAGGTTTGGGCAAATTAACCTTTCCATGACATAAATTGTTACATGATGGTAATGGCACCGGGTCCCTGCTGTAAGCAACTAAAGTGGAGAAATAAAAAGAGAAATTGTATTAAGCATTCGTCTTCCTCGTGTATGCAAATATTAATTCACTGAAATGGAAACATTTGCCGAATCATGTGTCAGCTGAAACAATCATTTTTTTTCATTACTGTATACGAATAAAAGCTGTGATAAAGGAAAGTTTTAGTGATAAGCATCTATTACACCAGATGGGGACGATTGTGATTGTCCAGACCATTTGCGCAAGAACCCTACATCCTTTCAGAGGTTTCATAGATGAGACGCAATGAAACACAGTGATGACCGATTTTATGTCTAGCTGATGTCAGGAGACTGAGACCTCTTGAATGTCTGGTTGATGGCATAACCCTAAAGCCAATGTAATAACCCTTCGACCTCCGTAATGTCTAGTTGATGGCACAAGCCTAAGACCTATGTAATGTCTTGCTGATGGCATAAGCCTAAGACCTATGTATTGTCTAGCTGATGGCATAAACCTATGTCTTTTGTAATGTTTAGTTCATGGCATAAGCCTAAGATTTCTGTAACGTCTAGTTCATAGCATATGCCTAAGACCTTTGTAATGTCTAGTTGATTGCACAAGCCTAAGACCTATGTAATGTCTAGCTGATGGCATAAGCCTATGACTTTTGTAATGTCTAGTTCACGGCATAATCCTAAGATCTCTGTAATGTCTAGTTCATGTCATAAGCCTTGCACTTATTTAATGTCTAATTGATGGCAGAAGTCTGAGAGCTCTTTAATGTCTAGTTTTAAGGCAGAAGTCTGCTACCTCATTGATGTCTATTTACTGACAGAAGCCAAAGGTATCTTTTATTTATAGTTCTTGGTAGGAGCCTAAGACCTCTTAAATGTCCAGTTTGTGGCATATGTCTAGGATTGCTTTAGTGTCTAGTTCATGGTTGGAGCCTAAGACCTATTTAATGTCTAGATGAAGGCAGGAATCTAAGACCTCTTTAAAGTCTACAAAAAGTAGTGAAAATTATGAGCTAAGGTCAGAAATAACATAATTAGGCAAAATTGAGAATGACCTTTTATAATCTTACAATCATCTTTCGAGACTGAATTTTTGAGGTAGTCGCTACAATTTTCACCCTATTTGTAGTGAATATTCTTCAAACATTTCTTCTATTTCAGAAAATTATACGTTTCGACGATAAGCGTAACCAATTGCCTACATATTAATGTTAAGAACAAACTCTTCACTGTTTCTCTTCTTGTTAGATTCAGGAAGACACGAATGAGGAAAGGTATGACTTTTCCAGACAAATGTCTTAACAGAAAGCAAACCAAAAATAAAAAAAAAATTTCCTTTTCTTTGTAATTTTGTTTATTTATCGTATCCTTATTTCTCACATAATATCATTCCATCGAATACATAGTTGCTGCCATTTAACTCAAAGAACATTACATAATTAAAACCTGGAAGGGTCAGTCTACACGAAGAGAGTGTATATGTGTTGACATCATGCATTGCAAGATAATAAAGTCCTATTTTACCATGACAAATGCGAATCATTATCCTATGCATGTACAAATCGTCGAGGTGTGTCAGCAAGGAGGCGCCCTCACTCCTCCCATCTAATATGAGAAACAAAATCAGCTGGAACACTTCCGACAGCATGTTTCCTTACAGTTTGGTGTCCTCTCTAAGCGACACTAAACAATATTTCAGGAACTCCTGCTATATACAAACTAACCACCCTACTGACTAACAGTCACAATGATTTTTTATTGTCTACAAGTTCGCATCAAATTAAAAGCTTCAGGACTCTTCCGGTGGCCTAGTGGTTAACGAGTCCGCTGTGGGAGGTCACAGGTTCAAACCCCGTTTGAGTCATACTAAAGACTGATGAAAATGGTACAAAGAGCTGCCTCACTTGGCGCTCAGCATTAAGAGGTTAGTGTTAGGACTGTTCGGCCTGGTGTTAGGATAATGAGTCTTGGTGGGACATGATGCTACATGTCTGCAGCATGATGCCTTAGTGCTAGACATCACTAAAGCTGCCACACGGCAGACATCGTAGCGACATGACTGAATTTTTTTAAAGATAAATTAAAAATCCATTTCACACACATACATTATATATATATATATATATATATATATATATATATATATATATATATATATATATATATATATATATATATACGCACACACAAAAGCTCCATAAATGGCTGTGTATGTTTTATGACTTAATAATTACAAACTTTTGCAAATGACTAATGAAAGTATGCTATATCTATCTACATATATACCAGACAGAACAGACTGTGCTATTCCTGGATTCTGTAGTAGAATCTTGATAATAGTGGGCAGAAATAATAGTTTAATACAAACAATACTATCATACAGGTTAGAGAAATTAAATTCGTACTCTACCGAGTTTCGAACCCAGGTCCGCGAGTAAATGGCACCCATCGCCTTGCCTGCACGCACCATCCCATATACCATCACGACTAAGTACGCATCACCAAACAAATGATGGCACTGAATGGTTGTTATATAAGGTCGTGCGTAGCAGACACACTCGCATGACGACCTAGTAATTAATTATCATATATACACACAGTCGTTCCAGATTCCTAATGAAATAAATCAAGGTATATAGGATTTTTGTTTTACAAAGAATTATAAATATATACCAGACAGAACAAAAGTCCTATATATCTTGATTTCTTTCATAGGAATCTGGAACGACTGTGTGTATATATGAGAATTAATTAGTAGGTCGTCATGTGAGTGTGTCTGCTACGCACGACCTTATATAACAACCATTCAGTGCCATCCTTTTTTTGGTGATGCGTGCTTAGTCGTGACGGTAAATGGGTTGGTGCGTGCAGGCAAGGCGATGGGTGCCATTTACTCGCGGACCTGGGTTCGAAACTCGGTAGAGTACGAATTTAATTTCTATAACTTGTATGATAGTATTGTTTGTATTAACCTATATATATATATATATATATATATATATATATATATATATATATATATGTGTGTGTGTGTGTGTGTGTGTGTGTGTGTAATGTATCTCTTATTCTCATCCTTCGTATTATTTTGAAGTCGTTTATAAAAATAATAAAATTTTAAATTAAAATGTCAAAAACATTATAAATCAGTTACTTGAAGAACTGAACTTCAATATTCAATATTCTGCATGATTCATGACGTCAGCAATCAAACAAAGTGTTTAAACACCGCCAAACGAGGAGCTGAAGGTGTTTTTTTTAGTTATCCGTGCTGCTTTGTAAGGGAAATGTCTCGTGATATATGTGGATTTGTAAACAAAATGTAGTTTGCTACAAATTATGGTTATTTTATTCTTAGAACGTGTAAACATGGAGACACACGTGAATGGATCTGGTCCAATAAACACGAGGACCAATTATTTCCTGATTATGCTCTTTATTTATGGATGGTATAAGGATTTAACAAACGAAACGGTTTTAATTGCTTGATTGTGGTTAGAAATTTAACAAAGAACTTTGCGGTTGTGCTGAATTATCGATTCATTTCTATTTTACTCACTCCCACCCAACCACACCTGCATCCCCAAAAGTCATATTTTTAAGGGGGGGATATCAAGCACATGTCTGCAGCATGATGCCCCAGTGCTAGCCATCACTATAAGTGCCGCACTGCAGACATCGTAGCGATATGGCTTAGATAAAAGTAGAGTGCAAGCTCAATATGCGTTATTTTCTCAAGTTCTAAGTGAAGCCAACACCAAAATTCATTTCGGAAGGGGGTGTGATAAGTGAAGGTTTAGAATCTTGATATTCTACACAAAATTCATCCTTATACTATCGATATAACCTTTATAAACTGCATTCTTTCCCATGTAAGCACTAAGTGTGGGAGATCTTGCCCTTATAAACATTCAGTGTGAAAGCCTAATCTATGCCAACTAGCTTATATTACTAATTATCTGAAAGGGTAATCTATGCCTGCCTATCCGTGTAAGCAATCAATGTCAATGGTAATCTACGACTTATTGCCTCATGCAAAGGCTCAATATAATTGAAACATATGACTTCCGGCTTTGAGTCTGTTCCTTTGTATGTTGTTTTATTGTTGTTTTTTTCTTTTTTCTCTTTTGTTTTTTTTTTTTTTTTTTTGCTTTTGGGGGGTCGTGAAGTCTTTTTCTCCTTTTTTTAACTATATTTGTATTGAAATTGCACTTCAATCAAATTTATCCTCATTTTAGGGCTAATGAACTTCTTCAAACGATAATGAAAGACCATTTTTCTACACCTGTTTCATTGTGATAATTGAATAAATATATTGTCTTTTGCATCCTGAAAGTCTTGCCAAATCGGAAGAGCCAGATCATAATTTGTCCATTTTCCTTCGGAAAAAGAAAGCAGTGGAAAAATTGTATGAACTTCAATGCGATGCCATCAAGTCTCTTCGTCAATTCGGAACAGAGATGCTACAAGCATGACTAAAACTTCAAGTGAATGAGCCTGTCGGTCAATAACGTCAATGTTGAAGTTTTATTAGATTGAAATTATGCGGCTTTGTCAAGAGAAAGAAACAATTTAGTTATCATTCGGCATCTGCTTACAATCGAGTGCAGTATTATTGAGTAACAACTGATCTGAATGTGGGAAACGAGGCTCTCAAGGATTGCTACTATGTCAAACAATTATTATAACAGTCAATTGCGGAAGCTTAGCTTACAGCTACAAGATGACAAGCGAAGTACTTAGTCTACATCTTGAATAGGGGACTTGCACAGCATGTCAATAAATGGAAACCGAATTTAGCAAAATTGGCCAAAAAGTATCTAAACATTTCATGAAGCATATGGAAATTTTGGGTACAAAATAAAATAGAAAACGTAACTTGCAGCGTTGAACATAAACCAGACATGGAAATAATATTAAACCGTATAACCATAAGTATCAACAAAATCAAACGTAGAATATCGAGCCACCATACCATTCACTCACTCAATAATGCAACTCACTGATCTGTTTTTCTGGATTAAACAAATTTTTCTAAAAGTTCATTTTAAAGCTTTAACCACTTTGAAATATCTATAGACACTATAACTGGTACAAAAACAAAAGGGTAAAGTAAAGTTTATTACAGATATGGCGTAATATACAATTTAATGTTGTGCCTCTCATTGAGTAAATTCGGTTTACGACCGAATCACGTATGAGAGTGCAAACATAGATTTCAAGCTTGTAAAGGGTGCTATTTTAGTATACTGACGTTGGCGCCTTCACATAGAAAAGCATACACATGTACCGACTGCATCTGAACCAGTGTTTCTTCCAAGTTTATAGGCAGCAGTTTGGAGTAAGTTTCATAGCACGTAACCTGGAAGGTGTAGTTACGACTGCGTTTGTGAATATTTGTACATTATTTGTACATTTGTGTGTAACTTTGTGCGTTTAATTATTTATTTTACCCTGTATGCCAATAATGTCATACCAGAAATCATTAACGTTTTGAATACTAAGTCATAACGAAATTAGGCCGTTATGGCTTATAATCCACGCTGCAGCAACTTTCGTTGTAGTTTCCATTTTAAATTTATTTCTCAAGGTCTGGTTATGCCAGAGTCATCAATCTACCACTGTATACAAAAAATGAAGATCATTGTGACCTACATTTCAGATTCAATTAAATTGGATGAAGGTTTTATATTCTGATCACGACCACGTACTTTTGCGCATCATTGACATTTTTGTATTTGCATTTTAACTTCATGCTAAAGTTAATGAATTAGATAACTAAATTAATCTATACTAATACCACCCCCGAACAATATTTAGATTTATGCTGCCTGACCACATATATTTCATTCCTACTACATACAATTTTAACCGTAATCATGAAGCTAGGTAGCTGGATGCATCCTAATAAGAACTTCTCATTCACTGCGAAAGTAGGTCACAATGATCCATAATGTATGTTTCATTGGCTTGGATTAAAAGTATTTGGTGTTAATTTATTCATGACAGACTCGTGAACTTTATGAAAATATGGATCTCTGCCAGTATAAAATCCTTAAAATAAAGGAAGTTTATAGTGACATGAATTTCGTCCTTTACCGTCTTTGGTTGCAGCCAGTTAGATTATGAATGCATACATTTTGGCATGCTGTATGCAACGTATCATTTTTAGGTATTAGATATAGTAAAATGATGTAACTTGCCATATAATACACTTATTGCAAATACACTTTCATTGCAAAAGCCGTCCGTGAGTCTTATATTTTACGCTTCGATCCTGTTGCTGTATATTTACCATAGTCAGTTTGCCATTCTAATAGCAATACATTGTACTCTGTTATATATCATCCTCAATAACTTCAATGTGCATGATGCATCTATGCGTGTGTATTCGTGTATGCGTGGGTGTTCGTGAGTGGATGGCTGGATGGGTGTGGTTTACCGGTACATCATTACAAGAAAATGAAATTCTATAAATGTAAAGATCAATAATTTAAGAAAGACGTTAGTTACAAAATGTGAATACATTTTGTGGTTACGATTAATTTGGCAATTATTTTCTGCATGATAATTATTCTTTACTGTGGCGGATTGAGACAACTAACAGATTCTTAGAAGCGAGGTCGTTGAGTGAGGTGATTACTTCAATGGAGATCAGAAACCATAAATAGACGAAAAAATATAATGGCGAAACAAAAAATGAGCTTTTAATGGAAAACAAAATCAAATTTTAAATATTATTGAATTTCCAAAGTCAATAAAAATATTCTTAATTAATGCTTTAAAATTGTGTTTGGCAAACAGTAAACTTTTTAATAATCGACTCCCGCAATGTTCTACTCCAGATAAAACAAAAAAGTAATTTCACCAGGTCAATACAAATAAGGCCTTTTACTGCGTCTTCTATAAACATTAACGACAGACCAACCACCATACTGCAGTTTACACGCACGCAATAAAAGTTTTGAACAATTGATATTTTGACACACCAATATGGGATAGATCATCATTTGTCTATCTGAACAAAGTTTATTTCCACTATCCATTTTTAACAAATTCAAAAGAGCTTGTACAACCTATAGTAAAGAACAATGTGATTTATTATTATTGTTTTTCGTATATTTCAAACGTTTCTTTGGTGCAGGCGCTGAAGGTCTAATAAGACATGTAGCTCACACGTGAGTCCTAATAGTAGTAGTAGTAGTAGTAGTAGTAGTAGTAGTAGTAGTAGTAGTAGTGGTGGTGGTGGTGGAAGTAGCTTTGGCAATAATAGTAGCTATAGTTTTTGTAGTAACTAGCAGTGTTTTATTTAGTGTTTTATGGTCCATCAACACAAGTAGACTATTTATTACCAAGTCAATCTGAGTAGAGTTGGAATAGGAATAGGACATGTAGCTCACACGTGAGTCCCAATAGCAGCAGCAGCAGTAGTAGTAGTAGTAGTGGTGGTGGTGGTGGTGGTGGTGGTGGTAGTAGTAGTAGCTTTGGCAATAGTAGTAGCTATAGTTTTAGTAGTAACTAGCAGTGTTTTATTTAGTGTTTTATGGTCCATCAACACAAGTAGACTATTTATTACCAAGTCAATTAGAGTAGAGTTGCATTGACGAAGCACACTTCACAATAGGCACGGCACTCTTAGCCGCAGAGAGCGAACACTGGCCCCGAGGCAAGAAACTTCCGGCCTTCTCCTAGTTCTTGTTCAAACAATTTTTTTTTTCATAAATTTAAAAGGTGATGTTCGGCCTGGGCCATATTACAGGGGACATATCCTCTTACACTCTTTTTGGACTTACAGCACACTAACCACTGAGCCACTTCACCTTTTTGTAAGTGTATGGGTATGAGAGAGTATGCGTTGCTGTAGTTTGGTAGGTTACAGGCAGTATTGAGTATGGACTGTTGTAGGTTGGTAGGGTACAGGTAGTATAGAGTATGGACCGTTGTAGGATGGTAGGGTACAGGTAGTATAGAGTATGGACTGTTCTAGGTTCGTAAAATAAAAATAGCAGAGTTTATGGGCTGTTATAGGTTGGTTGGGTGGGATGTTGCAGACCAGTTGGATATAGGTAGTAGAGAGTACGAATTCTTGCAGGCAGATAGGGTAGAGGTAGAAGAGAGTTTGGGCTGTTGTAGGTTGGTAAGGTAGATATTGAAGAGAATATGAGCTATTGTTGGCTGTTAGGTTAGATATAGGAGAGATTATGGACAATATTCAGACCTGAAATTATTTACTATATATATATATATATATATATATATATATATATATATATATATATATATATATATATATATATATATATATATATATATATATATATATATATAAAGAATACAAATCATATGGCGAATAACAACCCTCTCAAGCATACTGGATCCACCAATATAGTTGTATTCTTCGTTTTATTATATCAATATGATTTTGCATTGAAATAGAACTAATCTTAGCATGTTACATTGATCGTTGCTTGTGAACAAATTAGCTCAGTGCTACAGGTTAGTTCCGTGATTAAAATCGTTTTGTTTTGTTTTTTAAATGATAAAAATCTTACCTCTCCACCAAGTCTTTTAATAATAGTATTGGCGGCAAGATATATATGATGGAAAATGATTTAGGTTTCAGTTTTAATTACACCTGCGGCTTTAAGCAGCAAACGTTTATTTACTATCAACAGATTCCCCTAACAATCTGTGTTAATTTGTTTCTTTAGGTATGATAGATTGGTAGGAGAGAGGAAGGAAAAATTCTGGGCAGTTGCAGGCAGGAATGGTGGAGGTCAAAGAGAGTATGAGCTCTTGTAGGTTGTTTTGGTAGAGGTGGAAGAGACTATGAGCTGTTGTAGGTTGTTATGGTAGAGGTAAAAGAGAGTATGGGCCGTTGTAGATCGGTAAGGCAGAGTTTGAAGAGTATACGAGCTATTTTAAAGAGTAAGACGTATCAGAAGATAGCAACGATATCGAAGTATACATGTACAAAAGTAGACAAGACTGTATGTAAGACTGTATGTTACCTAACACCTATCGTGATGTTGGGATCATAGACTATTATATCGACTCTAGTTAACTAAGGTTACATTTAGTTTGAACAGGTCATTTTTGGCTTCTTTGTCTACACTCAAATTACGGGATTTTAACTAGTACGAATTCTTTCTTTCAACACATATATTTCCAATTATTTTTCCTCTACTTGTAACAAGAGAAAGAGAGTGTGTGTGTATATGTATGTGTGTATGTGTGTGTTTACGTGTGTGTGTGTGTAATTTTGACTTTTAAAGTAGCTTTAACTTTTTTTCAGTCATATCGCTACGATGTCTGCAGTGTGGCAGTTTAAAGCAATGTTTGCCACTGGGGCATCTTGCTGCAGACATGTAGCATGATGTCACACCCAGTCACGTTATCTTGACACCAGGCCGACCAGTCATAGCACTCAACTCTTAATGCTGAATGCTGAGAGCCGAGATTTGAACACGCGACGTCAAACAATTTCATGAACATACATTGCTTTTCTTCGAATTAACCCAGTTGCTTTGTGCATAAGACTGGGAATAAAATTCCCTTGCAAGTTGAGATCTCGTTTACCTCAAGTTGCTACCTTCTAACTGATCCGTCTTTTCTTGGGTTAGTGCATATATCCAAGTAAAATACGAGAGCCACAAGATAGGGTAATTACTGGCCATAAATTATTTCATGTAACAAATAGATGTAATTAGAATTGATCGATTTGAACATTATTGTATAGTCTCAATTTGTTGTTAATGCCATACTATTAGTTTCTTTGAGGACATTGTATTGTGTTTCTTTCCTGCTTTGGTTGATATGTATTGGTTTTAATCTGTAATCTCCAAACATATAACCTATTCATAAACAAAAGGTAGTGGTTCTTTGTTATATCTCTACCTGTTCAATTATGTGAGGGAATTTTCTCAATTATGTAAAAAAAATAAAGTGTTCCTTCAGAATGTTAAATTATGATTTGTAGTAAGTACTTTTCCGGGTTTTTTGAAGCGATCGTTAGCTGAAATGTTTTGATAATAAATAATGAATATATATGTGCTGAGAAAAATCTCGTAAACTACCCACAATAAGACCGTTAATTAATATTGTATAAAGATTTCTACATTTAGTGTTAATTGTTCCAAGTGCAATCAACCTTGCGTGTTCTCTCTGAAGCAAAAGTAATGACATCCTCCAGAATTAATCGTGCAATTGGATAATTAGGTTCAGTTACTGAAACTATTTAATTCCAGCTAATGACAAATGTATCTTTTATGAGAAGAGAATAGAATGCGAACAAGCTACACGTAATTATTTTCTTAAAGCACTTAACTTTTCAAAATTGGAGAAAGTAAGAACAGATATTTTATAGGTAAGAAAATGAACAGATAGTTTTTTAAGCATAAGAACATTTTCAACTATATCCATACAACTCTGAAACAACAAACTTTGTGAAAATGGTTTTCCCAAATATGATTGAAAGTTTATTCATGGGGCCCCGTTAAGTGTTGCTGCACAATATGCTGTTAGTTTATTTATTGTGGCTAGCAAAACTTCTAAAGTTTCAGTCCAACATTTCATCGACCACACCCACAAGAACAAAATTAAGCAAGGTCTAAAACTCTGATAAAAGTTCGATTCTTTAAGGCATAACTTGCCTGTAACACCTCACCCCTCCATCTCAGAAAATCCTGATTCATCCTCATGCAAACAAATACTTAAACTTGGAGTATGCGCCAGAAAATGGGTCATTGTTTAGCAGGTACGGACACTCTCAATTTATTAGCCATGAAAATGTTTCGTAAAATTAGGCGGGGAAACATCAGAGGAAATTGTTGAATCCATACAATTCAATATCCTAATAGAATGTTTAGCACTTTGACGGACATCTATGGTGGTATTCATTGAAGTCTCAGTGTAAGAAGAGAAGAAAAGGCAACAAAAAAACAAAACATTGTCATCTCCTCTTACTGCCTGAAAAATTCCTTTGATAAAATACAAACAATAGCTTACACCAAATATAAGCATAGCTGAAAATTGCAGTCGGATTCTGTACAACATGTGCTGTTCAACCAAAGCTAGGCCGTGATTCCAACAAAGGCTAATTCAAACATAAAATAACAGACAGCACGCAAAAACAAAATTAGATGTGATTGACAGGGTGGAGGATGCAGTCTTTGAACTGATTAAAGTAACTCCGTTCAAGGAACTTGATGACGAACCAACCCACACATCAGAGAGATATATTTCGTCCCAAGCAGAAAAATGTGCCGTGCTGCAAGCAACGATACCTATCGACCCGTCTCCATCAACCAGCGCCCTTAAACATGCAAACATGAGCTCATGAAAAATCAGAGGGAAAAAACAAGATCAGATGAAAAGGCACCAGAGAAGCGAAAATAAATACTAAACTGAATGCCTTAAACTGAATACCCTGAATATCTGATTTCCATTTTAGAAATGCAAGTTTCAAGCATTAAACTGTAGTTACAAACTGATAGTTATAAGGTAGCCTTTATCACGAAATGAATTTTTTTCTTCTAATCTCTTTGATCATATAATCGTCGTTCTAAATAAATGTATTTCATAAAGCATACAATACAATGTACATTGATGAGCACATTCCTCTCTGCCTTGTATATAGGTGCAGTGGATTCGTGCTTTTAGCGGAGTTTTAATTTCCTGCCACATAGTGGGTAGGTTCTTCACCGATCTTTTTTATATGACCTAATTCCATGGCCGACCGCTAGGGGCGCTGACACCGTAAATGGCAATGCAGATTCGGATTATAACTTTTTAACTAAATTCTATAGAGGATATTTGCTTGCACTGAGCGTAAAACATATATCATCGAAAGATCGAAAATCGTTATTCACTTAGCAGCAAGCATTTTCTTTCCTTCTTTTCATTTTATGCACAATCGTATTGGCTAGAAATATGTACAACAGGCCGAAGTAGCGGATTTCGTACGGCATCCAACTTGATAATGCCAGTTGTGTAAAAAAAAGTATGTTCTTCTGTCCCTTGTGTTTATGAACAATAGCAAAAGTCTCGTTCCTAATTAAAAGTAAACAATCCATGTAAACAAAAAGAGGTTAAAAAAATAAAGAAACATACTGTGTTATTTGAAAATGCTGGACCGGTGACCAAATTGGAAACCTGGTGGCCGAGTGGTCTTAAGCTCTCACATTTTTCATATTACTGCCATCTCACCTCTCTCCGCTTGGGTTCGAGTCCCGGGCCTGGCCGAGGTGGATAAGTGGGAAAGCATTGCAGCAGATTCTTTGGGTCTATTGTTTCTACTGCGGTTTTCTCCAGATTATATTGACCGCCATGTCATATTTACCATATCATATGATGTGGTAAATGGCTTTAAATAAAGCCAAAACAACATCAATACGGTCATGTTTATATAGCAAACACGTGTCAAAGTGGAGTGCGTCTATAGCCGGGAGGTTATATGCGCCGAGTCATTGACTCGTTGAACCATGAACTGCATTTGGCTATTGACTAATATCATAACGTCTGTCAACGTCCGGTTGATCAATCTGCCTCCAAAGTTAAGCGTTCTAGGATGAGATCCAGTGGGACCTGCAAGAATCATTTTTAAAAACAGAATTGCGAACCAGATATCTTGGTCAAAGTATTATAAATATTTATAGACAGCAGTAATAGGCGCTTACCTCTGTTCTGTAAATACCAAAACTTTTTTCTACTTTACCGATGTAATCTTTATAACAACATTAACTCTGATAAAGACCACTCCAGTGGTTATCTTTAAAACCCTTGCCTGGTAATACCAAAGACTTACAAAAATGGTACTAGCAACTGCCTCGCTTGGCGCTCAGCATTAAACTTTAGTGTTAGGACTGGTCTTCCTGATCTCAGTATAATATGACTGGGTGGGACATGATGCTATATGTCTGCTGCATGATGCCCCAGTGCTAGACATCACTAAAATCTGCCACAATGCAGACATGACAGCGATTTGCGGCATAATTTCCCCAGCGCTTGAAGCAATTATTTTTATTTGAAATATCTATTAAAATACTTGGCAATACGAGCCCACTCTATTCAGCCCGACACTTTTTACGTTTCGTGACTATTGCCCCATATGGTGTTAGTAGCTCGCATGGTATGCATACTTTGGGTCAACATGTGTGGAAAGTTTCCACAAGCTGGACTACAATAGACCAAATATATGAACAAAATTATTTGAAAAAAAAGAAAAATTTGAACAAAATTATTTATGATACTATTATTTTGATTTTGCTCAAAATTGTAAATATGTTTTTAATTTTGTTCATTTAATCAGTCTTTAAATATTTCGGTGTCAGAACGTTTAATCATATCTTGATTCTAGGATGTTTGATCATAACCTGTTGATCATAGGAACGGTTGATCATGGTATCATTTGAACGTAGAATGTTTCACAATAATCCACTGAGTAAACAAAAATAGTTAAATTTACAAAACTTTTTGCAATGTTGATTATTAAAAAATTCATGAAAATTACCCATTAGGAACGCTCACTCAAAAAGGCTGGAATGAAACCAATAGTAAATTAAATTATACAATTATATAACACCTTTAAGCGGCTCACTAAGAAACTGACAGTTTAAGAGAGTGACATTTTCATTTTATTTCTCCTACAAGCCGTCAAGGTAAATCTACGGAATGGTTATGTATGTATGTATGTATGTATGTATGTATGTATGTATGTATGTATGTATGTATGTATGTATGTATGTATGTATGTATGTATGTATGTATGTATGTATATATATATATATATATTTGAAAAAGTATATTGACATTCATAGTTTTCCATTCAAAGTATCTGTTTCTACCGTTGCTTTCAATGTTCTAGCGCGTAACCATATGATACCTTTTCCTCCTTATTTCTGTGAATCAGCTGTGGTTTGTTTTCACATATCGATAATGTAATATACACGAAAAGAGTGCAGGTGATCAGAAAGCAATCTTTCTGACCGCAGTACAGTTAAAGCATTTTTTGTCATTATCATCATTCAATGAGAATCACTTATGTGTGATTTTCATTTGCTTTCCACTACGAAGAAATCTAAAGCTATATTAATTATTTCTCATTTTTCTGTCTTTTTGCAAGTTTTGTTTAATGTATTTTATTTTTTTAGTCACAAGTCTAGTTAATTCCTGTCTTAAATATTTGATACAGGATTGGATATTTAATCGCCAAATTCCAATGCAGGTTGGTTGACTACGAATTTTTAAGTACAAAACAATATGCCTTTTGTTATTTGTCTTCCGGAAAATTAACACTGAGCATTTCGGAAAAGATAATTAGTTTCTACAGAGTGTACCTTGAGGATTGCAAAAAAACAAACACAGCTGTTTGAATCACATAAAGCTAATGTGTTGACTTGGTGTAGTCATTAATTAAATGCTTATCCTATTTTACTCTATTTTTCTTTCTGTTCTAATCAGATAGGTGTAATTTTTATTTGCATGATGTCCCCTCACTATGGGCGTAAGCCGCGAATTTAAATACCAATCTTCGATTTACTATTAATTCTTTCATCCTGGAGCATGTCCCGTGAGTTAAGTGCCTAGCTATTATGAATTTCTCGTAATGCAGTGTTTGATAATCATTCAAAATCTGAGTCTGTTTTATTCGTCATGACAGAATTCGTTGTGTAATTTGGTTTTCCACATGCTGGTTGTTTTCAAAACATGGTTTGAGTGGAAATTTCTGCGTGAATTATTGAAGATGAAGTTGTTTGCCTTTGAAATGAAGTCATCCAACTTTCTTTCATATATATATATATATATATATATATATATATATATATATATATATATATATATGTGTGTGTGTGTGTGTGTGTGTGTGTAGTTCTTGTTCAAGTGAGAAAGTCTTTGCCTATTAATGAAATACATGAGTTACAAATGTGTCCTTAAGATATGATGACCTTGACTAAAATGTAGAAAATGAAGGAAACGCAAACAATGTTCATTGCACGGAGAATTTGGTTTGTAAACTGGTAAAATCGAATATAAAATGTATTTTTATTTTAAAGCCGTTACCAACACAGGTAATTAATACTATCAATATTTGGAACAATTAACAATTTTTATCTATAATTAATATATACGTTAACGATATTATCATTAAGCAGAAGGCAAATAAAACATACTTGAAAACAGAAATTCTAGGGAAAATAGAGTGGATGATGTTTAAAGTATGCTATGTATGATCTGCGTTTCATTTCAACAGTAAATGTGACTGGATTCAAGTTCTTTAAGTTTACGCAGAATATAGGCAAATATAGAAAGAAGTATATTGACGATATATACCTTTAGCCCATCAAAGAACTGTTCCTACCTTAAAGTTCTCTCAACTGAGTCTCCTGTGGAATACAGCCCTATGTCACCTAGCCTGTTATCTGCTTATTTCTGTGAAAGTGGTGTGTTAATATAGTGTCTTCACATCGATCGATGACCATGTGGGAATATAGACCGGAATCTAAGAGAGCGTGTGATCAAAGAAAACAAATCTTTCCTGACACAGCAGGTAAACAGTTAGAAGCAAAGTCCTGAAATATTTGAAATCATTTATGTACATCATGTCACATAGAAAAACAGATTTGTGAATTTATTCATTTGCTTTGACTCACTCAAAGAAATCAAAGCCCGTTATTAAATTATTTCTCATTCTATCCTGCTGTATCATTTTTGCAAGTGTTTTTATTTTTTTTTGTATACACAAGACTGTTAAAATTACAGCTGATATATTGAAAATATTTGATATCCAAATTGGATATTATAACCGTCGGCTTCAAATTCTCAAGCAGGCCTGGCCCACGTTCTGGAATCCATTTTAATACGAAAAAACAAACTCAATTCTTAGACAATATTGTCATATGTAATACCAAACTTAACAGTCTGGAGCATTTGGAACATTGTAGAAAGCAATTGAATGATTTCTCACAGAGTGTACAACACTTTCAGAGGATGTGCAAAAAAAAACAAACACTGCTGTCTTTGAAATCACATCAAAAGCAATAAATGTGTCTCCTAGACGTTGGTGTATCACACATTTTATTAATTAAATTGCACATTAGTCTCTATTTTAGTCTCTATTTTTTCTATTCGTTTTTAAATAAAATAGTGGGTAATATTTAATTCATGATGTAAACCTCCTCCTATGGACAGGAAATAAAGACCGCGATTTTATAATACCAATTTCGATTTATATTATTTCTGTTCATACCTTGGAGCTGTCCCGTGCAGGTAAGTGGACACTAAACTATGTCACTGAATTTCATCAGATATATTAGTGTATAATCATTCAAAACATTGTGAGTCTGTTTTAAATAAAATCAGTCAATGACAGAATTTCCGTTACATGTTGAATACCATGCGCTTCTGTACACTAGTGCTGCTTGTATTTCAAATAATGTATCTTTAAAGTGGATTCAGCGAGTGCATATGAAATGCAAATAATAAGAATTAATTAATCTTTGAAATTACAACGGCACGTTCATCGGATCAAATAATAAGCAAACATTTCATATCATTTTTCTTACTTTTAAAGACAAAATTCAAACTAAAATCAATGTTTATCATTTCAAAGGAGGTCATTGTATGTCAGTGGAATGTAATAATGGATCAGTCTTGGATATCTTTGAGTAGATTAACGTACTTCTTCATTCAAAAGCTCTTTACATCTCAAGACAGCAAGTGACAGTATGATTTTACTGAATTCACTAATTATAGCTCCTTATGTCGCGACAACGTATCGGATATTGCATTACCACCTGAACATGTTTAAGCAATTTAAAAAAGACGTCAATACCTAGTGACTTTTAACAGGAGATTAACCTTCTATTTTAAACTAATTTAGTTTCTATATGACTCAAATTAATGATGTGCTAGGTCCTATAGACAGTATTTACGCTATAGTGTTTATTTCGGATCAAGTCTGTCTCAGAAAAAAAAGTGATGATAGGTAACCAGTCTACATGACGCACTGAAGAATGTAGGTCAATATACCTTTTGGGATTTGTATAAGTCTCTACTGGGTATTGCTATAGAATTACTTATAGCGAAATCGACACACATTTGAATTACCTGAAAATTGCAGGTGCGTTGCTTTTTCTAAAAGCATTTCCGACTTTATCCATAGCAAGTAGCACCATAGAGCCCACTATTAAGACAGCTAGACATCTTTAAGAGGATTTATTGGAGATGTATTGATTATTGTTAGTCGTATTTTGCAAATTATCAAATTTTTCATATTTCGGTTTCCTAAAACAGAGATGTATTATTGATATTGGTATTTTACAAATTATCAAATTGTTCTTTTTTCGAATTCCTATAAAGAAAACATTTTATATGATTACTCGAATTCATTCCAATTGTCATTGTGGTAAACTAAAAAAGACTTCGAAAGCCTGAACTGTGGAGGTCCAAAATGTTTTGTTAGTTTTGTCGATTGTTCGACTTTAATTGCTTCTTTCTATGATTATTCAGGGTAAATAAAATCTCGTGCTTTTATGTAATGTCATATGTGACACCCTTTGGTGAAGATGGTGACACCAAGGCGTCTTATTTATAATCCAAGATAAAATATCCACATGTGTCAAGGGATGAATTTCACATCGCTAATATTGTTACAATGACCAAATTCCTATATTTGTGGATTCTTACAACAGTCAATATTTTACACGTCTGTTGGGACATTAGACTTCATGTACGGATTGAAATAGATATCATAAACTCAGCAAAAGGTGAGCGTGAAAATTGTTTCCTTTGCTGTACTTGTCTTTACGAACTCAGTAAAAGTAAATATCGAATTAAGCTATATTAATTGTTGTACGAGATATTGCAGTTTAATACCATCCTGTGTGAAATATTGTTCTTGCACATAAGCTTGAAACTCAAAGTAAAACAAAAATAATAATAAATATATGTATGATGTACATGAATGTTGGGAATGGCGACGATGAATTCCCAACGGATTTTAGGCACACCTAGACTGCTTTCCTCCTTCGTTTGTATGTTAACAGCTGAATCTTATCATCGAATTCTCAACTTTTATTGTTATGTTATTGTATAGGATGAAGTCTATACATGTCATAGGAAGCGATGGTAGTTTATTCTGAACAACTCACCGTAAGTAAAGCTGCATTAATGGAAATCTAGTATGCTCTGATTGTGTGAATGAAACTGTACAGCTCGAATAAAGACCTGAAGGTTCAAATATAACTAGCTTCCTCAAAGGCTGGAGACAGAAACAAATTGATTTACAGAACATGTCATGCCCAAAGTGATACAGAATTATCGAGATTAAAATGGAATCAAGCATTTCCAAGACAATGGATCAAAAAGAGTACACAACACTTAGTTTTGTTTTATTTCACTAACGTTTCTGAAGCCGACATCAAAAAATCAAAAAATAATATTTAATATGTGTGACGCACATTATAAGATATTTAGACAGTGGATATAATTTAGGTTGCAAATCAAAAGAAGAGTAGGTTAAAATTACGAATATTGCACGTCTTTATTTGGTTTTGCGTTGTCGTGTGTTCTAAAGCTCAAAGCCCTATGAATAAACTTGATACAGTGACAGATGAAGAGCATTCATTTTACCTGAAAAATGTCGAACTAGGAACTGTTTGCTCCTAACACGGAGAAAGTATGTCCAATATAGGTGCCATGAAAAAAAAATCTATTCAACGACCTCAATGTTTTAAACACCCGTTCACTATAATTTTGTTATGTGATCGTCTTGTGAAAAAACGACCTATTCGTAAACTTTTTTTGCTGTACAACTTCTTCATATCTAGGCTACCGCAAAGAAGTATGTTAATCTACAAGCATTGGCAGCGGCACATACAAAAGTATCACTTCCGAATTTCAAATATCACGCGTGATCATCATTGATAATTTGATGGCGCACTCTGAAAAAGATACAATGATCAGTGAATTATTTATATAAGATCGTCATCATCGAAGCCTCTGTGTCACTGGGATTAACAAAAATTGTTTCCTTTGGCAGGGACCAAACCTAGAGACGGAACTGAAGTTATCTGAATCTGTTATGATCCCGTTCTCAAACTTCAGAGCAGGTTTATGCCTTCGTAATGCGTTGGTTCTAGATTGCTGCCGTACTACTATCTTTTGCGGGACTCAAATTCGAATCAGTGGTGCTCTTTACAGCACATGGGCTATTTAAGAAGACATGCGAGGAATGGGCACGATCTAGGAGATGAATAACATAGAAATGCATCTAAGCACGAAAGCGTCTCTCGTTTATTAACAAACACAAAGTGGATGATGGTAGGAAAACAGAAAAGGTAACGAGGCCAAGATAGACCAAAACGAAATTATCGGATGAACAGATACATGTAGCGTTCGATGTTATCCCACAGATAGCACGAACATTTTTGCAAGATAATCCAAGATTAAAAATAAAACATATTTAAAGAGATGCGAATAACACTGACTACGAGACGTTCAAACTTTGGCTTGTCGACACGAGAGATATGTCTTGCAGTACTTGATGACTTTCAGTAACGACCACTTAGGTTAGCGAATATTGGAATATCCCCTACAAATACGAGACAAACTATCTCAGGACACTGAAAAGCCGCTCGAGAGTCTGACTTTCACAAGGAAGTGATTAACGAAACATCATTCGCCAGAAAAGCTCAAGGATAGAAAATAGTAATGGCAAGTCACTGACTCTAAAGATATCAAGGCTAAATACCTCGTCAGTCTGTACCCAGACTTATTTCAGGGTTTCTGTGATTTGTGTGGCAAATAAAGCTACTCACAAGTCAACATTTGCAATCACAAGTAATGTGTTTTAGTGTGTGTGTGTGTGTGTGTGTGTGAAGTTATAAATTAAACCTAGCGAACTAAGTAACAAATCCTTTGCCAATAAATAGATAACTTTGTCGAACAAAAACATGATCGTCTGATTGATAGATCAGGACGTTTAGGTGGTACTTCTAGTATCGTGTTCTTTATAGTATTTTATATCTCTTCGCTTTGCCAAAACTCTCTCTCTCTCTCTCTCTCTCTCTCTCTCTCTCTCTCTCTCTCTCTCTCTCTCTCTCTCTGTATATGCTTCATTGTGTCTGTCTTTATTACTACCCGAGGAAGACCTTGGATAAGGCTGAAATGCTGGAAAACGTCGGTATTTTCTGAGTTTAATTTGCGAACTGTTAGGTCATTATATAATATTTGTGCTCTTGGTCCGTTTTGTTTATAAGTGTTTTACCTTTAACCTATCAGCACTTTGTATGCATACTATCCTCTTATCAGCTCCTCAGAAAATGGTGTTTATGAAAAAATTAATATTCACACTACGACCCATTTTGCTTATTTCACGTTGGAATTCATAAACAGAAAGCTTGGGCGATCGACTTACGGAGAATTGTACATTGCTGATAATTCCCCATGGTGACAAGGACTTTTTGATAACTATATATTTTTTCTCAGTACCTTTGCAGCCGTAATTCAGCTTGTAGTTCAGAACCAGACAAAAGTCCAAATCAGGTCATCTTACGACCAATATTTTGCAGAGTTTGTACCGCAAGGAGAATGCCTAATGCCGAGTGATCTAAAGCGCACTCCGTTACGGATCACTGCCATCTCACCGCTGTCTGCGTGGGTTGAGTCTAAGATTTGGCGACTGTGGATGTATAAGAAAGCTTCATACATACATACATACATACATACATACATACATACATACATACATACATACATACATACATACATACATACATACATACATACATACATACATACATACATACATACATACATACACTTGATTACATGTCAATTGCAAATATAATTCACATTTCTAATTTTGTTTGATGTGCACGAGGAACAATTTTTCTTTTTATGTAATACTTATAATTTTGAATCTAACCTTTATGAAGCGTCAATTAAAACCAAACCAGTCATGCAAACACATCTAAATATTTTATGTAGAGGATACTTATTTTAATAATGTGTGGAACATTAAAGTGATAACGGAGTTCATTGGGGAAACATTAAAAAATGTACTGTATATTTATATGTTGTTGTTAATAGGCATTTGTCTTTATCGCCTTGTATTTTGATTGACATGGTGTTTCTTTAAACTGGAGAGGGATGAGTTAACAGAAGAAGAAGAAGAAGAAGAAGAAGAAGAAGAAGAAGAAGAAGAAGAAGAAGAAGAAGAAGAAGAAGAAGAAGAAAGAAAGAAAAAAGAAAGAAAGAAAGAAAGAAAGAAAGAAAGAAAGAAAGAAAGAAAGAAGAAAGAAGAAAATCTAAATTTAACGTTATGCAACACTTTACATATTTGAGTTTTATTTATTGATATCCTTCACAACTATTGCTATATTTTAATATGTACTGATGTGTGTGTGTCTGACGTAATATCTCTAAATCCTGAAAGCTTGAACAGATAAATGATCAGCATGCAAGAATATAAATAAATATAAATGTGTTCGTACATTCGCGCGCGTACGTGTTTAGAAGCCAAAGGTAATGAAGGTAATGTCCATCAAGAAAATCAGTGTCTGGATTCTCTCTCTCTCTCTCTATCACACACATGCACACACATACATACATACACACACATATATATATATAAATATATAGTCCGATTATTTGAACTATTCGTCCTAACGGTAATTAAAGCTAGTACTTGACAAAATCGATGATGCATTGGTTGAGGCAGTGTTGACGCATTGTCCTGAATTATTAAAAGCTTTTCCTGACATGCAATTGGTGTCTTTGCTGCCAAATTCCCATAAAGACCTCTCTCATGGAAACAAGAAAGATAATGTATCTACCTCACCAACATCACTCTGGTCACTTTACTCTGACAATTCAAACTATCTTAAATTATTAAAGGTTATGTTCCTCATGGGTTACTATCTGAGCGGATTCACCAGAGGGCAATGTTTATTTCAAGAAACATAAAGTCATATTGTGTGGTTAGAGCCACGTTGAATTGCATGATTTAATCTTAATATCAGATGTACTGACACAGATGAATAAATTGTCTTGAAATAATGCATGCTTTCTCTTAGTGGCATAGGCTCTGTTTACCATGGCAAAAAGCTGTATGGTTCTTTCATCTCACATCGTCTCTTAGTTACATCCCCTGTGGGAAACTTCCTACAATATTTGCTGGTGAACTCAATGTTGCATAAAGCACCTTCTCAATTGTGTCCGTTACTGGGAATACATTATCATCTATTAATTATTGTCGCTAAAGTAATAGCGAAATATTACACGTTTTCATCAAAGAATAAAACAGGAAATATTAAACACTTCCATCAAAGGATAAAACACACACTATTACACGCTTTCATCTAAGAACAAAGCAACTTCCTTCAGGGCTTTGGTCATTTAAACATATTCTCCTATTTTCAATTAAAAAAACTACGTAAAACACTTCTTGCTGTTTACTTATTTACCGTACTATATTATACATGGCTGGCAGTGATTACCTTGGTGTCAGTAAGTCTGTCCGTACGCACGTTTGTCATTGCATTATCAGGTGAACCACATCGTTTAAGCTCTATGTATGGTCTCAAATATAGTGTGCCACAGTCAAGTTGGTGTGTATATGCTAAAATTATAGTTGGGATAGAAACACATAAAGTTACTTGGTGTGTTGATGCCACCACAAAGTTGCGAATGAAATACATAAAATTGCTTGGTGTGATGACGAAAAATAAAACTGTATTAGAAACACAGTCAAGTTACTTTGTATTTGGATGCAAAAGCAAGTTTGATAATAATTCATACTTATGTAAAATGCTAAAACGAATTAAATTTGTTCAATATCGATGATTCCATTCACCTTTTACTGTGTACACGCTGAAGTAGTCATTTGATTGATAACATCACTGAGAAAACAAAATTTATGAATTGTCATCAATGCAACTCACTGACATCACCAGTCTCTCTCTCTCTCTCTCTCTCTCTCTCTCTCTCTCTCTCTCTCTCTCTCTCTCTCTCTCTCTCTCATTTATATATATATATATATATATATATATATATATATATATATATATATATATATATATATATATATATATAGTGAAATGTATATCGGTTTGCACGATCGGGAAGCGGGTGGCAAAGTGGTAGGAGTGTGAATGTCTCTCATAGCAGGATTTGTAAATCAAGAAATCTTTACCGAACCTCATTCAATGAAGTTTTTGTAGATATTTTACCGATTGTTTCATTAATATGTACATTTATCCATTTGCATAATTAACTTTTATCGTGTTTGTTTATCTGGTATGTATGTATGTATGTATGTATATATGTATGTATGTATGTATGTATGTATGTATGTATGTATGTATGTATGTATGTATGTATGTATGTATGTATGTATGTATGTATGTATGTATGTATGTATGTATGTATGTATGCATGTATGGATGGATGGATGGATGCATGTATGTATGTATGTATGTATGTATGTATGTATGTATGTATGTATGTATGTATGTATGTATGTATGTATGTATGTATGTATGTATGTATGTATGTATGTATGTATGTATGTATGTATGTATGTATGTATGTATGTATGTATGTATGTATGTATGTATGTATGTATGTATGTATGTATGTATGTATGTATGTGGGAGGCTATGTAGGTAGGTATATACATATGTGAAAATGGAAGTAGGTTGCATGGTAGATAGATGTTTAAAAATGGAAAACATGGCTTATGGTAATGGTAGACTTTACCTCTTGCTCAAAACTTCAAGATCTCATATCAAGTACATACTGTGCATTTAAGAACATTTAGCACTAACTGCCCTTCGTTTAAACTTGATATTATTGATAACAGTGTTTTGTTCAAAAGTTGTTAAGAACACTCAGACACAAGAAATCAATTATGCCCTGGTGTTACTAAGTACTCTGTGGCCAATTGTGAAATCTTTGGGACGAAAATATTTTTGGACATCTTAGATTCTGAATTGATTCAACCATGTTAGCATTATTAACATCAAGGTATATTTTAGATAAATTCGATTCGATTGAACCAATAGGAAAAAATGATCCATAGCTGTAAAACTTTGATGTCACATATGTGAATAGAGACATCCATTACGTGATAGAAGTCGTACCAAACGTATCGTACCATATCAGTGTTGATAACTTTAATAGTCTGCATTTACTCACTAAACAATAATTTAATATGGACATGGAATGAAATACAAATGAATGAAATTGTTTGTCTTGTTTTATTCCCTGACTCGTGATGTCGAAAGAATTGCATATCATTCCATATTTTCTTTTTAAATTATTCATTCAAATACCCTCCAGCCAATAAATCATTATGTCAACTTTTTTCATTTTTAGGACATTGTACCCGTGCATGAACCAAAATAAATATTGGCTTCATCGCCGTAATTATGGGGTTGTGATAATATTTTAAAAAATGTGGTTGAATTGTAAATAAGCATGTATGGATCCAAAAGTCATCAAGAAAATTTGACTCTTATTGCCCTCTAGTTGGATGATTAGCCTGGATAACGACACATCATAATGATTGACAGCCAATAGTGTACTAGGGGTAAATAGCGCCAGGGGCGACGAATAAAGCCCAAGGGGAGTTTGGCGCTCCAAGATCGCCACTCTCTCGCCGTTAGTACTATAATGTTAGCAGCTGAGTATAAGCGCACTAGTTCTCAACTTTTATTGTTAATTAACTTTTAGAGGACTATCTAATACGGCCAAGATTGACGTATACTGACGGCTTATTATTATTATTATTATTATTATTATTATTATTATTATTATTATTATTATTATTATTATTATTATTATTATTATTATTGGTAGTAGTAGTAGTAGTAGTAGTAAGAATTGTAGTATTCGTAGTAGTAGTAATAGTATTAGTAGCTGTAGTAGCAGTAGTAGTTGTTGTTGTTGAAGTGGTAGTAGTTAATTAATCAATCGCTGAAGTGATATAAACATTTCCTCTTATGACGCCATCGACTGGCCGTAGAAAATTCATGTTTATTAAAGGTCAAGCTGATTTGGGAACCTGTTTCCTGAATAGCGAGAGACGGTCCAGGGCAAGCAAATAATCGGTTATTCTTTATTTCCTCCCAAAAGAGATAAATAACAAAGTACAAAAATAGTGCATACATGAGTATTACAAAATCATGATGTATAAATAAATACAAAAATTACAAACTCATACATATATAAATAGAAACACATTCTAAACATGAACTTTTAAAGGCGTTTTCCACACATAAATAAGTCATTCGTATATTTTCCAACCCTACATAATGCATGAATCACACAATACAATTATCAAAGTTTAGAATATATATATATATATATATATATATATATATATATATATATATATATATATATATATATATATATATATATATATATATATTACATTTAATTTAAGCAACACGGAAGGACAATGTTGAATTAATCCATTCATTCATCATCGTTTCGTTAGTCAGCCATTTAAAGAAACAAAATTCAGGATCAAACAACAAACCAACAGTCCGAGTATTAGCAAAATTTACGTGAAAATATATTGCAACTGACACACAGTTTCTGTAGACGTCAGAATCATTCAGTCCAAATGAGTATGGGAATTCACTACTTACTAAGTGCAGAACAAGTTCTTCGACAGATATATTAAGGAGATATGCACAAAGAAGAGGACAAAATAATTATTGATAATATGCTACAAAATCGTTTTCCATTTTTTGTGTGTTTTGAACACTGGCCAGTATAAGTGCAATAACGTCAATGTACGAAGTATTGCCATGTTGACAATTTTGAAGCATGATGCTACTGAATGGAGTGAACAGAAACCTGGCTAAACTGTGGGCTTAGTTGAGCTTTTTTGTTTGACCTAGGTATTTCGTGTTCAAAGATGTATACTACTTTTTTAAATTTTGAAGGGATAAAATTATTAAGGCGTATATAATTAATGGGATTATATCTGTATTCATTATTCGTGAATCTTAAGATTACGTATCCCTATTTAAAATACGTCTGTCGTGCAAAATTGTTGGGGTGTACAGTTATTCTTATTGGATTGCGACAAGCAAATGGCGACCAGTTTAGTAATTAATTTCTGATTGCAGGGGTTTATCTGGTATGTGGCGAGACGTAAAACTCCATATTGCACGTTGTTTAATTTAAAACCCATTGCCGCACAATGTGGATGCGATTAGTCATCTTTGTTTTTATCTAGACTATAAAGACTTTGTTTTTATCTGGAATATAAAAATCGTTGCAAAATCCTATCAAATCTAGCTTTACGATCTTGTTATTTTGAGAATATATTGTATTGCTAATGCTTTTCATTTATTTTGTGTTTATTACTAAACGAATAACTAGAGTACAATATATTGTCAGATATTAATTAACGATATCAGAATCATTCTACATGACGAGATCAGATAATAGGGGTTATTTATTGCAAGCCTTGTATGAGATGGATATATAACAAAGTTAAACTGCGATCAATCACAGCGTATGTATTGCATATGATCCCCCCAACCATCCCAACGATCCCTCCCCTCTCCAACCCTACGATCCCTTCCTTCTCCAGCCCAATCGATCGGTATTTAATCTCTGTCTTAATTACCTGAAGAAATTAATCGATATTTTGTTACACCGCCACCACCCCGCCCCTCCACCAGACCAAAAAAGAAAAAGATACATTTGCTGTCGATTACATTTGCCTACTCTTTTGCAGCTATAAAGCAAGAAAAGAAAATAAACATGTTAAAAATAGGTTATCGAAGGTTAACTCTTAAACAAAAGTTGTGAAATGAGAAGATAAAATATGTTATCTATTTATATGTTAATTTCAATTCTCGCTTTTCGTCCTCTAGAATGAGATCTTTTTGAATTTACAACTTGACGTAGTATTTGAGATATATTGCAATTGTTAGGTAGAACGAAATTAATATGATCTAATGTTCGAGTGTAACCTTTTCTGGGTACTTTATCTGCATTAATAACTAATTATAATGAAGGTGATGTGTCGTATAATCATTACCAGATTTAATCAGCTAATATCACTAATGTTGTGAACCAACAATGGCAACATCAAAACAATAATAAAAACAACAACAATAATAATAACAATAACAATAACATCAAAAATAACAGCAATAATAATGTACATCCTACTCCATACGTTTTACTCATATAGATAAATATAATAACAACGTTTTAATTGAGATTTACGGCAAGGAGAGATCTAATTATATCCAAGGATTCTTACAACGTTGATGCTGGTGAGGAAAACGATAGGCAAAAAGAATTTTAAAAAAACACAATTTATGATCATGGAGCGCAAAGTCTTACAATATAACATGATACGATCTTGAATTCATTAAAGTTCTCCTATTAAGGAAAAGCTGGACAAATATTACATATTTTGTTGATGGTTTTAAAACTATCAGCCTTTCCCTGAAGCGAAAACTTTACAAATTTTCAGAGATTATTAACATGGGATTGTAAAAAATGTCAACGACCGTTACAGATATTATTAGTGAAATCATATATTTAATTGCTTGATAATCAAACACGTGATTTTCAGCATTTGTTCTACATCCCGAAAACAACATATAAAATAAGATAGCATACAATCTTTGTAGTCGCGTGTTATTTACCCTTATGGTGTTTAAGATTTACTGCCTTGTGACAGTATAATTACCTTAATCTTGAGACTTTTCTAGGTTTTCTCCTAAAAACTTGTACAAGTCATTTTACACTTATAACAGCTACGACTTTACATACAGCATGTATCACCGCTCTCCGCGTCGGTTCTAGTTCAAAGCTCGGCCAATTTCCATTTGGGGTGTGTGAGAAAGCTGCCAGTAGCTTCCGGTGGGCAGGTGATTGTTACCGAAGTTATACTGGACGCCACGATAGCCTGAGAAACCACAAAACAGCAACAGCATATCATAAGGAGTGTAAGCTTCAAGATTTCAGAAATCTTTTAAAAGATGAATTTCTGTCATTAGGATTATAAATAGTTTTACAAACAGTAGCGAATCACGATAAATATATCACAGAACTACAGGCTGCAGATTAACCATTGTTTATAAATATAATTTCAAATCATACGAGAAGGACACTTGACTACACAAGGATTTCGTTTTATGGTGTTATTAACTAATAACTTCCAGTTCTATGCAACACACGAATTCTACTGTGATTATGTGATTATGAGTTTAAACGTAGCTTTAACAAATTTTCAGTTATATCGCATCGATGTCTGCAGTATGGCAGTTTATAGTGATGTCTAGCACTGGAGCATCATGCTGCTGCCGTGTAGCATGATGTCCCACCCAGTCAAGTTATCCTGACACCAGGTCGACCAGTTCTAACACTAACCTCTTAATGCTGAGCGTCAAGCAAGGCAGATGTTAGTACCATTTTTGTAACTCTCTGGTATAACTCGACCGGGGATCGAACTGACGACCTCCCCGCATCCGAGTCTGACACTTTAACCACTAAGCCACCGTAGAGGTTCAATTCTACTGTAGAACATTCCAGCAAAATGCATGGCAATATGATAAAATAAAGTAAGGAACAGCACAAAAGTAATGGTCACCGTATATATTTGTTTATATGTCGCGTACAATTGCAAACTGCACAGACCCAGATCTGCCGTCGTTTATGATAAGTATGGTATGTATCATGTGAGCGAAGAAAGCAGATCATGATAAATTACGAGCGCGCTACAATAAAACATGACGTACACTTTACAGTATATGACTTAAACTTGAAGAATTGTGCCTGTTAAAGGTAACATATAATAAAAGACAGATTATAAATTTCACCAAAAGAACGTCTAATGTATATTAATCATCAGTTTGACTCCCACAGAAATCGCCAACTGATGACATGAAGAAAACAAAAACCCGAAGGATGAGCCTTGAATACTCTCATTCTCTTTCCAATAAACTTAAAACTGTGCCAGCTTCCTCGCATAGGTTTAATTATTTTTTTACTCATTTTGACAAGTTCTGTAGTGACATCAACATAGCCAATTTTATCGAACAAAATACGACAGAAACCATATCTAAAATAGTAATTGTTTTTAAATCAAACTTCCAGTGCGACCACAGTTTTTTATTATTACATAAATGCCTTGTTTTACGTGGATGCCGCATATTTAACACTGCAGAGATGGAACGGATGCCAAAAGTTAACATTATCCCTCACAATTGTCAACTTAAAACGCACAAAATTTCCCTAGGGCCGATAATGTTGATATCTTCATACATCTGCTTTTTATAAAAAGAGAAAAAGCACGGAGTTCTAAAAGGAATAAAATCCTTTTATATATTATAACGAAACGTTTTAAAGGCTAATAATTGAAAAGCTTTTGTTAACAGAGGTCAAATGAGACGTCAGAATCCTTTTGCTCTCTCATGGGAAGCTTCAACATTACGAACGATCATAATCTTGAAAATCATATTGCTTCCGGGTATAACGAAATAAAACGATTTATAATTAGAAAGCTGAACTTGGCCAATTGAGTCTCGATTATTTTGACAGACATATCTAGTAGCAGCTTCGCTGTTCTCATGCAGCTAAACTCACAGTATAACAATAACAATCAAAACAAGTAACTTGACTGTATTACCTATCATTTATGTTCAAAGTTAGAAAAATTAAGCATGTTCATGTAAAGTTATACCTGAGTCATGGAGTTAATATAGACACTACGGTATGTACTCCCTTATTAAATTGAGTTCACCTGTAAACAGCACAGACACTTATATGTTTTCTCGATTATATACAGTAATGTTTTTAGTTTAAGAGTGTTTCATGCATCTCTTTGTCGTTTAGTTGTCTATTGTTTCTTTCTTTTCCTGTAATGTTTTTGTCTCTTCCTTTCGGATTGCCATTTATTTGCATTCATTCGTTCTCACTGTGCACTAAAAACCTGTATATTTCGACAAAATCGTTTAATATACAATTGATTTGCATTGACAGAATGAGAATCCAAAATATTACTGTATCTAAGAAAACAAAATGTATTTTATTAAAACTTATATTTTATTACATTTTTAAAACAGCAACCATGTGAATCGTTTAACTTACAAACTGCTTTTGAGCAATATGACAGATTATACAACCGCATATTTACAATAAAACTTTTAAAATACATAAGTGTTAATTTTGATTTATGTGGGGTATAATGTTATCTGGGTATGAATGTATGTTTGACGTTAAGTGTAATTCAGTCAAATCACAGCAGATTATCGGACATTTCTGTCATTTCCAGAAGAAACACTGTCCAATATAGTAGACAGATTGATACTGATCAAATCTATACAGGCTGAGGAAGCCTATACAGGCTGAGGAAGCTAAACATGGGTCTGAAATTTGGTGGCAATTATAAATGTGTTTAAGGGTTGAAGGCTGTTTCAGTATATGGTCTTTCGTAATGTTCTTGAGATGCTTATTTCAGACACTCAGAAATATCCTAGAGTGTTATGTTTCCGATTAACGTTATAATAACGTATTGTAAACATCACATCCGCTTTCAGACATAGAGGCAATGAAGACCATGAAACCAATGGAGATTAAACGAACCATGTGCGTTATGAGGCAAACTCGTAAAACGAAGTTGGTCTCATATATCATTTTAAAGTTTATCACTAGAGGAACACAGGAGACAGTGTGGCCTAATCTCCTTTGCTTACTATACCAGAAAAATACGCTTGAAGAAACGCATTTTCCGTCGTCAACTGAATCATATGAAAATCTTGTTCAACTTATTTAGGTGAGGTCTGAATACGGAAAGGAAGAAAGTATCCTCTTTTTCCAACCAATCGCAAAGTAATTAGAGTGTGTTCTGTTGGGCATAGAATCAAAAGAAAAACTATCACAGAACCTGTTATCAGAATTTATTGTTGTTAGCCAAAATGCATTCGTCTTCAACCAAACGAATGGAAGATGCTGCCTTTAAGATATTCTGTATCAGTTAAAAACAAGCTCAGCTTTTGCTCCTTTTCGCATGGAGCTTTGCTTTCTTCTTCTGTCGCATGCTTTATCCAAGGAAATCTCTTTACGTGGTTATGGACTGAAACGCATATATATATATATATATATATATATATATATATATACATATATATATATATATATATATATATATATATATATATGTATATATATATATATATATATATGTATATATATATGTATATATATATATATATATATATATATATATATATATATATATATATATATATATATATATATATATATATATATATATATATATATATATATATATATACATATAATCATATCGGCCCCAAATTGACGGATTGAGATAATGTTTGACATTTCAGCAAATGATTCTAGTTCTTATGACATTAAATGACATTAAATGTTTAATATGGGATTGTTCCTCTTGCTGTATTGACTACCATATAGCATAATCAGATAATGATTGCATATACAGTTACATTAACCTAATTACATTCAGCATTAGCTTTGGACTATCGACATGTTCACTGCAAGTTATTCTAAATTAGAAAGTGATTGTCTGTACAACCACATTGTCAAGAAGATAGTCAGTTTTGTTTTGGGCTTTGGACATATATTTATACTTAGATTGACATAATCCACGTGCTATGGATACGAAATACCAAAACAGTGTTGGACAAGGGATGTAGTTGATATAATAAGACGGAGAGAGTCGACTACTCCATCAATATATACTGATAGTGAGCTCAACGCTATCAGCTAACTTCAACTAGATATACATGTTAAGCAAAATAGACTCGGAAACCAAGTTTTTAACATTGGTAAAATAGCTTTTGAATGATGGCTGCATAATCTCAATGGCATCCTTACAGGAAACTTATCGTGGCATTCACAAAGCAAATCGACCTGAAAGGGCACCTGTTATTTATAGTATTGGGTTTTGCATTCCTTCGAGTGGTATATATTGAGAACTATTAGAAGCTAATATTTATATACCAGAAACTATCTCATAAATAATAGAAGAGAGGAATATCCAAAGTATTGCGACTAATCATATTTTTTTTGTAGAGGTGTTGTTTTATATTGTGATAGAAACCTGCGTGGAAAATGGGATGGATGTATGTGTAGGCAGTAAATTTCTCAGTGAAGCAACCGTAAAGAATTAACTAAACACCACACATAGCACGAGCAAAACATTGACAGAATTATGGGAAAGCAAGATGGAATAACTCAACAGGTATTGTTTTCTATTATGATGGAAACCTGCAGGGGTAATATGGTTGAAGCATGTGTAGAGGCAGCAAAACTCTCAATGAAGCGACCGGAAAGAATGAACTAAAAACCACATATAGTATAAGCAAAGTATTGGCAGAATTATGGAAAACCAAAGTCGAATACCTAAACAGGTATTGTTTCGCATTATGTTGATGACCTGCATGGAAAATAAAGTGGATGTTTGTGTAAAGACAGTAAATTTCTCAATGATGAGGCCGAAAAGAATGAACTAAAGCCACATATAACAAGAGCAAGGCATTAGAAATATTATGGAGAAGCAAAATGGACATGAAAACCGTCAGCTGTTTGCATGGTTTACGCCTACATGATGTTAATGTATATGTCTTCTTTCAGAGCTTGCTTGTCTTAAACATGTGCAGATACTTGAACATTGCCGATCAAATTATTATACAAAGGTGGCCCCTATCTACACCACAAAAATGGAAACTCTTCAACGTTCTAATCCATTCCTAAGTTAAGAATACATATATGGTAACTATGTTGAAACTAAAAATCGAATATTGCATTTGTGATCGACTATGTCCATTTTCACGACGCTGACGTTATGTAACTTCCTGCTGTTCAGATATACTGGCTTACCTTTGCCGCACGTAACTGTGCAAATGCGTGAAAGGCAACAAGCAATAAGCGAACACTTTCATGAATTAAAGATGTGGTTGAAGATAGTGAAGACGCTGAATTCAATGGCATATTTAAATGCGATTATGATTTATACCTATTTGAAAGAGGATAATTGAATTGTGTTGTTAGGTGACACAGCCTGCTTAGTCGTGTTATTCAACATGCCAAAGGTGTACATGATCTGTTTGAAAATGTACGTTTACTTATTTGGGCATATAATTTGTTGAACTATATGCAAACTGTTAATTCTAAGCTGAAATGTTCGCAGTTTGAGATTTTCTTTTATCTGTCATAGAGTAGATTTTGCAACATTATTTGGCGAGCTTGACTTTCAAGCGTGAGATGTGAAACAGATCTTGATGAGAAAAATTTTAACTTTCTCATCTTATTAGCCAAACCATTTGTCAATTTGATATTTGGAAAACTTTTGTAAAAAATTAATCCTAGATAAATTTCATTGCAACTATGATTTTTTGCCATTTTGTCCACTTGTTCTCAAAATTCCTTGCATCGAATTTTATAAATGATTGTTGATGAATTGCACGTTACAAACCAAATGGTGTTATCATTATTTTTATCAATAATGTTGCCCGAACGTAAATGAAACTATAATTTGATGTTGTAGCCTCACGTCAAATTATATGCCCTTTGTATCTTGTAACATTTTTGACATCATTATGTTACAGTGTTTGTGAAGTGATACTCTGTTACAAGTATGAGTACAAGAAAGCATCAGTATGAGACATTAATACTGCATATGCACGCTATGTGTACCATATAAGAAAAGAAAACCTACTTCATTAGGATACGAAGTAGTTGTCATAGGAGTAAACAAAGCGTTATAGAAGGTGGCAGCAGGCATGCCTGATTTTAGAATGTAAAGTAATGGTAACCTATATGGGCCATAGGATAATTATTTCCATATTACATTGGATATTTATTTATAAATTACATAGGATATTTATTTATAAATTAAATAGGATAATTATTTATATATTACATAGGATAATTATTTATATATTACATTGGATATTTATTTATATATTACATTGGATATTTATTAATATAGTACATAGGATTTTTTATTTATATATTACATAGGATAATTATTTATATATTACATAGGATATTTATTTATATATTACATAGTATATTTATTTATATATTACATAGGATAATTATTTATATATTCCATAGGATATTTATTTATATATTACATAGGATAATTATGTATATATTACATAGGATATTTATTTATATATTACATAGGATATTTATTTATATATTACATAGGATATTTATTTATATATTACATAGGATAATTATTTATATATTCCATAGGATATTTATTGATATATTACATAGGATAATTATTTATATATTCCATAGGATATTTATTTATATATTACATAGGATAATTATGTATAATTCTTTTTATATTACAATCGTTCGAAATCTTATCTCAATCATTTAGGAACACAAGAATTCAATCCTTTCTGATATTGCCACTGAGTTCGAAAATTGACGATTACATATATTTAGCTGTCAAAAGTAATACAGTCAGCAACGACTTAAAAAAATAATTAGTAAATATGTGAAGATTTATCTATGACCAATATATAATCTGGATTTTTTTACTGTCATAATGATATATCATTCAACTACAAACTAGATGGATTGCGTACTGATTTCTGACAATTCAGCAAATAATTCCAGTTCGTGTGACACATAATGTTTAATACCAGATGGTTTCTCTTGCTGTGTTGACTACAATATATTCTTATCAAATAAGTATGGTCAATAGAGTTATATTGACCTAATTACATGCAGCTTTAGGTTTAGACTTTCGATATGGAATCCCTACTGGAGCTATTCTTGTGAATGATCACTAAATCATTGGAATTTGTCAGATACTGAGAAATGGTATGTCCTTAAGGCCAAAAGCTTTTTAAGTAAACTAAATACACCTTCATACCTAAATGACTCTTGTGGATGCCAGACAGCTGTAGTTTCACTGTGTAGAAGGAGGTTTTACTTAAGAGTAAACGATGTCTGAAATTTATGAAACCTGCCACTACATCTCAAGAATTTTATTGACATCCTTAAAAGTCCTATGTAAGTCTCCGAGCAAAATGTAACGTCTGTTTTTCAACAAATTATTTTATTTTCAGCAGAATGTGAGTTGTTGTTACAAAGCATTTTACAGAATATTATTTACGGAATGACAAAATCTGAGACAAAAACACAAATGCGTATAATAAACGCCTCTCAAATTGCGTACTGACTTTAAAAATTGAAAAACTGGAGGAGGTGTAAGCGGCGGTGATATATTGTTACTGTGTGTATTCTTGGAAAATAATACATCTGCTAGAAATGGACATTTTGCATTCATGTTTCAAATATTGGCAGTTCCTCAGAGAGTGAAATGGACATTATTAAGATGTGTGCTTTGACTTTACGTTCTTTAGTAAAATATGGACGTTTCCTATGTGGCCAGTTCCTAGAAGAGTTTTATTGACTCTTTGCGCTCATTGTTAAAATATGGAAAGTTAATCAGATAATGTTTTGGATTCCCTGTATTTGTTTTTTCAGGTATGGGCAGTTGCTCAGATCCCTAGATCATTAAAAGTGAAAGCTGGCACTATCTGTCATCGATATTAACGTTATAAAATATTAGATAGCTGCACGGCTCGTTTACAGTAGATGAGGCATTGCATTATATGCGGTTTACCTGAACTGTTTGACTGATGAAGAGTTTTATTTTTCATACCCAAATGCAATCGTTATCTCTAATGTAATTGTAAATGAATCTGTGCACGGAAAGAATGGAGAAGAAACAGTAAAAGCATTCCTTCAGACGCAATACATTAATATACGAATCAAAGGCACGTTTTGTGTTCCTAGTGTGCCATCCTAGATAAAACTTTCCATATCTTTCAGAAAAAAAAGAATTCGAAAGCATCCTAAAGCAATTCAAAATTTAATCAGAGATTTATCATTAAGCTTTGCCCATGTATTAAAATTCCAGTCGTTTATCGCGACACAGGTAATGGCTTCAACGCATTTTGCATTTATTTTTTTAAAGTTTTAGGTTATTGCAATTAGGTTGTCTAATGAGAATATATTGTCTAATTGTATAGTGTACGAACTTCAAAAGGAAAGGATGAGTTATAAGGAGATGAAATGCTCACGTTGAACAAACGTTTACATAAATTTGCCTATCTGTATCTACTATAATAATGTGCAGATAGCTAGTTTGTTCATAATCTATCTGGATTCTTCTTCCTCATTCATACTTTAAAATGAAACTGTGGAAAAGGACTGTAAAAATCGGTCACATTTTAAGGTCACAACCTTGACCATTTTTCTAGAATGCCATTTGACCATATGATAAAGTAAAATGCAAATATTTGCTTTAATCATGATTGCCATTCATGTGGGTATTATCAAATCTACTGTTGTTACATAAACCTCATGGAAATGTCAGTTGTCATATTTGTGTAAAACATTATTATATGTTCTTTGCAAAGTTCATTAATGTGACGCAAGTTTACAACAATAAGTACTTGAAAAGGCCCCCCAGCAGCATTACGGAACAATAAAGCCACATTCAACAAGATATGTCAGGTCATTTCCATTCATTCCATATTACCCAAGTGTGTTAAGACGGCATCGGGACAAAGACTGGGATTAGATTTACCATTCTCTAGGTTGTATCAAGTTGAGGCATGATGTATTATTTACTATCAAACTGTTACCGTGCAACTTTAAACTATAATGCTATGTTTTTAACATGCTTCTTAAAGATATGTCATCTAAACTACCATGGATTGCCGTAATAAATCCTTCTGGCGTGATGTCTAATTTACAACTGGTTCCTGCGAAACAAATTTACGGTCTGAACTGATATTTCATTAAAAAAAAAGAATATTGTAGTGTGAAGACTAAATTTATAACTTTTTTGGAAAGAGATTTTCGAATTTTCCCACATTTTCTAAAAAAAATAAAAAAAAGACGACACATGTGCAGATAAGTTTGTATGACTAGTCTCCCATTTACTTTATGCTACTTTGCGCACAAAATATTTTGGCTTCACCCTTCTTTCTTATTCATTTTCGATACAAAAACATAATCATAGAAAGGCAGAAGACATACATTAGTAATTAGGTTTGAGAGCAATTATTTGTACATTTTCGTCATCTGTAATCTGACTCGATACATCATTTTTTATAAAATGTGATAGTTATTATTTTCAAGAATTGTATGTTCCAACAGCAGTACATATGACATACCTAATATCAGATATATTATTCATCCAAGCTCGTGAGAATTATCCCCCTTTACATTACCATGTTTTAAGGAATTGTTTTAAACATTTGACAATGGTTCATACAGAATGATATATAAATTCATAAGCATTGATTTAATCTCAGAAGGATTAGAAACAAGCTGGTTCTCAACCAGACTGTTTTCGATCAAGCGTTTTTTGTTTTTGTTTTTTATAAACAGAATCAATGATAAATATAATTAGACCAACCTTTCTATTATTATTACCAATAAATAACAAGTGATATGCACTTTCCTCGTTGCCAGTTAAATCTTGAATATATAAGTTAAATTTTTATTATCATTGATATTATTATTATTATTATTATTATTATTATTATTATTATTATTATTATTATTATTATTAGTAGTAGTAGTAGTAGTAGTAGTAGTAGTAGTAGTAGTAGTATAATTGAACTAGAACGATTTTCTCACGAATGTGAAATAAAGTCACGATCAAAAGAAATTGCTTTTCCGTTTTCTGGCAATCACATAATATCATACAGGAATATATGTCTGTTAATAATTTTGCATTTAGTAAAAGATGGCAAGCCGAAACAAATATTTATATGAAACAAAGAAGTCTCAAGAAATGGACTTTTGTTACTACATTTCATTGCATAAGTCGTTTTTTTTTCTTTCCTAATAGAAATAGCTGATTACATTTTTTAGTGACAATATGAATGTTAGAGAATATTATCTATATTTACTAAAGCTCTCTTCGTGAAGAAAGGGAAGATATAGTGTCATAATTGTGTGCCGTGCATGGCTGTTTTGGAGACAGTAATTAGAAACATTCGACACATTTAGTTAAACTATCCCTTGGATGTTTAATAAAATAAAATGGCACACATTTCGCGACCAACGTATAAGATTAGACATACAACTATGACAAAAATAGTGAACGGATGGAAATTCACAGAAAGTGCACATTTTGTTAAAATCAACTCATTAATGAATAAATAACCTCTTTTCTTTACTTGCTTTGCGGGCACATCTATTATGAACTAGAAATACAATTCCCTAGTAACTCGTGACAATTCATTTAAAAAAAATTTCCAACCTGGTGAAACATACTCGTGTTGCGTTCCCCATAAGTTACATTTCGGGCTACAAAACTTCCGCAATAAACGGTTCTTTGATGAGATAATCATTACATACGAAACACCTTGGGGGAAAAAAACGGTATTTGCAGAGATTGACATCACACACGAAACGTCCGGTATATCAGGTTCTTTGCAGTGACGGCCATCATGCACGAAACGTCCGCTATATCCGGTTGTTTGCTGAGACTCATTACCCACTAGACTAAGATTATTAGAAACGAACTTCCTCTTCTATTTATAGCATATGTCTCACAGTAATGTCTTGCATGCAATCGCGAAAGAGATATTAACGACTTTATTACAGAAAAGTTGTACAAAAATGAACTTGGTTTGAATTAATAGGGATAGTATTTACATATAAAATTACACAGCGCTTGACGCTAAACGAAATATTTTTTTTAAAAATTGCTCACTAATATCAATAAATCATATCGGAATTAAAACTGCCTAACGTTCTCAGCAAAATGATAATTAATATAAAATGGCAATTGCTCTAAGATACACACAAAAATCTTCTTAATCAATAGAAAATACCACTTGAAATTTACAAAGACTTCGACATGTATGATATTCAAACAAAATGAATCAAAGAATAAAGACCAATATAAAATCCTTGAAGTGACATAAACAATTTTACGTATTTTATCCTCTT